>OU342740.1:111283563-111307743 GCA_910589775.1 Avena eriantha | reverse complement strand
AACACATGCAATGACACTGGTGGATCCATGTGTGGTGTTGTGGGAAGAACACACATGCAATGACACTAGTGGATCCATGTGTGGTCTGTGGGAAGAACACACATGCAATGACACTGGTGATATGTGGTTTGTTAAAAGAACAGACATGCAATGACTCTAACTGTGGTTCATGAAAAGAGTAGACGTGCAATGACACTGGTGGATCCATGTGTGGTTCATGGGAAGAAGACACATGCAATGACACTGGGTGTGGTTGATGATATGGTTTGTCATAAGAACACACATGCAATGACACTAGTGATATGTGGTTTGTTAAAAGAACATACATGCAATGACTCTAATTGTGGTTAATGAAAAGAGCAGACATGCAATGACACTGGTGGATCCATGTGTGGTTCATGATATGGTTTGTGAGAAGAACACACATGCAATGACTCTGGCTATTGTTCATGAGAAGAGCAGACATGCGATGAGTCTAACTGTGGTTCATGAAAAGAGCAGACATGCAATGACACCGGTGGATCCATGTGTGGTCTATGAGAGGAACACACATGCAATGACATCGGTGGATCCTTACGTGGTTTATGAGAATAACACACATGCAATGACACTAGTGGATCCATATGTGGCCTATGAAAAGAACACACATGCAATGACACAGGTGGATCCATGTGTGGTCTGTGGGAAGAACACACATGCAATGACACTAGTGGATCCATGTGTGGTCTTTGGGAAGAACACACATGCAATGACACTGGTGATATGTGGTTTGTGAAAAGAACAGACATGCAATGACTCTAATTGTCGTTCATGAAAAGAGCACACATGCAATGACACTGGTGGATCCATGTGTGGTTCATGGGAAGAAGACACATGCAATGACACTGGGTGTGGTTGATGATATGGTTTGTCAGAAGAACACACATGCAATGACACTAGGTGTGGTTCATGATATGGTTTGTGAGAAGAACACACATGCAATGACTCTGGCTGTGGTTCATGAGAAGAGCAGACATGCGATGAGTCTAACTGTGGTTCATGAAAAGAGCAGACATGCAATGACACCGGTGGATCCATGTGTGGTCTATGAGAGGAACACACATGCAATGACACCGGTGGATCCTTACGTGGTTTGTGAGAATAACACACATGCAATAACACTAGTGGATCCATATGTGGCCTATGAAAAGAACACACATGCAATGACACAAGTGGATCCATGTGTGGTCTGTGGGAAGAACACACCTGCAATGACACTAGTGGATCCATGTGTGGTCTGTGGGAAGAACACACATGCAATGACACTGGTGATATGTGGTTCGTGAACAGAACAGACATGCAATGACTCTAAGTGTCGTTCATGAAAAGAGCAGACATGCAATGACACTGGTGGATCCATGTGTGGTTCATGGGAAGAACACACATGCGATGACACTGGGTGTGGTTCATGATATGGTTTGTGAGAAGAACACACATGCAATGACATTGGTGATATATGGTTTGTGAAAAGAACAGACATGCAATGACTCTAACTGTGGTTAATGAAAACAGTAGACATGCAATAACACTGGTGGATCCATGTGTGGTTAATGAGAAGAACACAAATGCAATGACACTGGGTGTGGTTCACGATATGGTTTGTGAGAATAACACACATGCAATGACAATGGTGGATCCATATGTGGCCTGTGAAAAGAACACACATGCAATGACACTGGTGGATCGATGTGCGGTATGTGGGAAGAACACACATGCAATGACACTGGTGGATCCATGTGTGGTCTGTGGGAAGAACACACATGCAATGACATTGGTGATATGTGGTTTGTGAAAATAACAGACAGGCAATGACTTTAACTTTGGTTCATGAAAAGAGCAGACATGCAATGACAGTGGTGGATCCATGGGTGGTTCATGGGAAGAACACACATGCAATGACACTGGGTGTGGTTCATGATATGGTTTGTGAGAAGAACACACATGCAATAACACAGGTGATATGTGGTTTGTGAAAGGAACAGACATGCAATGACTCTAACTGTGGTTAATGAAAAGAGCAGACATGCAATGACACTGGTGGATCCATGTGTGGTTAAGGAGAAAAACACACATGCAATGACACTGGGTGTGGTTCATGATATGGTTTGTGAGAAGAACACACATGCAATGACTCTAGCTGTGGTTCCTGAGAAGAGTAGACATGCGATGACTCTAACTGTGGGTCATGAAAAGAGCAGACATGTGATGACACCGGTGGATCCGTGTGTGGTCTATGAGAGGAACACACATGCAATGACGCTAACTGTATCCTTACGTGGTTTGTGAGAATAACACACATGCAATGGCACTTGTGGATCCATATGTGGCATGTGAAAAGATAAAACATGCAATGACACTGCTGGATCCATGTGTGGTTTGTGGGAAGAACACACATGCAATGACACTGGTGGATCCATGTGTGGTCTGTGGGAAGAACACACATGCAATAACACTTGTGATATGTGGTTTGTTAAAAGAACAGACATGCAATGACTCTAATTGTGGTTCATGAAAAGAGTAGACGTGCAATGACACTGGTGGATCCATGTGTGGTTCATGGGAAGAAGACACATGCAATGACACTGGGTGTGGTTGATGATATAGTTTGTCAGAAGAACACACATGCAATGACACTAGTGATATGTGATTTGTGAAAAGAACATACATGCAATGATTCTAATTGTGGTTAATGAAAAGAGCAGACATGCAATGACACTGGTGGATCCATGTGTGGTTAATGATAAAAACACACATGCAATGACACTGGGTGTGGTTCATGATATGGTTTGTGAGAAGAACACACATGCAATGACTCTGGCTATGGTTCATGAGAAGAGCAGACATGCGATGAGCCTAACTATGGTTCATGAAAAGAGCAGACATGCAATGACACCGGTGGATCCATGTGTGGTCTATGAGAGGAACACACATGCAATGACACCGGTGGATCCTTACGTGGTTTATGAGAATAACACACATGCAATGACACTAGTGGATCCATATGTGGCCTATGAAAAGAACACACATGCAATGACATAGGTGGATCCATGTGTGGTCTGTGGGAAGAACACACATGCAATGACACTAGTGGATCCATGTGTGGTCTGTGGGAAGAACACACATGCAATGACACTGGTGATATGTGGTTTGTGAAAAGAACAGACATGCAATGACTCTAAGTGTCGTTCATGAAAAGAGCACACATGCAATGACACTGGTAGATCCATGTGTGGTTCATGGGAAGAAGACACATGCAATGACACTGGGTGTGGTTGATGATATGGTTTGTCAGAAGAACACACATGCAATGACACTGGTGATATGTGGTTTGTGAAAAGAACATACATGCAATGACTCTAATTGTGGTTAATGAAAAGAGTAGACATGCAATGACACTGGTGGATCCATGTGTGGTTAATGAGAAAAACACACATGCAATGACACTGGGTGTGGTTCATGATATGGTTTGTGAGAAGAACACACATGCAATGACTCTGGCTGTGGTTCATGAGAAGAGCAGACATGCGATGACTCTAACTGTGGTTCATGAAAAGAGCAGACATGCAATGACATCGGTGGATCCATGTGTGGTCCATGAGAAGAACACACATGCAATGACCCTGGGTGTGGTTCATGATATGGTTTGTGAAAAGAACACACATGCAACGAACTCTAGTGGATCTATCTTGGCATAATTTGATGTATGCCATGATGTATTGCATTGTACAAGACACTCACTTTCCATTTTTATACTAGTATCGCCCTTGGTTTTATGTGGTACTACTCAGTTTTGCCCCCCCTCTCTATCTTTCATAGAGCACAAACCTGTGCACACCCTATCTACTACTCCCTGATTGGTTATCATAGTTGTCACGTGGATCGTGTGCACCAACCATTGATTCTGTGCGATCCAACGATGATCGTTGCACACGTCGTTCCCTTCACAGTACAACGTGGCCCCAGCGTGAGACAGCACGGACGGAGTCTCCCTCAGCGAGACTTCTACAAGAAGGAACACGATGGCGTCCATGCAAAAAGGCGTCAAGCGGTCATGTCATGTTTAATCAAGTCTGAAAAGCCTACTACTGCTACTACTACGCCACAATGCATGCGTCATCGAGTGCATGGTCCTTGATTGATAACTGCAATTTATTGCCACTTGATTTTAATAAGACATATCCCATTTTTTACGCAGCGGCTCTCAATCTCACTTCCAACTGGGCCTGACCGTAAGAAGCTTGCACGCGCTAGCCGGAGACCAAAGAGCTGAGCTCGACGAGACCTAACGTCTCCGCCTTCATCAACACATCCCTCTACCTGATCTAGCACAACCCCACAAATCTCGCCATATAGCCACCTACCTTCCCCTCTACATTTCCACTTTTAACTATCGCCAATTTTAGGGCCGTGTCAAACCTCGTACATAGAAATTGTGTATGCGCCCTTTGCATGCGGCTCAATACATAACTGCCATGCATGGCCCAGGAAAAAACATGACGTGTCGTGCGCATGTCGCGGTGCACGGTGCAGTAGACTGCGCGGCACGTTGTGCGGTGGTGCAACGAAACATGCCTTGCTTCTATCCACCTTAACTATAGAGCCCCCTCTGCACACCCACTCCCACTCTCGCTCACTGACCCCACGCAACCCTCTCCACTGTCCCACCAGCATCCGCAAACTCACGAGAATACCCCGTCCGCGCCGGCGATGGCCGAGGAGGATAAGGTGGCCATCGTCGCCTCCGTGGCCACCGGCAAGGAGGCCCCTGTCTCCTCGCCGGTCCCCCTCGACGCGTTGAAAGCAGCCGCTGTTCCCGTCCAGGCCCCTGTCCCCGCTACCGACGGAGCCGCCGAAGAGGAGTCCCCCACCAAAGAGGAGTCCCCTGCCAGCGAGGAGGCCCCCGCCGGTCACAAGCAGATCATGCACTTCTTGGGCACCTATGATCTAGATAAGTACATCGCTCCGCTGAACCCCTATGACACCGGCATCGACGACCCATGGTCAGAGGTAACTAGGGTTTGCTCCCCTCCCCTGGTTCTTCTACCGTTCCCATCGTTGGATGCTAGATCTTGGTTTATTAGGATTCTCTTGTTCACATTTCGATTGCTCGATCTTCTTACATCATCTAATCCCCCATTTTCCTTTTCTTCCAATAGGTTTCTGGTAGCAACGTCTGCAGCGATGACGAGTCCATTAACACCAAGGCTCGTCAGGTGCTGAGGAGGCTGCGGGCCAACCAGTATGACGCCTTCTTCAGGGGCCCCTACTACAGCTGCCCCTTCCGCAAGGGGATCGCCTACTGCTTGACGAGTCGCGCCGGCGGCGGCACCGACATGAAAACCTTACTGAAGCATGCAGAGGTTGCGGGCTCCAGCATCCACAAAAGCGGCAAGCGTGAGACCGTGAACATCAACGCCTACATCGCTGAACACCGGGCTCCCTGCATTCACCTCCGAAACCTCCAGCGGGTGGCCATCAAAGAGGGTCGCATGCCTCCAATCAGTCCCAAGGCCCCCAAGTCCAAGAAACTGGGTAGCAAGAAGTGGAGGAAGCGCTGGAGGGAGGAGGAGGCGCGGGCGCTTGCAGGATGTGCCTGCAGCTGCGGCGGCTGCTACTGCTGCTAAGCAGCTTCTTTCTAGCTATATCCTATTTCTGGTTAAATGCATCGAACCTTGTTACTTTCTATCGCTATATCCTATTTAGCTGTGCACAGCTATATCTATATTTGTTTTGTTTTCTGAATGAATGTATTCTGCCTGGTGTGATTTGCTGCTTTAGATTTGCTACCTGATCAGAGTCAAAAAGAGGTCCAAAAGGGAACGAAATATCGAAGTGATAATCTTCTCTAGATTTGCTACCAATTTGGGCAAAATGAAACATATCTGTTTAGAGAGAGAGGAAAAGGGCACTCTTTCAAACTGGCAGTTAACAAGCTACCATCTTTACAAGCTACAAGACACATACATAAACATAACACAATGAGGGTTAAATTTATTTTACTAGTATCACTTGAGGCGCTAGACATCTTGGCAAGCTAACTGAGTTCCACAAAACAGAAACATAACACTGACAAGTAAAATTTAATTCACTCCTCATCAGACCACTTGAGGCGATTGCCATCGTTCCTAGGCGACGAACTGCGACCATTCCAGTTACTCCACAGCTCACGAACTGCTTTGTCCCACCTGGCATCTGACTTGACTTCCCTATCTTCAGCGTCCTACGTCACAATTAGCGGTGCATCACAGGCCTGATTGTTGCCGCTAGAAGATGCTGCCTCTTTGTTTGCCGCTTCAGCTGCAACCTCTCTGTTAGCTGCTTCTTCAGCGGCAAGCTCTCTTTCAGCTACTTCTGCAGCCTCTCTATCAGCTGCTTCAGTTGTAGCCAATTTCTTTGCATCTGTAGCTTCCAACTCAGCTATTCTGCATTTTCTACAAAGGGCTCCCCTAAGCTCGTCTTCCCTCTTGCAAATAGGGCAAAACACGAGGTAACGTAGAAAAAATGGATCTTCTTGTACAGCTGGTAGGTCACGTAAGCATCTATGGCTGCATACTTCAGGCTTATATCAGACAATGGCCACTCGTCCTAGAAATCGTGCCTATCCGTAGGGAAATCTTCCTTCATTTTGTCGTATGACTCATCGAGGATTCTAGTTGCGAATGATGCCATTCCATCCTTCCTCGAGCCCCCTAGGATCTTGAAAAGACTCTAAATATCGATCTAGTTGTGCACAGGAATTATAATTTCCGCTTGATAAAATTTCGAAAAATCAGTTGTTTTATCGATAGTGCAGAAAACAATTCCTTTTCTACAAGGAACTGGCGTAGTGCCGGACATTTCCTGTCAGTCCTAAAAGTATGTAGTTTGTCATCACCAAAATTTGTAACTACAAATATTTTGTCAATGCAAGATCATCATCTCAATATAATTTTGAAAAGTTTAGTAAATGCAAGATCAAGACTCTCAACATTGTATTGTCATAATTTATTCGGTTTTACTATTTCTCAGTCGACTGAACAAGTTGCACATTTCTTTTAACTACGGTTGTACTTTTCTTAGTTGATTGAGACTAAAGAAAATCTCAGTCGATTGAGACATAGGCAAACCATACTTTATTTGGTCCTAAATAAAATCCAGTAGTTGCAAGATGAGCAAGTGGATAAAGAACAAGAGGAGAAAACCCTAAAAGCGGTTAGCTACAGAGAGAAGATCTACAAACCAGGAGAGGTGGTAGAGGAGGATGTGTTTCTGCATGGCCAGTTGAACGACGGCGACTTCACTCCCTTCATATGGGTGCTCCGGGGTGTACTCAAGGTCCAATCCCACAAACTTGTCCTCGTCTATCCCAAGCCAACCCTCGTACATCCTCAGGACACGCACCACTGTATCCTCCTCGTTGGTGTAGACAACGTCTATCTTCTTATTGTCATGGGTAGTGAAGCTTGTCTCTAGAGTGCGTAGATCTTCCATGGCGGCAAGGAGAAGACGGGAAGAAGATAGATGACAGGAAGAAGAAGAGTGGTTTCTGCGAGGCAGGGGAATGGTGGAACCGTCAATGCGCTTTTAAGGTAGTGGTTAACGATTGGGACGAAAGTCCAACGAGAGATGCGTGGCGGTGGCCGTTCCAGCTTCTGAGTAAACAAAAAATAATTATAACGCCGATACATGTGCCCTATTTTTTCACGTCAATACACTAGGTAGGGGGTGTTGTCCTATCCACTGTGCCAACGCTACAAGCCTACGTGACAGCCACCCCTCCTAAGCGACGGGAGCGACATAACGGCGAGAACTGACAGGGGGGCCAACTTGACGGACGTTAGCCTGATTTTTTGTATTGAAACGTAAAGTTGAATTCGTGCCGAAAAAGACCCTCTGAGTATTTGGCACACCAACTGTAGTCATCTCGGCTGATTTCAGGGAACTTGGGTACCGCGTTGCCTGTACACCCCAACTTTCGGGCCGCAAAATGATATTCTCCTCCTCGAGAGGCTTACGGGGTGGCTCGTGAGGCACTTCCCTTCGGCGGCCCAAAATTTCTAGGACCTAAAGTGTCGAGCTCTAAACTTATGGCTTGTTCCTCGGTCAAAAGTCACCTCACTCACAGTTCCCGTCGGCTCATGAGGCACTTCCCTCCAGCGGCCCTAAATCTCTAGGGCCTAAAGCGTCGAGATCTGAACTTGCGGCCCATTCCTCAACCGCAAGTTACCTCACCCACGGTCCCTAGCACAAGAAAAACACCACAATGACGGCACACGAGGCCCTATCGATCCGTGGCTCGAGCTCCTAAGGGCCTAAAGTGTTGAGATCTGAACTTGTGACCCGTCCCTCGGTCGCAAGTCACCTCACCCACGGTTCCCAATTAAAACAAACGTATACATACCTTGAAGCGGTGGCTCAGGAGGCGATGTTTCTCTGCGGCCCGAGCTCTCTAGGACCTAAAGTGTTGATCTATGAACTTACGGCCCGTCCCTCGGCCGTAAGTTACCTCACCCACGGTTCTTGGCCCTCAAAAGATTAAAAATCCCTACGTCGATAGGGCAGCCTCCTCCTCGAGAGGGCAGCAGACTAGCTCACGAGACACCAACCCCTCTGCTTGTCAGGAAGCTCAGGGGCTCAGCAGGCGGAGCTCTAAACTTCCCGCTCGATCACAGCAGCAAGTCACCTCACATGTAGGTACTCATGCCTTCTCCTCACCACGAGGACCCACTACAGGCATATCCTGACGTACACGGACCCTCGACAAAGAACACGGACAAATATGTGCCGCAAAAGAAACGTCAGGTCCGAAATACAGCTCCTACACCAATACACATTAAGCGGATTACAGTCAAAAGGGTCCTTCAGGCCAACGGCTCCAAAGCGTTGTCTCCCAGAGAAGGCTCATCACTCCCCCCGGCTCTAGGTGAGCCAGACAGGGAACCTCCGTCTTCATCATAGGACTCAGTGGCCTCAGAGCCGTCCCCCTCTTTCAACCAACCGGAAGACCGGGAGAAATTCGTCGACGCATCCCTCCACGAGCTGGTTGAACCGCGCGATCTCGCCAGGCGAGGTTCCCGTAGGGTGCATCTATTGGAGATATGCCCAAGAGGCAATAATAAAAGTGATTATTATTATATCTTTGTGTTTATGATGAATGTTTACATCCCATGCTATAATTGTATTATTAGGAAACACTAATACATGTGTGTTTTGTAAACATATAGGAGTCCCTAGTAAGCCTCTTGTTGAACTAGCTTGTTGATTAATTGATGATCATGGTTTCCTGATCATGGACATTAGGATGTGATTAATAACAAGGTTATATCATTAGGAGAATGATGTGATGGACACACACCCATAGTAAGCGTAGCATAATATCAAGTCATTAAGTTCGTATTGCTGTAAGCTTTCAAATACATAGTAACCTAATCCTTCGACCATGAGGTTATGTTAATCACCATCACCGGATGGATACTTTGATGACATCAAACGCCGCTTCGTAACTGGGTGGTTATAAAAGTGTCATTGGGTATTCTGAAAGTATGTGTTGAAGCGCATGAACCAAGATTGGGATTTGTCCATCCATATGACGGATAGATATGCTCTGGGCCCTCTCGGTGGAATGTCATCTAGTTAGCTTGCAAGCATGTGACTGGGTCACAAGGGATGACATATCACCGAACGAGTAAAGAGTACTTATCAGTAACGAGGTAGAACTAGGTATGGAGATGCTGACGATCAAACCTCGGATAAGTATGGTATCGTGAGACAAAGGGAATTGATTTCGTATGTAAATGGTTCAATCGATCGCGAAGTCATCGTTGAGTATGTAGGAGCCATTATGGATCTCCAGGTCCCGCTGATGGTTATTGATAGGAGATATGTCTCTATCATGTCTACATATTCACGAACCGTAGGGTGACACACTTAAGGTTCGAAGTTGTTTTAAGTAGATATGGGATATGCGTTGGAGACCGAATGCTGTTCGGAGTCTCGGAATGGATCCGGGACATCACGAGGAGATCCGGAATTGTCCGGAGAATAAGATTCATATATAGGGGATCATTTTCTGAGTTAGGAAATGTTCCGGAGTGTTTGTATGAGGATTCTAGAAGGTTTCGGAATGTTCCGGAAGGTTCTAGAAGATATCTTGGAGTTTGCTTGAAAATCAAGATAGGGATCAAGGAGTCCTGGTGGGTCAAGACAAGGAGTCGTGGGGGAGGAGGACTCCTCCCCCCACTCCCCAATCCGCCGGTCTAGAGGAGGGGAGTCCTACAAGGACTCCCCCTCCCCAAGGCGCCCTCCCCCCCTTAAATAGAAGGGCAGGGGCGCCCCCTCCTCCCCTGCTCTCATAACTCCAATCTCTGCCGCCTCTCTCTTCCTCCTTTCTTCTGCACAGGCATAGGCGAGGCCCTGCAGAATTCTCTACTCCACCACCACCACCACGCCATCGTGCTGCTGTGATTCCGTGGGGAAGATCTACTACCTCCGCTGCTCGCTGGAACGAGGAGAGGAAGGTCTGCTTCGACTCCGCACGTGTGACCGACCGCGGAAGCGCTGCCGAAACGCGGCGCCGAAAGGATTGTACACTTGACCGACTGCGGAAGCGCTGCCGAAACGCGGCGCCGGAAGGATCGTACACTTGACCGACCGCGGAAGCGCTGCCGAAACGCGGCGCCGGAAGGATCGTCCACTTGACCGACTGCGGAAGCGCTGCTGGAACGCGACGCCGGAAGGATCGTCCACACGATCTTGAGATCGGCAAGTGATCGACTACATCAACCACGAGATCTAATCTCGTTAACGCTTTCGGATCTACGAGGGTTAGTTCCTATCTATCTCGTTGCTCATGTCTAATAGATTAGATCTTGGCTTTTATCTAGATTAGATCTGGGTTTTGTTCGTTCTTGCGGTAGAAATTTTTTGTTTTCCATGCTACGAATCCATCAGCGTCACCTTCTCCAGGAGCACCCTCCTAGGGAAGTCGGCGTCGTACTGGTAGAGGATGGAGAGAAGATGGGTCACTACAACCCACATCATTTTACGACACTCCTCCAGGTGATACCCGTGGTAAAGCTCGGCATTCCCCTCCAATGCCTCCATAATCCGGTTGAAGAGCGCCAGGAAAGCGCGGTCCTTGCTAGCATTGGAAGTGGCATGGTGAAGAAATCGGTCATCCTGAAGTCCTGTAGAGTGGTGGCCACGCGCTTGGCAAGCGCCTGGTACATCTTGCACTGCTCTCTCTCTAGCACCTGGAGGTCTTGTTCCGCCTGGTCGCGGAGATCCCAGCGCTTCTGGAGCTCCTGGTGGGCGACTTGGTCTATAAGAGCCTGGGCTAGGTGCTCCCCCGCCGAACGAAGAGAAGCTTGTAGCTCTTCTCGCTTCTCCATGAAGCGGGCCTCCTGGAATTTGCATTTCCCTTGCCACTCTGTCCGGAGGGCCTGGCGAAGCTGTGAGAGTGCAACCTTGTTGTCCTTCTTCATTTGCGCCCGCTCCTCGATGACCTTGGCGTAGCACTGACGGACGCGGTTATCAGCGTTTGCGTTGCGATGGTCGACATTGAGCAAACGCTCCTCGAGCTTCTGCTAGGGCATCTCCATATGGGCCTCAAATGCCTCCAGACGGCTCCTCTCCAGCTGAGCTTCGTCCTCGCGAAGGCGGACTGCCTCCTCGCAAACGGCCACTTCCCGCTCTCTCTGGGCGACTCTTCGGCGATCCTCTTCAGCCTCTCGCTCGTAGAAGGCAAGCACACGGTAATGCACGGAGAAGTCATAGATGACGCTGGCCAGGCCCTCAGGGTTTGCCTCGGGAGCTGGAGTGTGCCCCCTGGCCGATGTGGAAGTTGGTGCAGCCTCGTGGGGCGACTTCGCGAGGGCCTGGCCACCCCGGAGCTCATGGCGTTGCAACGAGCTCTCCACTCCTCCTGGCCCTAGCTGAGAGAGGCCCGCTCTAAGTGAAGGCGATGCCACGCCCCGGCCAGGTGATGCTCCTCTGTAGCAATGTCGGCAAGGAACCAGTCAAGCCCAGCGCGGGCGGTCGTGACGACACCCCGCAGACGCCCTGACCAGCCTAGGGAGCCGCCCTCGGGCGGCAGCAAGGCCAGCAAGCTTGACTCCATCGCATCAGGACCTCAGGGGCGGCCTCCAACAGACTCCTCCCGATCGTCGCGGGCTAGCGATAGAGCCAGTGACAAAGTCGTGGTTTGCGCACCCACACGGTCATCGGGAAGGAGGACCTCATCGTCTCCTATGACGACCTCAGAGTCAGGAAGGCGCTCGCCAACTAGGTTTCCCCCCACCACTCATGCCCCTGGGCAGGCGAGGAGGCAGAGTTGCCCACGGTGCGCCCTTCCGCTTCTCTAGATCAGCCCTCGCCGCCTTTGCTTTCTTTTCCCCTCGCACCTACATCAAAAGAGCAAGGTGACGTCACGGGGAAAGAGGCAGGGGAAGAAGGGAGCTTCGTGAAGGTGTCTTACCTCTTTCCTCCTCCCCCCGCCAAGGACTAGTTGGCCCTCCTCGCGTGGGGAGGAAGGAAAGTGCTGCCTCCACCCCGCCTTGGGCGCTTCTCGACCGTCGTTGTTGGCGCCGGGGCAGCTGACGTCTCGGGTTCAGCCCGCTTCCTGCAGACACCTCTTCTAGAAGGGTCATTAGCCCCAGCGCGGGGAGGTCCTCAACGTCCTCCTCCTCTGAAGATGACACGCTGTTGATCATCCTTCCGTGTTGCAAGCACCGGGAAGGCTCGGGGGCTTGGCTTGGCCCCTCGTCCTCGTCATCTAGCTCGACCAAGGGACATACCCTCCTAGAATCAAGGTAGGGAGGCATACGCAGTTGGCGCTCACGTCGTCGACCGAGTACAAGGGGTGCACGCTCGACGGGAACTCCATCGCCGCGTCCGCACCAAGGAGCAGGAGCATGAGCGCGGACATGGTATCCTCAGCACGGAGCCCCTCGGAGAGCCGGATCACATCACGTTCGGGCGACATGGACCACACATTCCTCTTGGTCTCCTGAAGAGGGGCGATCTGTTGTCTCAACAACTCCCTCACACCATTGCACCGGACAAGCCCTGACTCTTCAGGTATGTCACGCACCTCGCGAGGGGCTCGGGACGCATGCACACGGCTGCCTCGCGAGGCAAACCGGGATTCTCCACCACCGCCCCCGCGGGAGCTTGAAGTGGAGGCCAGGCCTGACTGGCATATCCACTAGGACCCAGTGGCGGCGGAATTCCGACGCTGTGCCAAGGATGGAAATAGGCAGGAAGTCTCCCTCCTCCCTAGCGAAGAATCTGACACCACCGAGGATTTCCCCTAGAGCGAGGACGTGCAGGCTATAGAAGTACCAGAACAGTTCTAAGGATGGCACCACCCCGACGAAGGCCTCGCACCAGAACGCGAAGGCAGTCAGGAGGGTAACGCTCCATGGATCAAGATGGAGGAGCTGAATGCAGTAATGGTCCAAGATGGCCATAAGAAAGGGGGAAATGGTGGGACGAGGCCGGTGGTGAAAAAGTGGGTGAAAACGGGGCTGCGGTGGTGATCCACCCGCCCCCGATGCCAGCGCACCATACGCGCGAGGTGCCCCACTCGTTCGAGGAGGAGGCCATCAACTTGAGGACCTTCTCCAGCCCCTCCTCATTGAGGATTGTCTGATGGCAGGGCCCCCACAATCGACGGGTGAAAGCTCAGCATGATGGAGGTGGCGTGCCCTCTCTTGAGTGCCATCGTGAGCGCTGAAAAGAAGGAGGAGCAGCGTCATGTAGAGCTCCGAAGGATTGGCGACGGAAGAAGGCGGAGGGCGGAGGCTGGCGAGTCCTTTGGGATTTGGGGTTTTTGCGGGCAACTCAGCCCCGAGGCTAAGTAATGAAGCGATGGTTCCTGCACCCGGTATGCGCCACGTCCTGCGTTGGCACGTGGAAGCTGCGGCGGCAACTTCGGGGATCGTGCGGTGACGCTACTACTCATAGGGCCCGACTCCAATTGGTCCCTTGACTTCCTCGCCCCTTCATCAGGGAATGTTCATTTGCGGTACCAAACTTGGTGGGTGAGCGCACCGCGGTACTTGAGTTGCCATCAGTCACGTGGAGGGGCCATAGTAGATTCGCCAATTGTCCAGAAGGGCCAAATGGGGGTGAATACAAATCTAACGGCCAAACGGTCGTTTGAACTAGACAAAAAACGGTTAAACTCAAATACCGCCGTTAGGTCAACTCTTCTTGGCCCGCCATGTTAGTATTCCCCGTTATCTTTTGCGGTCGTGGACTAGCTTACCCCTGCATGGACCAGATCCCTAAGTGGACAAGGTCTATTTTTTTGCTCTGCTCTAGTCTTCTCCCCTGCTCCCCTATCCATAACATTTGCCCAGCTCCGGCTTCTTGTCTCAGATGGAGCTCGCACTTGCTCTAATTTGCGTCTCTTCCATGTCCGGTCAACCTCCCATGCCTCTAATCAAAGCTCGCAGCCGTCATCGTTGCATCGGACGCCGTATCGGAGCTTCACGTCCCCGGACTAATATCTCGCCTCTGGCTAGTCCTTCTCGCACGGCGGAGCGTGTCCCGTCGGGCGATCCAGGCCGGCGACCGGCCTCGGGAAGTTGCGTGCTGCCGCACACCCCAGGCATGGTAGCCCTGGCACAGCAGTTCGACGACCACGCTCTCATGGCCACCTTGATGAGCGTCCATCCCGCCGTGTCGCCGGCAGAGTTGCTATCGGCTTTCAGGTCTCGTTTTGGGATCAGACGAAATGAGGTCAACATTGAGGTAGCCGCCACTCGATTTTTTCGTCCGGTTCGAGCACAGCTCAGACACCGAGCGCGTTCTACATTCTTCCCGTTCTTTCGAGTGTTGCGGGGAGAAAATGAGCTTCATGCGTTGGCATCGCGCCTGTGGGTGGGACAATCGCTTGGGGCAGCTTCGTTTCTTCTCCAAACTCGGCTTTGACGGCCTCCCATTGGATGCTTGGGAGCTGGAGGCCCTCAGGCAGGTCGTCAGTAGCCTTGGCAGCGAGCTGGTGGAAATCGTGCCACCGATCGACATATGGGTCATCGAGGTAAAGGCATAGCTGAAAGATCATGACGTCCTTCCTAAGATGTACTAGGTGCAGATTCCAAGCAAGGCAGGGCGACAGCTTTGCTGGAAGCACCCGGTCATCATCCACCTAGAGGAGGTTCTGGACTCGGTACATGGCATTCAGGGCCCCGAAGAGGCTGCCAGAAAGCGCCCTCGTCGCCTGCAGTGTTGGCCTGGAAGGATCAATGGCACAGGACCGCCAACGTTTCGCGAGGAGGCACACAGTTTCGGTGGGGGGACCGGGCTTGGACGAGCTGGTGGTTCTGATTTCCCTCGATTGAAGACAGAACTCTAGTGAATTTCCGTGGTATGTGTGGCTAATGAATTTGTAGTATGGAGAGCGTAGCAGGAAGTTAGCATCGACTAAAAATGTGTAATAGTTTGAATCGATGTAGTACGTGTGTGTAATAGTTTGAAGTAGTATGTGTGTGTAATAGTTTGAATCGATGTAGTATGTGTGGGTAATGAATTTGATGTAGTTTGTGTGCGTGTAATAGTTTGAATCGATGTAGTTGAACACTGTGCTTTATAATTTCTGTGAATAACCAAGGACAACTTCATGAAAATAGGGTGGTCTGGCAATGAGCAATGTCAATTCTGTGGATCCCAGGAAAATGTAGTCCATCTCCTCTTCAAGTACTCCCTCCGTTTCAAAATATAAGATGTTTTAGCTTTGTGAATGGAGCGTATCTAGACATCTTTTAGTGATGGTGCTTTCTATACCTAGATGAACCTACATACTAAAAGGGGACTAGATACACTTCATTCACAAAGCTAAAACATCTTATATTTTGAAACGGAGGGAGTACAAGGTAGCTACATTTGTAACACGTTGAACTGCAAGACCATTTTGCAGGCAACACAAGACAAAGGAAAAAATGGTTTACAACAAAGACAGCAGACGCAAAATCTGTAGTCTGGGATAAAAAGATGCCAGTTAACTGGATTGAACCACGACTAGTAATTGAAGGAAATAGGTACTTGATAGTATTTTCTTACAACAGTAGTACTTCCATACAAAAGGGTCTTATACCTGCACAAAAGTGGGCTAAACTTTCTACTAGTTTATAGAACAATTCGTCATGATTTCATCTACAAAAGCCATTCTTTAGTCTAAACTTAACTATTCTACACTGAAGAAACTACAGATCTCCACCAGAAAAGTTGGCTGGCCAATTTCCTTGAGAGGACATAAGTTATTTGATCAGTTAACCCAAACTGATCTATTGCCCTCCCGCCAAACTACAAGAAATCTGCATCATTCATGCACGAGCGATTTGCGTGCACCAATCCCGGTTCAGTTGCACCATCCGCGCCGCCGCAACGATTTCTTCGAAACTGAAATTCGACATCTCCTTCTCGGAATTGTAGGCCCGTGTGAAATCGAACCTGAATTCCGGGGCTCAGCTGATGCTCGCCGCCGGCTCCGGCTGTCGAAAAATCTAGCATGCTGAGTGTAGACGCTTGGTCGCCGCCATGGTACGGCCTTCAACGGTGCGTAGGATGGAGCGTCTTTGCCGCAGACGGCGTGCTCCCAGCCTACCGCACTGAGGTAAGGTAGTCTGCCCCGAAGCGTGGACACGAGAGTTCCTAGACCTTGGCACTGCCCTATTCGAGGGTGTGTACCCTCGGCGGCGGCATGCTCTCATGAACGATTTTATACGTGGTGATGCCAAGGATATGGGTTGGTAACCGCAGGACGTCTGTATAGCTTGTCCTTGAGCATGATGCTTTGTCAAGCGAGCATGAAGGCACTGAAACGTGTGGCGGTGCGGATGATGATGAGAAAGCATATCCATACGTGGCTGCTGACCCTGATAGGATGGAGAGTAGGGAATATTTGGTTGATTCGAACTTTGAGCCTCACTATGGGACTGATGAGGAAGAGGAATGTGAAGATGTGGAAATGGGATATAGATACGACGACGAAGACGTGGACAGGCCAGTGATACACTTTGATAGTGACAATCCTACAATTGATGAGGGGACTGTCTTTGATAATGTGGAGGACTGCAAATATGCAGTTGCAACCTATGCAATCAGAGTTGGGTTCGAATTTATCATTGAAAAGAGCGACCAAAAGAGATTTAGGGTGCAGTGTAGGGAAAGTAATGTGTGTAAATGGAGATTACATGCATCTCCAATGTGGGGTGGACAAACATTTCAGGTTGCAATAGCTACATTTAGTTTCAGTCTTTCTCATATTTATTCTGCTGATAACTAGCTCTGAATTATTTGGATTCTTATCGAATGCAGATCAAAGTAAACACGAAGGAACACAACTGCCCTAATACTTCTTTAAGTGGTAAAATTAGACCGGTGACTACCAAGTGGATTGCTTCTACTGTACTTGACTGGGTGAGGCAGGATCATAACATTGGACCAGCTGAACTCAGAGCAAAGATTAGCAAAAAGTTTAACGTTCTGATTCCTTATCATAGAGTCTAGACTTCATTCAAGGCAAGTGGAATGACAGTTTTCATATGTTGTATAGTTTCAAAGCTCAGGTAGAGAAAACATCACCTGGTAGTGTTGTTGACATCGATTACGAGGTTGTGAAAGGGAGAGAAAAGGTCTCGAGGGGGGTCAGGTATAAGAAGGCAGATAAGATATGCTTCAGGAGATGTTTTGTCTGCCTGAAGGCATGCTGGAAGGGGTTCCTAGATGGCTGCAGGCCATACTTGGCAATAGGCGCAACTTCTTTACAGGGAAGTTCAGGGGACATGTTGCTTCTGCTTGTGCTTTGGATGCGCATAATTGGCTTCTACCCGTAGCTTATGCTGTTCTTGAGGGTGAATCAAATGAAAGCTGGACATGGTTCATGCAGAGACTACGGGAAGTAATTGGTCACCCTGAAGGCTTGGTGATACACACGGGTGCATCCGAGGGTCTTGAGAATGCTGTTGATGCTGTGTTTCCTAGGGTTGAGCATAGGGAATGCATGCGGCACCTCGCTACTAACTTCACGAAGAAGTTCGAAGGAAAGATCTTTGAAGAGGACTTGTGGCGATCAGCATACACATACATCCCAAGCACGCATGCTACATACTTGCAGAACATGTATGTAGTTCCAAAGGTGAAAAAATACCTTGAGGAACATCACACCAAGCTATGGGCCAGAAGCAAGTTTGGTGAGTTAAGCAAGGTGGATTTTGTATGCAATGATTTGGCAGAGAAGTTCAATGATAAGATTTCGGGCATGAAGACACTTGGAATTGTTATTTTGTTGGATGCAATAAGATAGTGCATAATGGTGAAGATAGATTTGTGGCAAAGAATTTGTGCAAGAAAATTTTTAGGCCATAAAATAGTTCCAAAGGTGGTTATGTTACTGAATGCAAGAACCAGGGCAATGAGAACGATAAAGATGAGGGTGGTCAGAAGTTCCAGAACATTGGTTGAGGTTTATGCAGAATACAAGCGTGGAAGTGAACGGAGGTACACTGTAGACATTGGAAACAAGACTTGTTCATGCAGGAAGTGGCAGATTATTGGTCTGCCATGTCACCATGCAATTTACTTCATCTTAAACCTTAGAGGTAACAGAGCTGAAATAGAGAACTATGTCGACAACTATTTCTCCGTGGACAAGTTTGCTGCAACTTATGCAGTACCACCTATGGCCGATGAAAATGATTGGGAGATTGTCGATCCAGGGTTCAAACTTCAACCACCAGTTCTTAGGAGGCCACCTAGGAGGCCTAGAAAGCTAAGGATCGTAGCCTCCACCGATAAAGGTCCAAGGCTTGGTGCTAGGAAAAGGAAATGCGGATGTTGTGGCGGATTCAGCCATATCAAGAGGTTGTGCAAAAACCCAGTTACACATGCTATTGTCCCTGTTCACACCCCGGTGGTAGAAAATGAGGCTTCTCAGCCAGAACTGGCGGAAGAGCAGCGCGAAGACGGTGATGAGCACTCGGAGGAAAACGTACGTAAGCAGCCAATTTATGAAGAAGTGGAGGTGCCGGCGAGAAAAGTGTGTGAAAAGAAACAAAAGCGTAAGCGGAACAGGGAGGAAAGGGCAAATAATGGAGGTGTATTAGAATATGAAGAAGTTGGAGGGGTGATTGAGGATGTTCTTGAGAATCTTTCGGCTAACTGTAGGAGAAATAATAAATCCCTGCCAATTTCATCTTTGTATGATTCTCCGGATGAAAGGTAAGCTTAAATTTTTTTTTTATTTGCCATTTCATCATTTTTTTATCCTCATCAACTGATGCTTAATGCAGCGTGGGCTAGCAGACTAATAAGAGGAGCAGAAAGATGCGGGCACAGTAACGTCCTATGTTGAATTGTATCATTGAAACTAAACTAGTCGTGTCGTCTTTATTTATGTCTGGTGCGTGCAACGTGTCTGTGATAGGGTCATGTGGACCAGATTACATTTTTTTTAAATATTATTACATTAATTTTTTACCTGCGTTTGGACGCGGCTACTAGTTCCCATCTCCCTTGCATTCCCATCTCCTCTAGCGCACTCCAGAATTATGGTTGTGCCATCAAGTAGCAGAGTCAGCGTATTATCCCATCAGGTGTGAATGCAATGACTTTGTTTGTTCAGAATTTGGCGACTTTTGATTAGTTTGAAAGACAGAGAAACCTAAAACATGTATCTAGACATGTTTTGGTTATAGACACATTTATTAAATATCTGGACACTTTTGATTATTGAAAGTTAGTTATATCTGGACAGGAGTAGTACACTATTACAACATGCTCGATCTCTTCTCCTTAGGCGCACTCCAAATTACGGTTGTGCCATCAAGTGCTGGGAGTAGAGTCAGCGTATTTTCCCATCAGATATGTCAGGGAACACGCGAACTTTATTTTCAGGATCAGACGAGTTTCAATCGACTAGTTTCAAAGACAAAGACAACTAAAACATGGCCAACATATATAGATTATGACGATAATCGACCATGACTCAGGTGACCCAGATCCAAAGAGCGCATTAAGATACCGTACATAGATTTAATTTGGGAAAATTTGCTACAAGACACCGTTATTTTCTGGCGTTTGCTAAAACACACCGCTCAATTGTAATGGTACCTGGCAAAGACACAATCAGACGGTGTGTTGTAGCAAATGACAGAAAATAACGGTGTCTTGCTACAAATTTTCCCATTTAATTTATGCTTAAGTGGCCCTAATCGACTATGACGCTCCTGCAGTCTCCATCATTGACGATGTTGTCCGCGTCGCCGCCAGCCTCCTCCGTGTCGGAATCGATCCCTACGTTCCCGGCAACGTTCCTCCTCCTCATGGATTCTTCACGGCGTGCTGCATCGATAACGGTGGAGGTCGTACGCCTAGGCACTGCCCAGAAGCGCTGCCTCCCTTCGGAGTTGTGCAGATCCAGGTGGATCTCCTGTCGGTGGGTTCCGCACAGCGCAATCAACGCAGCCCGCTCCTTCTTGAACAGCTTTCGCCAGTACGCGCTTGTACGCGAGTACCGCGCCATTGCCCTCTTCCGCTCCGACAGCTGGGGGCGACGCTCCTCAATCTGCCTCACCAACACATTGTCGCGCAAGAGCGGCCGGACAGGAACCCCGACCTATCTGAGCTCGAAGCCGGCTGGAAGCCTCGCTAAGGGCGGCCCGAGTATGTCGTAGTAAGCGAACATCTGAGCCTCGTGCAAGCTGAGTTTGGGCCTCTCCCTTCCATGGCGATGAAGGAACGCGATCTGATTTTCGGCCCCGAGGTTAAGGGGATAAAGGCAAGGACGTAGGCCCAGCATAGTTGCCACGGCCAATTAGTTAGCAGAACAGACTTCTCGCGGATCACCCTCGCAAAGGACATCACTATCATCCACGCACCCCGATCCAACGGCGCCTAACAATCAGGGATCGGGTCTTCTAGAAGCCCAGAGCGGTTGCTGGTTAGTTATGCGTCCCGATTGTTTATGGCCAATGGCGGTAGTTGAAAATAATACACATTTCAATGACACTGGTGGATCCCTGTGCAATGACTCTGGTTGTTGTTAGTAAAAAGAACACACATGCAATGACACTGGTGGATCCATATGTGGTATGTGAAAAGAACGTGCATGCAATGACTCTGGTTGTTGTTCCTGAAAAGAACACACATGCAATGACGCTGGTGGATCCATGGGTAGATTGTGAAAAGAACACACATGCAATGACACTGGTGGATCCATAGGTGGTATGTGAAAAGAACACACATGCAAGATGACTCTGGTTGTTGTTACTAAAAAGAACACACATGCAATGACACCGGTGGATCCATGGGTGGATCGTGAAAAGAGCACACATGCAATGACACTCGTGGATCCATGTGTGGTCCCTAAAGAGAGCACACATGCAATGACACTGGTTGTTACTAAAAAGAACACACATGCAATGACACTGGTGGATCCATGTGTGTATTGTGAAGAGAACACACATGCAATGACTCGAGTTGTTTTTAGTGAAAAGAACATACATGCAATTAAACCGATGGATCCATGTGTGGTCTCTGTAGAGAACACACATTTCAATGACACTGGTGGATCCATAGGTGGTATGTGAAAAGAACACACATGAAAAATGACTGGTTGTTGTTAGTGAAAAGAACACACATGCAATGACACTGGTGGATCCATAGGTGGTATGTGAAAAGAACACACATGCAAAATGACTCTGGTTGTTGTTACTAAAAAGAACACACATGCAATGACTCTGGTGGATCCATGGGTGGATTGTGAAAAGAACACACATGCAATGACACTGGTGGATCCATAGGTGGTATGTGAAAAGTACACACATGCAAAATGACTCTAGTTATTGTTACTAAAAAGAACACACACATGCAATGACACTGGTGGATCCAGTGTGGTCTCTGTAGAGAACACACATTTCAATGACACTGGTGGATCCATATGTGGTATGTGAAAAGAACACACATGCAATGACTCTGGTTATTGTTAGTGAAAAGAACACACATGCAATGACACAGGTGGATCCATAGGTGGTATGTGAAAAGAACACACATGCAAAATGACTCTGGTTGTTGTTACTAAAAAGAACACATATGCAATGACACTGGTGGATCCATAGGTGGATTATGAAATGAACACACATGCAATGACACTGGTGGATCCATAGGTGGTATGTGAGAAGAACACACATTTCAATGACTCTACTTGTTGTTACTAGAAAGAACACACATGCAATGACACTGGTGGATCCATAGGTGGTATGTGAAGAGAACACACATGCAAAATGACTCTCGTTGTTGTTACTAAAAAGAACACACATGCAATGACACTGGTGGATCCATGGGTGGATTGTGAAAAGAACACACATGCAATGACACTGGTGGATCCATAGGTGGTATGTGAAAAGAACACACATGCAAATGACTCTGGTTGTTGTTACTAAAAAGAACACACATGCAATGACACTGGTGGATCCATGGGTGGATTATGAAAAGAGCACACATGCAATGACACTGGTGATCCATATGTGCTATGTGAAAAGAACACACATGCAATGACTCTGGTTGTTGTTAGTGAAAAGAACACACATGCAATGACACTGGTGGATCCATGTGTGGTCTCTAGAGAGAGCACACATTTCAATGACTCTTGTTGTTGTTAGTAAAAAGAGCACACATGCAATGACACTGTGGATCCATGTGTGGTCTCTGAAGAGAGCACACATGCAATGACACTAGTTGTTGTTACTAAAAAGAACACACATGCAATGACACTTCTGGATCCATGTGTGGATTATGAAGAGAAAACACATGAATGACTCCAGTTGTTGTTAGTTAAAAGAACACACATGCAATGACACTAGTGGATCCATATGTGGTATGTGAAAAGAACACGCATGCAATGACTCTGGTTGTTGTTCCTGAAAAGAACACAC
Organism: Avena eriantha; assembly: GCA_910589775.1. NCBI lineage: Eukaryota > Viridiplantae > Streptophyta > Magnoliopsida > Poales > Poaceae > Avena > Avena eriantha. Next base: position 111,284,788 of record OU342740.1, on the reverse strand, counting down.
ATGCAATGACACTGGTGGATCCATGGGTAGATTGTGAAAAGAACACACATGCAATGACACTGGTGGATCCATAGGTGGTATGTTAAAAGAACACACATGCAAGATGACTCTGGTTGTTGTTACTAAAAAGAACACACATGCAATGACACCGTTGGATCCATGGGTGGATCGTGAAAAGAGCACACATGCAATGACACTGGTGGATCCATGTGTGGTCTCTAAAGAGAGCACACATGCAATGACACTGGTTGTTGTTACTAAAAAGAACACACATGCATTGACACTGGTGGATCCATGTGTGTATTGTGAAGAGAACATACATGCAATGACTCAAGTTGTTTTTAGTGAAAAAAACATACATGCTATGACACCGATGGATCCATGTGTGGTCTCTGTAGAGAACACACATTTCAATGACACTGGTCGATCCATAGGTGGTATGTGAAAAGAACACACATGCAAAATGACTCTGGTTGTTGTTAGTGAAAAGAACACACATGCAATGACACTGGTGGATCCATAGGTGGTATGTGAAAAGAACACACATGCAAAATGACTCTGGTTGTTGTTACTAAAAAGAACACACATGAATGACTCTGGTGGATCCATGGGTGGATTGTGAAAAGAACACACATGCAATGACACTGGTGGATCCATAGGTGGTATGTGAAAAGTACACACATGCAAAATGACTCTGGTTGTTGTTACTAAAAAGAACACACATGCAATGACACTGGTGGATCCATGTGTGGTCTCTGTAGAGAAGACACATTTCAATGACACTGGTGGATCCATATGTGGTATGTGAAAAGAACACAGATGCAATGACTCTGGTTATTGTAAGTGAAAAGAACACACATGCAATGACACTGGTGGATCCATAGGTGGTATGTGAGAAGAACACACATGCAAAATGACTCTGGTTTTTGTTACTAAAAAGAACACACATGCAATGACACTGGTGGATCCATAGGTGGATTATGAAAAGAACACACATGCAATGACACTGGTGGATCCATAGGTGGTATGTGAGAAGAACACACATGCAAAATGACTCTGGTTGTTGTTACTAAAAAGAACACACATGCAATGACACTGGTGGATCCATGTGTGGTCTCTGTAGAGAACACACATTCAATGACACTGGTGGATCCATATGTGGTATGTGAAAAGAACACACATGCAATGACTCTGGTTATTGTTAGTGAAAAGAACACACATGCAA
>OU342740.1:110972603-111283463 GCA_910589775.1 Avena eriantha | reverse complement strand
AAAAGAACACACATGCAATGACACTGGTGATCCATGGGTGGATTGTGAAAAGAGCACACATGCAATGACACAAGGATCCATATGTGGTATGTGAAAAGAACACACATGCAATAACCCTGGTTTTTGTTTGTGAAAAGAATACACATTCAATGACACTGGTGGATCCATGCGTGTGTCTCTGAATAGAGCACACATTTCAATGACTCTTGTTGTTGTTAGTGAAAAGAACACACATGCAATGACACTGGTGGATCCATAGGTGGTATGTGAAAAGAACACACATGCAAAATGTCTGGTTGTTGTTACTAAAAGAACACACATGCAATGACACTTGTGGATCCATGTGTGGTCTCTTTGGAGAACACACATTTCAATGACACTGGTGGATCCATATGTGGTATGTGAAAAGAACACACATGCAATGATTCCGGTTGTTGTTATTGAAAGAACACAAATGCAATGACACTGGTGGATCCATAGGTGGTATGTGAGAAGAACACACATGCAAAATGACTCTGGCTGTTGTTACAAAAAATAACACACATGCAATGACACTGGTGGATCCATAGGTGGATTATGAAATAAACACACATGCAATGACAGTGGTGGATCCATAGGTGGTATGTGAGAAGAACACACATTTCAATGACTCTGGTTGTTGTTACTAAAAAGAACACACATGCAATGACACTGGTGGATCCATAGGTGGCATGTGAAGAGAACACACATGCAAAATGACTCTGGTTGTTGTTACTAAAAGAACACACATGCAATGACACTAGTGGATCCGTAGGTGGATTATGAAATGAACACACATGCAATGACACTGGTGGTTCCATAGGTGGTATGTGAGAAGAACACACATTTCAATGACTCTGGTTGTTGTTATTAAAAAGAACACACATGCAATGACACTGGTGGATCCATAGGTGGTATGTGAAGAGAACACACATGCAAAATGACTCTGCTTGTTGTTACTAAAAACAACAGACATGCAATGACACTGGTGGATCCATGGGTGGATTGTGAAAAGAACACAAATGCAATGACACTGGTGGATCCATAGGTGGTATGTGAAAAGAACATACATGCAAAATGACTCTGGTTGTTGTTACTAAAAGAACACACATGCAATGACACTGGTGGATCCATGGGTGGATTGTGAAAAGAGCACACATGCAATGACACTGGTGATCCATATGTGGTATGTGAAAAGAACACACATGCAATAATTCTGGTTTTTGTTAGTGAAAAGAACACACATGCAATGACACTGGTGGATCCATGTGTGGTCTCTCAAGAGAGCACACATTTCAATGAGTCTTGTTGTTGTTAGTAAAAGAACACAAATGCAAGGACACTGGTGGATCCATGTGTGGTCTCTGATGAGATCACACATGCAATGACACTGGTGGATCCATAGGTGGTATGTGAAAAGAACACACATGCAAAATGACACTAGTTGTTGTTAGTGAAAAGAACACACATGCAATGACACTGGTGGATCCATAGGTGGATTATGAAATGAACACGCACGCAATGACATTGGTGGATCCATAGGTGGTATGTGAAGAGAATACACATGCAAAATGACTCTGGTTGTTACTAAAAAGAACACACATGCAATGACACTGGTGGATCCATGGGTGGATTGTGAAAAGAACACACATACAATGACACTGGTGGATCCATAGGTGGTATCTGAAAACAACACACATGCAAAATGACACTAGTTGTTGTTAGTGAAAAGAACACACATGCAATGACACTGGTGGAATCATAGGTGGTATGTGAAGAGAACACACATGCAAAATGACTCTTGTTGTTGTTACTAAAAATAACACACATGCAATGAAACTGGTGGATCCATAGGTGGATTATGAAATGAACACACATGCAATGACACTGGTGGATCCATAGGTGGTATGTGAGAAGAACACACATTTCAATGACTCTGGTTGTTGTTACTAAAAAGGACACACATGCAATGACACTGGTGGATCCATAGGTGGTATGTGAAGAGAACACACATGCAAAATGACTCTGGTTGTTGTTACTAAAAAGAACAGACATGCAATGACACTGGTGGATCCATGGGTGGATTGTGAAAAGAACACAGATGCAATGACACTGGTGGACCCATAGGTGGTATGTGAAAAGAACACACATGCAAAATGACTCTGGTTGTTGTTACTAAAAGACCACACATGCAATGACACTAGTGGATCCATGGGTGGATTGTGAAAAGAGCACACATGCAATGACACTGGTGATCCATATGTGGTATGTGAAAAGAACACACATGCAATGATTCTGGTTTTTGTTAGTGAAAAGAACACACATGCAATGACACTGGTGGATCCATGTGTGGTCTCTCAAGAGAGCACACATTTTAATGAGTCTTGTTGTTGTTAGTAAAAAGAACACAAATGCAAGGACACTGGTGGATCCATGTGTGGTCTCTGAAGAGATCACACATGCAATGACACTGGTGGATCCATAGGTGGTATGTGAAAAGAACACACATTTAAATGACACTAGTTGTTGTTAGTGAAAAGAACACACATGCAATGACACTGGTGGATCCATAGGTGGATTATGAAATGAACACCCACGCATGGACATTGGTGGATCCATAGGTGGTATGTGAGAAGAACACACATGCAAAATGACTCTGGTTGTTATTACTAAAAAGAACACACATGCAATGACGCTGGTGGATCCATGTGTGGTCTCTGTAGAGAACACACATTTCAATAACACTGGTGGATCCATATGTGGTATGTGAAAGAACACACATGCAATGACTCTGGTTGTTGTTAGTGCAAAGAACATAGATGCAATGACACAGGTGGATCCATATGTGGTATTTGAAGAGAGCACACATTTCAATGACTCTGGTTGTTAGTAAAAAGAACACACATGCAAAATGACACTGGTTCTTGTTAGTGAAAAGAACTCACATGCAATGACACCGGTGGATCCATGGGTGGATTGTGAAAAGAACATACATGCAATGACACTGGTGGATCCATATGTGGTATGTGAAAAGAACACACATGGAATGACTCTGGTTGTTGTTACTAAAAAGAACACACATGCAATGACACTGGTTGTTGTTACTAAAAAGAACACACATGCATTGACACTGGTGGATCCATAGGTGGTATGTGAAAACAACACACATGCAAAATGACTCACGTTGTTGTTAGTGAAAAGAACACACATGCAATCACACTGGTGGATCCATGTGTGGTCTCTGAAGAGAGCACACATGCAAAATGACTCTTGTTGTTGTTAGTAAAAAGAAAACACATGCAATGACACTGGTGGATCCATAGGTGGATTATGAAATGAACACAAATGCAATGACACTGGTGGATCCATAGTTGGCATGTGAGAAGAACACACATTTCAATGACTTTGGTTGTTGTTACTAAAAAGAACACACATGCAATGACACTGGTGGATCCATAGGTGGTATGTGAAGAGAACACACATGCAAAATGACTCTGGTTGTTGTTACTAAAAAGAACACACATGCAATGACACTGGTGGATCCGTAGGTGGATTATGAAATGAACACACATGCAATGACACTGGTGGATCCATAGGTGGTATGTGAGAAGAACACACATTTCAATGACTCTGGTTGTTGTTATTAAAAAGAACACACATGCAATGACACTGGTGGATCCATAGGTGGTATGTGAAGAGAACACACATGCAAAATGACTCTGGTTGTTGTTACTAAAAAGAACAGACATGCAATGACACTGGTGGATCCATGGGTGGATTGTGAAGAGAGCACACATGCAAAATGACTCTGGTTGTTGTTACAAAAAAGAACACACATGCAATGACACTGGTGGATCCATAGGTGGATTACGAAATAAACACACATGCAATGACACTGGTGGATCCATAGGTGGTATGTGAGAAGAACACACATTTCAATGACTCTGGTTCTTGTTACTAAAAAGAACACACATGCAATGACACTGGTGGATCCATAGGTGGTATGTGAAGAGAACACACATGCAAAATGACTCTGGTTGTTGTTACTAAAAAGAACACACATGCAATGACACTGGTGGATCCGTAGGTGGATTATGAAATGAACACACATGCAATGACACTGGTGGATCCATAGGTGGTATGTGAGAAGAACACACATTTCAATGACTCTGGTTGTTGTTATTAAAAAGAACACACATGCAATGACACTGGTGGATCCATAGGTGGTATGTGAAGAGAACACACATGCAAAATGACTCTGGTTGTTGTTACTAAAGAGAACACACATGCAATGACACTGGTGGATCCATGGGTGGATTGTGAAAAGAACACACATGCAATGACACTGGTGGATCCATAGGTGGTATGTGAAGAGAATACACATGCAAAATGACTCTGGTTGTTACTAAAAAGAACACACATGCAATGACACTGGTGGATCCATAGGTGGATTGTGAAAAGAACACACATACAATGACACTGGTAGATCCATAGGTGGTATGTGAAAACAACACACATGCAAAATGACACTAGTTGTTGTTAGTGAAAAGAACACACATGCAATGACACTGGTGGAATCATAGGTGGTATGTGAAGAGAACACACATGCAAAATGACTCTTGTTGTTGTTACTAAAAATAACACACATGCAATGAAACTGGTGGATCCATAGGTGGATTATGAAATGAACACACATGCAATGACACTGGTGGATCCATAGGTGGTATGTGAGAAGAACACACATTTCAATGACTCTGGTTGTTGTTACTAAAAAGGACACACATGCAATGACACTGGTGGATCCATAGGTGGTATGTGAAGAGAACACACATGCAAAATGACTCTGGTTGTTGTTACTAAAAAGAACAGACATGCAATGACACTGATGGATCCATGGGTGGATTGTGAAAAGAACACAGATGCAATGACACTGGTGGACCCATAGGTGGTATGTGAAAAGAACACACATGCAAAATGACTCTGGTTGTTGTTACTAAAAAGACCACACATGCAATGACACTGGTGGATCCATGGGTGGATTGTGAAAAGAGCACACATGCAATGACACTGGTGATCCATATGTGGTATGTGAAAAGAACACACATGCAATGATTCTGGTTTTTGTTAGTGAAAAGAACACACATGCAATGACACTGGTGGATCCATGTGTGGTCTCTCAAGAGAGCACACATTTTAATGAGTCTTGTTGTTGTTAGTAAAAAGAACACAAATGCAAGGACACTGGTGGATCCATGTGTGGTCTCTGAAGAGATCACACATGCAATGACACTGGTGGATCCATAGGTGGTATGTGAAAAGAACACACATTTAAAATGACACTAGTTGTTGTTAGTGAAAAGAACACACATGCAATGACACTGGTGGATCCATAGGTGGATTATGAAATGAACACCCACGCATTGACATTGGTGGATCCATAGGTGGTATGTGAGAAGAACACACATGCAAAATGACTCTGGTTGTTATTACTAAAAAGAACACACATGCAATGACGCTGGTGGATCCATGTGTGGTCTCTGTAGAGAACACACATTTCAATAACACTGGTGGATCCATATGTGGTATGTGAAAGAACACACATGCAATGACTCTGGTTGTTGTTAGTGCAAAGAACATAGATGCAATGACACAGGTGGATCCATATGTGGTATTTGAAGAGAGCACACATTTCAATGACTCTGGTTGTTAGTAAAAAGAACACACATGCAAAATGACACTGGTTCTTGTTAGTGAAAAGAACTCACATGCAATGACACCGGTGGATCCATGGGTGGATTGTGAAAAGAACATACATGCAATGACACTGGTGGATCCATATGTGGTATGTGAAAAGAACACACATGGAATGACTCTGGTTGTTGTTACTAAAAAGAACACACATGCAATGACACTGGTTGTTGTTACTAAAAAGAACACACATGCATTGACACTGGTGGATCCATAGGTGGTATGTGAAAACAACACACATGCAAAATGACTCACGTTGTTGTTAGTGAAAAGAACACACATGCAATCACACTGGTGGATCCATGTGTGGTCTCTGAAGAGAGCACACATGCAAAATGACTCTTGTTGTTGTTAGTAAAAAGAAAACACATGCAATGACACTGGTGGATCCATAGGTGGATTATGAAATGAACACAAATGCAATGACACTGGTGGATCCATAGTTGGCATGTGAGAAGAACACACATTTCAATGACTTTGGTTGTTGTTACTAAAAAGAACACACATGCAATGACACTGGTGGATCCATAGGTGGTATGTGAAGAGAACACACATGCAAAATGACTCTGGTTGTTGTTACTAAAAAGAACACACATGCAATGACACTGGTGGATCCGTAGGTGGATTATGAAATGAACACACATGCAATGACACTGGTGGATCCATAGGTGGTATGTGAGAAGAACACACATTTCAATGACTCTGGTTGTTGTTATTAAAAAGAACACACATGCAATGACACTGGTGGATCCATAGGTGGTATGTGAAGAGAACACACATGCAAAATGACTCTGGTTGTTGTTACTAAAAAGAACAGACATGCAATGACACTGGTGGATCCATGGGTGGATTGTGAAGAGAGCACACATGCAAAATGACTCTGGTTGTTGTTACAAAAAAGAACACACATGCAATGACACTGGTGGATCCATAGGTGGATTACGAAATAAACACACATGCAATGACACTGGTGGATCCATAGGTGGTATGTGAGAAGAACACACATTTCAATGACTCTGGTTCTTGTTACTAAAAAGAACACACATGCAATGACACTGGTGGATCCATAGGTGGTATGTGAAGAGAACACACATGCAAAATGACTCTGGTTGTTGTTACTAAAAAGAACACACATGCAATGACACTGGTGGATCCGTAGGTGGATTATGAAATGAACACACATGCAATGACACTGGTGGATCCATAGGTGGTATGTGAGAAGAACACACATTTCAATGACTCTGGTTGTTGTTATTAAAAAGAACACACATGCAATGACACTGGTGGATCCATAGGTGGTATGTGAAGAGAACACACATGCAAAATGACTCTGGTTGTTGTTACTAAAGAGAACACACATGCAATGACACTGGTGGATCCATGGGTGGATTGTGAAAAGAACACACATGCAATGACACTGGTGGATCCATAGGTGGTATGTGAAGAGAATACACATGCAAAATGACTCTGGTTGTTACTAAAAAGAACACACATGCAATGACACTGGTGGATCCATAGGTGGATTGTGAAAAGAACACACATACAATGACACTGGTAGATCCATAGGTGGTATGTGAAAACAACACACATGCAAAATGACACTAGTTGTTGTTAGTGAAAAGAACACACATGCAATGACACTGGTGGAATCATAGGTGGTATGTGAAGAGAACACACATGCAAAATGACTCTTGTTGTTGTTACTAAAAAGAACACACATGCAATGAAACTGGTGGATCCATAGGTGGATTATGAAATGAACACACATGCAATGACACTGGTGGATCCATAGGTGGTATGTGAGAAGAACACACATTTCAATGACTCTGGTTGTTGTTACTAAAAAGGACACACATGCAATGACACTGGTGGATCCATAGGTGGTATGTGAAGAGAACACACATGCAAAATGACTCTGGTTGTTGTTACTAAAAACAACAGACATGCAATGACACTGATGGATCCATGGGTGGATTGTGAAAAGAACACAGATGCAATGACACTGGTGGACCCATAGGTGGTATGTGAAAAGAACACACATGCAAAATGACTCTGGTTGTTGTTACTAAAAAGACCACACATGCAATGACACTGGTGGATCCATGGGTGGATTGTGAAAAGAGCACACATGCAATGACACTGGTGATCCATATGTGGTATGTGAAAAGAACACACATGCAATGATTCTGGTTTTTGTTAGTGAAAAGAACACACATGCAATGACACTGGTGGATCCATGTGTGGTCTCTCAAGAGAGCACACATTTTAATGAGTCTTGTTGTTGTTAGTAAAAAGAACACAAATGCAAGGACACTGGTGGATCCATGTGTGGTCTCTGAAGAGATCACACATGCAATGACACTGGTGGATCCATAGGTGGTATGTGAAAAGAACACACATTTAAAATGACACTAGTTGTTGTTAGTGAAAAGAACACACATGCAATGACACTGGTGGATCCATAGGTGGATTATGAAATGAACACCCACGCATTGACATTGGTGGATCCATAGGTGGTATGTGAGAAGAACACACATGCAAAATGACTCTGGTTGTTATTACTAAAAAGAACACACATGCAATGACGCTGGTGGATCCATGTGTGGTCTCTGTAGAGAACACACATTTCAATAACACTGGTGGATCCATATGTGGTATGTGAAAGAACACACATGCAATGACTCTGGTTGTTGTTAGTGCAAAGAACATAGATGCAATGACACAGGTGGATCCATATGTGGTATTTGAACAGAGCACACATTTCAATGACTCTGGTTGTTAGTAAAAAGAACACACATGCAAAATGACACTGGTTCTTGTTAGTGAAAAGAACTCACATGCAATGACACCGGTGGATCCATGGGTGGATTGTGAAAAGAAAATACATGCAATGACACTGGTGGATCCATATGTGGTATGTGAAAAGAACACACATGGAATGACTCTGGTTGTTGTTAGTGAAAAGAACACACATGCAATGACACTGGTGGATCCATAGGTGGATTGTGAAAAGAGCACACATGCAATGACTCCAATTGTTGTTAGTGAAAAGAACACACCTGCAATGACACTGGTGGATCCATAGGTGGATTGTGCAAAGAGCACACATGCAATGACTCCAGTTGTTGTTAGTGAAAAGAACACACCTGCAATGAGACTGGTGGATCCATAGGTTGATTGTGAAAAGAGCACACATGCAATGACACTGGTGGATCCATATGTGGTATGTGAAAAGAACACACATGGAATGACTCTGGTTGTTGTTAGTAAAAAGAACACACATGCAATGACACTGGTGGATCCATAGGTGGATTGTGAAAAGAGCACAAATGCAATGACATTTGAATGGTACGGGTGGATCCATAGGCGGATTGTGAAAAGAGATTTTCACTCTCTCTCTCTCTCTCTCTCTGTCACAAATCTCACAAAAGCCCAAACGTGTGGAGATCCCAAACATGTGCTCACTCTGGATGATATGCCCTGATTGGCTGACACAGATGTCACGCGGATCGTCTCCACCAACCGTTGATCCCATGTGATCTAACGGGCAGGATAACCCCTCCCTTCTCTAGTTTTTTTATGCATGGTCAATCCATGCCACCTCTCTATCCGTGCCACTGACACTAAACCCCCATAAACAAGTGAAAATCCATCTATCTAGCTAACATAAATAAAATAAATGATCATATTTCGAAGAAGCCATCGTCTTCGTCTTCCGATTCGTCCTCGTCTTCGTCAACGCCATGGTCCCCGCCATCGCTGCCGTCGGTGCCCTCCTCTGACGACTCGACACCGCCCCCTTCCTTTAATAAGCGCGCTATCTCCTCGTCGGAGTCCTCCTCCTCCTCTTCTTCGTAGTCCCACGGGTCCACGTCACTCTCCTCCGCTTCTGCCTCCAACTGATCGATGAACGCCTCCTCGTTGGCCGAGTCGGACTCGTCCAAATAGCTATCTCCTCTCTTCTTCCTGGTCTTCTTCTCGTTCCTCTTCTTGTCCATACTCGCCGGGGCAACACGCTCCCCCGTCCTGGCTGCTACTTTGCGCTCGTCCGACGCTGCAGGTACCCCACGCTCCTCATGCGCGGCAGGTACGAGCTCCGAGGTCGCGGTGTCTTCGAGTGCCGATGTCGATGGATCCTGGCACGGTCGGACACGACGTGCTGCCTCAGCAGGCGACTCGCGAGCGCGGACGATGCAACAAAGAGCCGGGGACGCAGGACGGTTAGTGGACGGCTTGGACCTAACATTGCCACGGCGAGGGGGCATTGTGCTTGAGGTAGTTGCTCTGAATGGTCAATGGCAGGTACACAGAGTGGGGTGGCGATCTGATCAAGGACGAGCAGCGGTTTCGTGCGTCGTGTCCACGCGTGCATTTGTCAATTATCAAAAAAAAGTAATATCTCGTACTGAACATAATTTGATCACAACTAAAGTGGCACAGTGTATTCTAGACTCGTAAATATCCCGTGCGTGCCTGTCACGTGGAGTTCAACGGAGTTGGACGTGCCGACGTGATCGTGCAGCAGTTGCGCGCGTCATTGCCCCATCAACACATGACACACGCACGCGGGATGTGCGCGCCAATTCCCGTGACGACCACCCGGCTCGCACTCCCCTTATTATATACTGGATTTTGGGCGGCGCCGAAGACCATTGAAGTGTCCATCGCAATAAAGACAAGTCCCATCGATTCCCTACCCCTGCCTCCCTGGCTTCTTTGAGAAGGTAGACCGTACACGGTGGTCTTGTATGTTAGTACTAGTACTACTAGACCACGGCCTGTACTCTTTACTCTTCTCCCACACTAATAATCACTATCTCCTTCCTTCTGCCTCCGCCACACTCACCCTGCAAGCCATGGCTCCACTGAGGAGGGGGAGAGGCAGGTCGACGATCCTCGCGGAGAAAAGGGAGAGAAATCGCCGCGAGGCACTTCTTGCTCTACCAGCCGCTCAAGCCCACCCTCTCATCGAGGCCCAATCTCCCCCGACAATGGCGCCGAATATTCTAGCAGGCGAGGGCTCCTCCCGGTACGGTCTCCTTATTCTACTTCTTCTCCATCTCCCTCGCCGAATAATCAGCTTCTTCTTGTTTTTCTTCTTTTGGCTCTTCCTCTTCTACGTAATATAGGTCGGCCGTGGAGCCCGAATCCACCACGACGGAGGCGTTGCAGGACCCGTTCGGCCCCGTTCCATGTCTTAGCGAGGTAGCAAATCTCCACGCTGTTATTTCTCCGAGTTATGATGTGGATTTCTTAGATGCTGTCTGCCCCGCATTGGTTTTTCTTCTTCCTTTGCGAGTTGTATTTGTTTTCATGAATATGACTGGATCTCTTGGTCTTTCCTTAATACTACTGTTCATAGATTCACTATGGATTTTTGTGATTAGGATTAGTTATCGTGGTTATGAATAGATCTCCAGGTCCATTTTTTAACACTGCGGCCCATAGATTCAACGGGGATTTTTTTATCTGTATTAGTATTCACCTGGGACCTGGAGTGTAATTGTAGAATTCCTATTTCAACTAACATGAACGATGCAGCGATCGAAGGCCGAGTACCGTGAGAAGGTGGCCGCGATCAGTTCCAAGATTGCCAACCAACATGAGCTTGCACGCTCCCTCACCCAAGCTAATGAGAGCCTACACAAGCAATTATCTGTGCAGAAGGAGATCTCACTAGATTTTGCACGTGACGTCGTTAGGCTGCAGAAAGTGCTCGACCGTAACTTGATCAGGCAAGAACAAGCCATCAAGATAATCAACGAGCTCACGGAGGAGAAGAAGAATCTCGTGGAAAGGTGCATTCTCCTGCAGGACGAAGTCAGCGAGGCACTCAGAGGATGCGTCGAGGAAACCAAGGCTACCATCCGAGCCTACCATGACAGGAACAGTTGCCTGGATGCAGTCAAGGAGATGAAGACGGACATGAGCAGAGGGATCAGCGTACTCAAGGGTGTTCGGAAAGAGAACAAGGAGCTAAGGGCATGTCTGGAGGCGTACCGGAGCAATGCCCAAGTTTGATTCCTGTTAGCGGGGACACGAATACCAGTTCGTCCTCCCCTCCTTTTGTAATGTTTATGGTTTAGGGAGCAATGCCCATGCCTTCTTCCCATTATAGGGTGCAATAAGAATCCAAGGGCAACTCCTTATCTATCTAGACATGTGTTGGTGTTCATGTTCATGAATGGACACCATGTTCTCTTTCCATATGTATCTGGACATGGGTTTCTGCATTATGAGTTTGCCACTCTCCCACTACTATTTGGTGATATTGGGAAAAACCCACAGCACACTAAACTGTTGATAAATCTTATTTGTCTTCGAAATTGAAATTATGACAGTGCCACTAGTCGATTCATAAAATGTTGATTAATCCTAGATTGCTTCTTCCTTGAAATTATGACAGTGCCACTAGTCGATTCAGTTAATTATGGAAACTAACCAGCTTGTCCTAGTGAACTGAACGAACCATACCATGTATTTTTGTTGCAGGGAAAGAGGCGAAAGATCGTCCAGGACCTGGCGACTTGCTAAATGACAAGATAGCAATCCAAAGGGAGAAGCGGAATTCCCAGAAACTGGCCTTTGACCAATTGCGTGCTGAATTCGCGGTCCTTTCTAACAAGTGCCAGAAAATGAAGGAGTTAAATGCCGACTGGGCAAAGCTACACAGTGAAGGTCGCGCCTCGGCTAGGAAGCAGACGGAGATCATGAAAGGGATCTTGAAGGAAAATCGTATTGCTATGGACAAAATTCTCCAATCCATGACGGAGCGCTGGAACCTACAGCTGAAGCACGACATAGTACTGAAGGAGCTAGCCAATCTTAGGGAGGAAAATAGGCAGCTCCGGGCCAGGCTCGCTTGAACACAACATATGTCTATTTAGTACTGAACTGCCTGGTTTATCCTCTGCAGTGGTGATTTTGTAAGCGTGAACTTAACTCTATGCATGATATGTGTGTTCGTCTGAAATTAGTTTGCTCGAGGATTGAGTTTGGCTTAGTTCAGAAAGCACAACTGCAAGTCTTACAATTAACTAGTTTCAGGCACTGGTACAACATAAATTATTCATATCGAATTTCCTTTATCCTCTATAGTCTATCCTTGTTCACCCTCGCGCGCCTTCTTCAGTTCCTTCAACAGATCCGCAATGCAGCACTCTAGCTTCTTCTTGTCTTCCCTGAGCTGATCCTTCTCCTTTTCTGCATTATGAATCAGCAACATGTGACTATCCTGAAGCTTCTTTGCAGTTCCAACAACCAAGCTCCCATCGATTCCGTTAGTTAGCTTTGACTGCAAATTCTCGATTTCTTATTCTAGCTCCTTATTTCGTACCGACAGCTTATAATTTTTTTCAGCTGCATCATTTACATCAGTAAATCTCCCCGACCTTTCCAACTCATACATCTCCCATAATTGTGCCAAACATTTCTTAAGTGCTTCTGGCCACTCAAGATCCACCCACTCTACTGCTTTACACACCGGTCCAACCTAAAAACACACACACTATAGTGTTATGAACATGCACGATACATTTTACTTCATGTCACAGTTGGACATAATGTAAACAAACCTGATTTGTACAGCCCAAAAACCTTCTCCCGGTGTTACTGCCTTCGAATGTAACATATCTCCTCAGTTTTAGCCCATGGTCACATGGCACTTCTCCATCGAGATCTAGGCCCTCCCATTCCGAGTCGTAGATCGTCCTTGGTACCTATAGGTAAACGCAAAGCTGAAATTGAACACGATTGCATGCACATATGGAGCTCAGATCGAGTGATTTACCATTGCCTAACCCTAGCCCGAGAAAACAGAGGAACTCACATCGTGGAAGGAATACTCAATGTCGGAGAGAAGGATGTCGCTGCTCGACTAGTCGTCCTCGCCGTTGAAGGACAGCATGGCGAATGCGACGGCGACAGCGACGGCATCGGCGAGAGAGAGAGAGAGAGAGAGAGAGAGAGAGAGAGCAGCCCTTCTACCGCTGCAATGATGACTAAATTGGCATGTTACAATAGTTTAATGGATACCATGCCCTTTCCCTGGATTACTGTCTCCTGGCTGATATGGATTCTCTTCACACATTCTCATTTCAAATATTAAACCTGCACTCCCTCCTTCCCAAATTCATTGCCTAACGAAAACATACCAGTATATTACATCATCCAAAGAAACAAAATCATGTCAACTACAAGGTACTTATGCATCACTTCTTCACACATGGTTTCACAAAACATTACATTATAATCTCCCAGAAAACATAACCACAACATGGTTTCACAAAACATCACATTACTATCTCTCAACAAACGTAATCACAGAAACAAGTATATTACATCAACTCAAGAAACAAAATCATGTCGACTACAAGGTACTTACACATCACTTGTCCTGTCATGGTTTCGCAAAACATTACATTACAGTCTCTCAACAAACAAAATAACAGAAACAAGTACAGTACATCATCTCAAGAAACATAATCATGTCAACTACAATGTATTTATGCATCACTAGTCCAGTCATGGTTTCACAAAACATTACATTACAATGTCCCAACAAACATAATAACTGAAACAAGTATGGTACATCATCTTAAGAAACATAATCATGTCAACTACAATGTACTTATGTCTTATTACAACAACGATGGTTTCAGTGAGTGACATGTCCAAAAATCTCAACAGCTCGCACAGCATTATATCGCAATCTCTCAACAAACATAATCATAGAAGCATGCTCTAAATGCAACAGCAGTCAATATTACAAATACAGGCAGGGGAACCCCGCGGTCCATATGACAAGCCCAGGGTAGCAGCTCTCATCAGATCTCATCAATGTCGACCACCTCATTCTGTTCAGCCACTACAGGGGCATCTACATCCACTATAACATGTTCAACAACATCAGAAATGGTACCAAGGAAGAACACCTTCCTGGTTTGCTTCTTTCGCCGCATAATCTGCATAAGATCTTCAGTATCCAAAACATCTATGAATTGCTACTTCTTATGATGCCACCACCGGATTTTTGCCATCAAGTTTTGCCATGTATGAATCCACCTCTATGCGTATACTAAACTTATCTAGATCAGCATCTATCAGTCTGTATTCTCTAGGAGCAGAAGCTCTGGCAACAAGATCTCTAGTATCTGCATACATATCATCAATCATCGCTTCAACTTTCACCTTACGATCAGCTGCACAACACTCCCAAACCATCTGAAGCTCATGGGAGTGCTCAATTTGCTGATAGGTATCATTCATGTTGCGCCACACCAATTTTGTCCTTTTGTCTAGAACCCCAGGGAATTCTAGCGGCAAGCATATCTACCAGCTGTGAAACAGACACAACCTCTTTGCAATTCACAAGCAGATGCACATCTTGTCCGAACACAACCCTCTCGCAACCAAAATCAAGCTTTGTAGTGTACTGCCGAACATGAACTGTGAACTCATATAGGTCACTTGTATCAAAACTGTGCCTAATTTGATTAAAAAGGGGAACATTTCAGTTCATTCAATTCTATTATGCCGTAACTAATCTACTTGCAAGATAAGGCACAGATAAGAAAAAATCACCCCTCGCTCTTCTCCCGGTTTTTTTTCTTTGAGATCTGAGTGCTGCATCCGCCCACTGGAGCCGAACAATCTGCCGCCGGCCTTACTTTTCTCTTCAACCCGCTACTCGTAGGTACCTTGGGAGCAGAATCCTTGCTGGCCTCCTCACTAACCGGGGCTGAAGACCTCGCCACTGCTACGTGTTGAGCCCCAGACTTAGGCCCGAACGGACCCTTTTCAGGCGGTGACGTAGCTACAACCTTCACCTTGCAAGACATGCTAGGCCACTGCCGTCGGATTCAGTGTCAGGGGAGGGAGAAAAAAGGTCCTCCGCCGCCGGCAGATTTAGGGTCGGGGAAGGGAAGAAAAGGGGTCGCCGCCACCGTCGCAACAAGATTCAGTGTCGAGAGTTAGGAAAGTACAGTAATGGATTTGCCCCTATGACACGTGCAGGGTGGCTAAGAAGAGTGAACGGCGAAGGAGGGGCACAGCAGGAACTAGTGTAACAGAATATCCTGACTTAACGGGTGCGATTTGAAAATATTGGGTTTGGCCATCATTCACTCGAAAGACCCCTCTCAGCAATTGGCGCCCCAACTTTTCGAATCGCGGTGATAAAAATCAACTTGGGTACCGCGTTGCCTGGCTACCCCAACTTTCGGGCCGCAAAATGATATTCTCCCTTCATCAGTGGCTTGCAAGCCAAGTGTCCGGGGGCTACTGTCGAACTATTGGTACCGGGGATACCCTGTCTCATCGAGTCACCGAGCCCAACAGGAGCACCCTCTCGAGGGCTCTCGAGGAAAGCAGGCCTCTGGAGGAGGGATGAACCCTGGATTCTCTACATGCACTCGGGACAGTAACGGCTGGGAGACGAGGACTCCCGGCAAGACCTTGAGAGGGGAACCTCGCTAGGGCCACGCGTGCCTAGCAAGACGACACCCCAATGGTCGGTCCAAGAAGTGACCGGTCCACCCGAAGAATGCAAGGCACGCAAAGATAGTGGGATGATGCAAGATGATGGCAGCTCTAGACACAGCTGTTTTGGTGCAAGGAGACCAGGATGGCAACGTAAAGTGGAGGAGCAGCCGACCACCCCCTGACACAGCAACCACTCGGCGGTCGCAAGAAGACAAGTTGGGACCAAATCCATTGGTGGGAATGTGGTGACCATTCCTGCCCATGAACCAGGGGAAGAGGCCTGCCGCCGCCCTATATAAGGGGCCCTCCTCCTACCTTGCAAGGGAACGGATCACACAGATCTAAAACCCTAGACTTTCATCCACCATTGTAACCTTGTGAGGCAAGCGAGCAATACAACCAAGTAGGAGTAAGGGCTTTACCTCCTCATGAGGGTCCCGAACCTAGGTAAAAAAACCTGGCATCAACTCTCTGTCGTGCATCCGCTCTGTTGCCGTAGTCGTTGCCGGACTCCTTCAGAATCGCGTGTTCAGCCCCCTCACGAACCAAGGGATTGTTGGACCCTAGTCCTTCACGGGACAAATCTCCAACAGGTCCTTAAAAAGGACACCGCCGATTTAAGAATGTGTGTCGATAATACTGCCTTGAACACGACTTGTCCCAAAGATCTATTCGCTCTACCTAGAATCGACCAAGTTATCGACTAAACGGCAGGCTTGGAACTCCTATGTTTTCTCGACGCATATTCCGGTTATCACCAAATAAGTATGAAGGAGTTAGACAAACTAAAGACTTCGTTCATCACCCCCTTCGGAACCTTGTGTTGCGTAACTATGCCTTTCAGGCTAAAAATATGCAAGAGCTACATATCAGCGTACTATGCAGCGCTGCCTCCACCCGATCAAATCGGACGGAACATACATGCATATGTGGACAACATAGCTTTGATGTCCAAAAATATGGGAACTTTAATTTCTGACCTGGAGGAAACATTCACAAATCTACGAAAATACAACATCATGCTTAACCCCAAAAAGTGTTTCTTCGGAATTCCAGCCGGAAAATTGTTAGATTTGATTGTGTCTCAGAGAGGCATAGAGGTGAACCGAGACAAAATAAAGGCTATACTCAACATTACCATGCCAACTCGCCTGAAGGACATACGGCGGCTCACTAGTTGCATTGCAGCAGTTAGTCGATTTGTTAGCTGGCTCGGTGAAAGAGCCGCACCATTATAAAAGCTCTTGAAAAAGACTAACAAATTCGTCAAGACCGATGAAGCTGAGGCTGCACTCTAGGACCTAAAAGAAGTACTCTCATCCGCCCCTATCCTTGCAGCACCGGAACCTTAGGAACCCATGTTGCTCTACATTGCTGCGACAAATAGACAGCATCATCATGGTGGCAGAACAAAAGGAGGAAAAACAGAAACAGTTGGTGCAGCGTCCGACTTACTACCTTAGCTAGGTTCTGACAGAATGAAAACAACAGTATCGTCATTACCAAAATTTAGCTATGGTGTGTTCTTTGCAACTAGAAAGCTACAACATCATTTTCAAGAGCACATGATTACCATGGTGAGCACAGCTCCAATGAGAGACATAATCAACAACATCGATGTCACAGGACGCGTTGCTAATTGCGAATTGAGCTAGCAGCTTTTGACATTAAGTATAAACCACGAACAACGATTAACTCCTAGATACTTGCTGATTTTGTCGTTGATTGGACAGAGATGGCAAAAAACATTAACGTCCCAGATTTAGAATACTAGACCTTTCATTTTGATAGGTCGAAAGCGCTCAGGGGCTAGCGTGGTACTCAAATCACCCCAAGGAGATAACTATTCTATGTGTTGCAGATTCACTTCATGGCGACAAAAAACATTTGCCGAATATGAAGCCCATGCTACATGGAATTCGAATCGCAAAAGGCATCGGCATTGCCCGACTTATGTGCTATGGAGACTCGGATTTAGTTGCTCTGCAAGTATCCGATCACTGTAGGGCCAATAAGCACATGGTAGCGTATCGAGCTGTCATGGATGAACTAGCAAAATTGTTTGAAGGGTTTGAAGTTCAACACATCTTAAATAGAAAACAAGGAAGAAAATGCACTATCAAGAATAGGCTCTGCACGGAAAAAGGTCCCGAATTGCGCTTTTTCGGAGCACCTTAAAGTTGCCTCTATCACTGGAGTTGATGAGGAGTATCCGACTAAATTTGACTCACCTCTCATAGCAGTTCTGGCTGCTATTCCCAGATGGACAAAACAATACCTTGAATTCTTGGTAGAAGGAAAATTACCTGAAGGCGAAGTTTTGAGCTGGCAGATCATCCGATTTTTTACTAGTGAGCTCTATAAGCAGTGTATCTGGGGTTTTTCAGCACTGTGTATCTCCAGAAGAAGGAGTGGAAATCCTAAGGAAAATCCATGAAGGCGAATGCAGACATCACCCCACAACAAAATCCTTATTGGCAAAAGCTTTTCGGCATGGATTTTTCTGGCTTACAGCTAGGGCAGATGTCGAGAGGATAGTCAAGACATGCAAAGGCTACCAAAAATATGCCAAACAAGCCCATGTTCTAACTGATCAGCTACGAACAATTCTGATTACATGGCCCTTTGCAGTCTAGCGGCATGATATGGTAGGACTGTTTAAAGGGGCTCCAAGTGGATTTACTCACCTACTTGTGATGGTGGATAAATTTACAAAATGGATTGGAGCTAAACTCATCACATTTTTTGATGGAGCTACAGCCAAAATATTTATCGAGGATGTAATAATTCGATTCGACTATCCGCACAGTATTATTAGAGAAAATGAGAGTAACTTTTCAATAGGAGAACTTGCCGAGTTTTGCAAAGATCAAGGGATTGCATCAAGCGCACATCCACAAGCCGATGGACAAGTAAACAGGGATACTAGTTTAATTCTACAAGGCCTCTGACCTAGGCTCGAAGAACCACTTCATCGTGCTACGCGGGCTTTGGTGGGCGAATAGTCATCTGTTGTACGAACTAGTCCTAACAGGTCAACTGGATATACACCTTTTTTTGGTCTACGGTGTTGAGGTAGTTCTTCTGAGTGATCTAATCCATCTTTCTCCCCGATTCGTTGCGTATGTCAAAGAAGATGCCTAAGTTTCTCGACAAGATGACCTCGATGTGCTTGAGGAAGTCTGTGTCATTGCTGAACAGATATCTACAGCCTATCAGCATAAGTTACACAAGTGTCATAGTCAGAGAGTAAAAAATATGTGTTCTACGAAGGGTGATTTAGTTCTCCGGCTAGTGCAACAAAGAAAGCACAAACTTTCCCCAATCTGGGAAGGGGCCTTTATGGTTAGCAGATTATTGCACAATGGTTCATACTACCTAACAGACATGAGGTTAGACAAAGAAAGACCTTCTACTAGGAAAAGAAAGAGAGATGGAGGCAGTACAGATCTAGATGAATTAGACCGTCCATAGAATATTTCTCAGCCATGTCAGTTTATTCTTAAGTTTTCTTTCTTTGTAATCATATCAATGTACATGCTCAAAGTGAAATAAATTATTGGTTCCCTCAATGTTTTTGTGAAGTTTTAAGTACTATCTTATTTCCGAATGATCATGTCATAGTCGAAAATCCCAGAATACTTGAAAGCACTTTATGCTCATGTTTGTTCTCGTTAAATTTCCGATTCTAAAAAATGATACCTTTGGGTGTAAGCTCATTTTCTGTTTATACTTTAGTTTTTGTCTGATTGCTTAGACGCGGATATTTTCTAAATAGTGAATTGTTGGTACTGGAGGCCGACTTTGTTTTCGAGTTTAAATTTGTTTAGCAATTGAGCTCCATTGCTTGCCAAAGTTTCTGTGCTAAAGGTTTGACGGCCCATGAAAAGGACGAGGCAGAAAGCTAGATAAACGATAAGTATGAACAAAAAAGTGCTTAAGAAATTTTCGAGCACAACAAAAACAATCTAGTTCTAGAGTAAAGCATAAGTTCTTATAAAGCAGCACAACAAAATAAATAGTTTAACTATTGCATCACTTGTTTCAGCATAACGCATAAGTTTTTTGTGACCCTATGATGTAGGTGAAGGAGATGAAGGATTTGCCGGCTCGCTAGTGCCAGCATCCAAGTCACCCTGATCTTTTTCCGAGACAAGGATATCAGACTAGGTATGTTCATCATCGTCAGAAGCTTCATCATCTCCAGACAGGGGGCTTGGAGGCACTGTGATGGATTGGAAAAGTGGCTTCTCATAGTTGGTCATCTCGACCACACGACAAGCGTATGCGGCACAAGTATCCTAAATTTCTCCAACATTTTGAACATTGTCATCTTCATCGACAGCCGAATAGCCCTTGTTAACTTGCCAAATTTCCATGTTGCCATGTTGGCTCATTACCATGGTGAGGGCATTTTGCGCCGCTGTACGGGCATACGATAATTTCCAATCTTCAACCAGTTGGGGAATATTCTTCGCTTTATCACGCACCTCAAAGGCGGACAACTTGTCTAGGTCAGAGAGATGTCATGGGAATGGCCACAGCAGTCGCTACTAGGATTAGCAATTGAGTCGATTGGGGGAAAGAGTGAGTCACCATCTGCGGGTCGAGATTGAGGGTAGACACAAGGGCAGACACAAGGGTTTACCCAAGTTCCCCCCCCCCCCCGTAGGGTAAAGACCTACTTCCTTCTTGATTGTATTGATTGCGAGTGGATTACAAGATCAATGAGCTAGGCGGCTAGGCTATGAGTCGCTTGGATGGGGTAGCTAATAGGACGTAAGTATAACGAGTACCCCGAGGAGGTTTATGTAGGGTCACCTCACTAGGATTTACAATATTACAACCGAATTAGTTTAGTTTTCGAAGGGTTTGACCTAATCCGATTGGGCCTCACTAAGGTCTTGGGCCTTCAGCTTCTAGTCGTCGGGCTTCATTTGAAGTCTCCTTCCAGTCGCCGTGCAAACGGGCTCGTTATGGTTCTGGGCCAGTCGAACCTTCCCTCTGGGCATACCTCGATTGGTATATCCCCATCAGTAGTCCCCGAGTGCGTCAGGGATTCGGTGAGGGTGTCATCTTGGCAGTCGGAGTAGGCGAGTCCGAGTGGACTCCCAGTTGAATCGGTGGAGAAATCCTCCAATGAAGGGAGAAGCTTCAATATGTGCTTAGTCGCAGCTTAGCGAGTTGGCGAGTACTCGAGTTGCCTCGTCCAAGCGATCAGATTGGGAGAGCAAAGTAAGCGAGTCGAGTGATCAATTTGATCGAAGGTGGACCGTCAACTTGGTTAAACTAGCCATTAGGTAATCTTCAACGGTAACTTTGGCAGAATTATCGTGAAGCAACGGCTAATTCAGGCCTTTTTACTAGCCCTCATTATAAAGGGGGATGGAGATACGCAGTACGGATCTTTCTATGCATTCTTCCACTCTCCCTTCCTCCTTCCGAGCTGCCCCCAATCCAGATTCCTAGATCAAGCGAGCTCCTTTCAATGGAACCTCCCAAAGATCTCTAGGGAAGTCCAAGTGCACCACAGCCATGCTGCATCTGTTTCAAGACGCCGGAATCCTCATTAAGGGGAACCAGTGAATCCATGCAGCCCGCGAGACCGAGCCGAAGCTGCAGTCAGGGGATTTCATCGGCTTCCTCAGCCACTGGGAGCAGGGTCTAGGGTTTCCCACCTCAATCTTCTTCTAGTGGTTCTGCGCCTGCTACTGGATCAAGCCCTATGATCTGGGGCCGCATAGCATCGAGCAACTCGCAATCTGCATTGCGTTCTACGAGTGCTACCTAGGGTGCTGACCATATTTCCCCCTTTGGCTGGAGCTGTTCCATCGATTCGTCAGCCACAAAGGGAAGGACGGCCCCATCCTGGACACAGGAGGCGTCATGTTCCAACTGAAGCCCAATGCCAAGTTCCTGAAACTGATGTTGCCAAAGAAGGCAGTGAACAAGTGGAAGAAATGCTGGTTCTATGTCAAGGAATCTACCCCCACCGGGGAGGTGGCGATCCCGGTGTACACCATGGAGCAGAGCGAGCCATGGAGGTTATCGGCAAAAGGGATCCCCGAAGAGCAGAACATGGGCATGGAGGAGATGTGCTCCTGGATCTCGGAGCTATAGGACGAAGGGTTGGAAACAATCAACCTCTACAACTGCTGGCTCGAGAGGCGACTAGTTCCGCTAGCCACCCGAGCCCACTGGATGTACGAACAAACTGGTTCATCGGACCCAACAATATTGTGCCACAAACGGTGGGCCATGGAAAATCACGCCACGATCCTGAAGAAGATCACATATGTGAAGTATACCGACTCGTCGGTGGGACTTTGCCCATACAGAGTCGTTAAGCGACCAACCCCTCTAGTAAGTTTCCTTCATTCACAATTGTTTTTTCATTCACTTGTCCAAGTGAAATTACTGAACCATGCGCATTGATTTCATGTCTCAGCTCATTCAGGTCTTAGAGAATTGGCTTCCTCCGCTTGATGAGGAGGTCCCTGACGATGTCCTGGACGAGGATGAGGGGGATGCCTCCAATGGGGTGGAGGAAAATGCGGAGGAGCAAGAACCTGCCTCCGTGCCCCGAAAGACTCATGGCCTAAAGCGCCACGAGGGAGAGGCCAGTCACAACCTCGAGGAGAGCGACGATGATCTTGAGGTCATTGGCAAGCAAACCTCCAGGCGAGTGGCCACTCCGACCAAACCTGCCCTAAAAATGAATCTATCTACCAAGGCAGCAACAAAGTCAGTGGTGGTGTTCGAGTCGGAAGAGGAGGCCTAAGAGGCAATGGTGGAGCTAGAGGTGGCAAAGGGGTCGGAAGCTCCGGCTATAGCAAAGGGGCCATAAGCTCCAGCTGCATCGGACACGTCGGCAAAAAACCCGGCGGCGCCACCCAAGACACGGCATCGGGCGGGCCTTCTGGAAGCGATGTTGACACGTTCGATCAGCCTCGAACTAGAGAAGCCCGTGCATGTCATTATGGGGTTGCGGTCCCTCCGGTCAGCAACTAAGTATTCTCATATCGCTGAATCATGTGTGCTACGCTAGTCGGGATTTCCGGATTGTTTATTGCTTTGATACTCGCAGGAGCCACGCGAAGAAAATAAAGCGGGTGATCGCGTCGAGGATCTCATTGATCCGCACCGAGGAGGGGGGAGTGCCTCCAAGAATAGGAAGGGTGACTCTGGCGAGGCACCCAACCTTGGCACTAAGAAACATATGAAGGTCGACCTCGACGCGGTAGGTGAGGTGGCGGTGAAGGGTACTGCATGAGACATCTTCGTGCATGGAGGGGGCACAACAGCCAAGGAGACTGAGGTGGTGGCGAAGGGCGTCTCCTATAGCAACGACCAAGGTCGCGACATTCCCACAGTTTCTTGCCAAGGGGTCCTATGTGACCGCCCAAATACAGTCGTCGACGATTCAAGAGAGCATCGACGGGAATGTTGGGTTGATGGTGCAAGGGACCCAAGGAGTGGCATATCTGCTGCCGCCTGTGGGGACGATCGAGCTCCACAACTTGCTCGGCCAATCTCTCTAGGTATGTCTAGTCCCCAAGGCTCTGGTCGCTAACTAGTAGCGCCTGGAGACTCAATCTCGAGTGCCCAATCCCCGAGGCTCTGGTCGCTAAGTAGTAGTAGATAGAGACTCAAATTTGAGTGCCCAGTCCCCAAGGGTCGGGTCGCTGGTTAGTAGCGAGTCGAATCTTGTATATGGTGTTGACAATGTTCTTGGGTTGCAGCGCGAGTCAGACGACCGGTGGGTGGAACTAGAGCGAGTCCAGCATGACTACCAGGTGGTGACCCAGGCGATCAACCAACTTCGAGCTGCAACTATGGAATATTCTCATTTGTAACTACTTGTGCATTTTAATTTGGCATTAAATTTACTATATTGTCTTATGTCCAGATAATCATGCCTCTGCTCTGGCGAAGGCCCACAAAGGGTATGTGCCTGTTTCGAGCTTGATGTCGTGAAGGCGGCCAACACCACAGACAAGGAGAAGGCCAAGGTCATGATGGCGGAGGGAGAGAAGGCCAAGTCTGTGTTGGCGGACACCAAGAAGGAGCGCGAGGCCTCTGACTCCATCACCATGGACTTATAGTCGAAGTTATTCGACCTAGAGAAGTTTGTAATAGAGAACTAAACCGTGCCTCCTTGGTAATTATCCCTTCCTTTTTGGTCTAGCTGAGTCCCTGAGCGTCCATGTTTCCGAGCGACCGAATGTGCTAACACTTTGCAGTCATAGGGCCGAGGGATCCTGCGATGCACCAATACAGGGACAAGGACTGCATCAAGGCGGTTCTTGAAGGTGCCGCATCATCGTCAATGTACGTGCGAGCTATCCTTCAAGACATCTTTCCCACCAAAGTGATCCACGAAGGCTTCGCCGAGGTGTGATAGTACCTATAGGAGGTGCCCACCGTCATCGGGTGGATGATGCACTCCACATTGTCGTGGGGCCATTGCTGCACTAAGACTTGGGCTTGTGCATTTCACCGAGTACTTCAAGTTGGATGACATGACGAGCGGATTTCCCTCCGCGACTAGGGTCGTCCAGATTGCTGACGTGCTGGTGTTGAATGTGAATGCCGCCCCTTATGTAGATCGTGTCTTGGGGATGGGCGACCTCCTCCCCTACCAGGAGAGTCGAGTATCTCCTAGATACAAGGATCTGGCGCACCATGACTTGCCGTCGGAGCGTCCATTCTAGTCAGCGATCGAGAAGTCACTGACGACCTTCCCCGTCAACCGCTAGAAGCCCTTCGTCAGGACCAAGGGTGCGAAAGGAGTTTCTTCTTCGCAAGCAGCAGAGTAGTTAGTTTGATCTGTATGAGTTTGAATCGACTAATGTATAGGCTGGTTCAGTCAAGACTAGTTCATTTTGTAAAATATTTTGTGACTTGGTCTTAATTGGAGAGGCTTGTTTTATTCCTTAGTCGACTCATATTGACTCGTGGAGTCTGTCATTGTGCGTTACGCATTAGTGGGTACAGTGCGAGTCCCCGAGTGTATTTGCCTTGAGGAATTAGTCGCACGTGCGTGGTTAGCGGGGATGATATCTTTTTGAAGCTGTTCGAGTAGCTTAGGTCGACTTTTCATGGCTCGTGGAGCCAATCGCATGGCGACCCCAAGGGGTACTCTGTACTTGCTGTTTTCACTAGACGCATGCGAGTTCAAGTTGGCAAGTCCCCGAGCGTGATACTTAACCGTCCGAGTCGTATTCCCAAGGTTGAGAAGGAAGTGATGCATTGTATGTCGTGTCACGTGTCTCTCCTCCTGGCACGGAGGGCTAGTCGCTTGGCGACTCCTAGGTGCGCTCTCATACTTGGTGTTTTCCTAGGGTGCGTGTGGGTTCATTTTGGATGAGTCGCCGAGCGTGGTACTTAACCGTTCGAGTCGCTGCATCCAAGGACAAGGAGGACAAAGTGTTGTGGGAAGCATAGCTGATCGTCTTGGCTCGAGGATCCAGTCGACCTAGGCGACTCCGATGATGGCTCTCGGTTTGGCATTTTTCATGGATGATGCAAGGCCCGAGTAACCTCGGTGCCCTCGTACCGCACTACTTGGCCTCGTCGGGTCACACTAGCAAGGGTTGACGACCAGTGTTAGCGTATGCGCTGTGTTATACGAGTGCGACAGGCACAAGAGGTGGTGAGTAGACACAATTTGTGGGCACAATATTCTTTATTCAGTATGGGTATAGGGGTGTA
Source organism: Avena eriantha (assembly GCA_910589775.1). Lineage (NCBI taxonomy): Eukaryota > Viridiplantae > Streptophyta > Magnoliopsida > Poales > Poaceae > Avena > Avena eriantha. The sequence goes on along the minus strand of OU342740.1, from coordinate 111,257,501 downwards.
CAAGTTTGATTTCTTTGTATAGAACTTGTGAAGTAGGTTCACATTCCAAAGTCGCTCGACATTGAGCTTGTCGTTGCCATGGATGTTGATGAGGTACTAGACGTCGGTGACAATGACTCGCCGTATGGAGAATGGCCCTCCCATGGGGGGAGAGTTTGTGCATGCCCTTCTTGTCCTGGATGAGTCGTAGGACGAGGTCTCTCTCCTGGAAGGTGCGAGTCCGGACTCGGTGACTATGGTAGCGGCGGAGACCTTTCTGGTAGATGGCACTGCGGGAGCGAGCCAGGTCATGTGCTTCGTCGAGTACATCAATCCTGTTTTGACAAGAGACTTATGTGTATTCCTCCGCATAATGGACGACTCGAGGAGATTCGTGCTCGAGGTCGGTTGGCATGACAACTTCGGCGCAATACATCATGAAGAAGGGGGTGAACCCTATTGATCGGTTGACCGAGGTGCAGATGCCCCGGAGCACGGAGGGGACCTCTTCGACCTAGTATCCTGGCATCTGTTCGAGGGGGACTTGTAGTCGAGGCTTAAGGCCATGCAGGATGCTGGTTGGAGCGTTCGGCTTGGCTATTCTAGGTGTGCAACTGAGGGAAGGTCGAGTCGAATTACATTCTCCTCGCAGAACTCGTCCATGGCGCCTTTAGCGAAGTTGGTGCCATTGTCAGTGATGATGTTGTGCGGATAGTCGTACAGACGAGGGTTTAACTCATCAATGCCCATTGTTATGGACTTGGGTTTTGGAGAAGGACGGAGCGTTGGAGGCATCAGTCGGCTAGCAAACAAGGACACAGGGATGCAAGGTTTACCTAGGTTCAGGCCTCGTAGAGGTCCCTACTCCTGCTTGTCTGCTCTTGGAATTAATGAAGGAATCAAAGATTACAGGGGCGCGCCGATGCAATCTGGCGAGAGTTGTGGAAACTAGGGTTGTGATTGTCTTCTTCGCCGCCCCTCCTAGCCTTTATATAGATAGGCTAGGTCTCGGGTAGCAGGTCAAGTCGATTACAGATTAGGATTTTTCCTTTGAACTTTCTATCTTAAGCTTCCTCTTGTCTCGCAAGCAATCGAGAGTCCGTGGGCCACTTGAATTCTTCATTGGGCCCTGGCAACGTCGTGGGCTTCTACCGTATCTAGACCGTGTATACCAAACTTGAGTACATGTAGGTTATACCCATGTCAGTAGCCCCCGAGTGTCCAGTGGAATCGCAGATTCGACTGGGGACTTTATGAAGTCTTTCGAGTGCATGACTGAGCATTTTTTCGAGTGTTTTGTTTGTGTCATAGGGATTGTTGATATACGTGCATGATTTAACCGATGTATCGGTGTCAGTTAACTGCCTTAGGGCAAAACAATGCAATCTACTCAAACTCGAGTCCCCGGACTCGAATTCGGAAAAAGTGCTAGCATAATTCGACTCAGGCCACGGAGGTCTTACAGGAGTCGAATTCCAGTGTATAAGTGTAAGCACTCGACGCATCCGTCAAGGCGTGTTCATCGTACCTACAGGCACGGATATATTTCTGGTAGTGCGCAGCAGATGCGTTGCCAGGCCTTATCAGGTCTTATCTTCACGCTGTAAGCACGGCATCCAAATTTTTTGTCATTGCGGAGATGATTCGGGTGACCCAGGAGACGCCGTCTCTTTGTAGGCAAAGAATGAGGCGGAATCTCCATAGCATTCGAGTGTGGATGTTATCAACACACAGTACGATGTACAAATAATCATAGGGTGCATGACCAGCGCTCCCTATGGGAGTAGCCCCTGAGTGCCTGGTTGAGTCGAAGACTTGAGCGGGGACTAAAAACTTTTTGCGACTGTTGTCGTCTTTTGTTGCTTGTTTCAGTCGAGTTTGCTTCCGGTGCTCCCTATGGGAGTAACCCAGATTTCACAATCGAATCGTAGTTTTGACTGATGGGTTTGTCTTGAATGTTCATGCACCTGCATAAAAAATAATCGTAGGGTACGCGACCAGCGCTCCCTATGGGAGTAGCCCCCAAGTGCTTGGTTGAGTCGAAGACTCAAGCAAGGACTAAAGTACTCAAAATCTTCGTTTACTGAAATCGATGACGTCAGTGCTGGCGATGTGATGACCTCAGTTGCCTGCGTGAGCGGCTTTGACGGGACCTGACGAGCGGTGGGTCCCACTTTCTGACTTTGATTTGATTGGGCGTGCGTAATATTCGGTTTTAACTATGTCTCCTTGATTTCCACACATAATGGAGATAGTTGGGGACGGTTCGTGGTTCAGCTTCGCCACGTGTCGATGGCGATGTGCGCCACGCGTGTAGTAGGGTTTCTGCTGGCCGTTGGATGGTTTCTGCGAGGAGGTTAAGTAGCAGTGCTAGCTGCGGTAATTTCGCCCATCTGTCTTCTTTGCTCGTGCCTCTGTCACCATTGCTGCTGCTCTCTGCTTCCTTGCGCACTTCCTCTTTGTGGCACTGGACCAGCTCTGTGTCTTCCCCAGTTACTTCCTCCGTTCACACTGCCATCGAAAGATGGACAAGAAGATGGGAGGCGCCGCCGTTGGATCCGCGGCCGCCATTGCGGCCACCAAGAACAAGGGCGGTTCCACCACCGTGGGCACCAGCGCCGCTGGCGCTGGGAAGAAGAAGGGTGTGGGCACCCGCGTCACCAATGGCGCATGGCGGGCGTCCATCATCAAGCCTTCCGAGCTTCATCTTTATCACCAATATGGAGTTCTTCCCTCCATTGAAGACGACTCGCGAGTGCCTGGGGACAAGGTAATTCCTTGTCCTCCTCCGGGTTTCTGGGTGATGTTCCTTGCGTTCATCATCCGAGGTCTTTCTCTCCCCTTGCATCCTTTCTTCTGCGGTCTCCTTTGTTTCTCTAGGCTCCAGTTGTCCCCAAATTCTATTCTCCACATCGTGTGCTTCTTCATGCTTTGCGAGTGCTGGCTCGGAATCGAGCCACACTTTGGCCTCTTCAAGAGGCTTTTTAAGCTGAAACGTCAGTCGGAGTCCGGTTCGGTAGTCTACGATGTAGGAGGCTGCGGAATCCATGTCGACTCCTCTGTCACATATTTTTCCATCAACCTCACCACGTCCGTCCAAGGGTGGAGAGACAAGTGGTTCTACATCCGTGACCAGAAGGCCGACGGAGAAAACTACGTGTGGCATCCCGCAAAACCACTACTAGAAAATCGCGATGTTTTTGTGCATTGCATCATCATGACCGCATGCTCATGTCATCATGCCACCTTGCATTTGAGCATCGTCATCATCTTGCATGGATTTGTCTAAAACTATTTTCGAAACGCCTAGTTTTATTTTTCTAAATATTCCCTTCTCTATTCAAATTAAAACCCTGGGCCTCCGGAATATTTTGTTTCGTCTACCAACGGTTTACAAAAGCCTCGTTTTTAATAAATAAAATATTAAATTATTTTTGGGAGGCAGCCAGCCAGGCCCGAAAGCCGAACCGGCCACCTCCAGATAAAAATCCTACCTACCCTAGAACCACCCAAAAACCTTTTCCACCAAATAACCTAACCAGCCATATCCTACCCAGCCCCTCCACCTCACCCCACCCAATCAGTGCACGCCACCTCATCTCCTGGCCCCACCTCCCCACCACACACACAACACACACAGCAGCACGCGCGAGCGAACCACCCCACCGCCACCCTGGCCCCACCACCGACCAAACCCACCTACGTCTCCACTCGCGCGCCCATCCCCAGGCGACGCATGCCCCACCTCCTCTCTCGCTCGCCCCGACAACCACCTGGCCCCCGCTGGCCCCACCTCGGTCCATCCCGCCCGCCATCTCCGTCTCTCTCTCTCCCTCAGCGCCGCCCTTTCCCCGCCATCGCCATCGCCCCCTGGTGCTCCCTCTCGTGAACTGCGCTGCCGGCCGCCGCTCCGTCTAGCAGCGTCGCCTCCTCCCCGGCTCACCTCCATGACGCCGCTCCACCCCGCCCTCTTCTCGGAGCTCCGCCCCGCCTCCAAGCGTCCTCCGCCTCGAGCTCCGGCTTCCCCGCTGCTAGGGCCGCCCTCTGCTCCGCTCGCGGGCGACCCCCTCCTGGACTCCGTCCGAGCTCGCCCCTCTTTCCCTTATTCTCCCCGCCGGCCGTCGCCCTCTCACGTGGACCTCTTCCCCCATCGCCTCTCGCCGCATCCTCGGGCCCCTCGCCCGAGCTCCTCCGCGCGGCTCCTCTCGACCTCGCCCATGCGCCGCCCCGAAGGCTCTCCTCCGCCGCCCTCCCCGCATCGAGGCCATCCCCTGCGCTGCCGGCCAATATCCCGTCCACCTCGGCCGCCCTCACCCTCTCCTCCGGCACCCGCGACCAGGGTTCCTCCATCGTGCGCGCGTCGCCGCCTTGCCGGCGCCTCGCAGAAGCCCCGCCGCCTCTTCTCCTTCCTGGCGCCCTCTCCTCACCACCTCGCTTTTGCCGCCAGCGGCCGACCTCGCCGCTGCCATTCCGAGTTCGTCCCCCCCTCGAGGTCGCCCTTGCACCGGCCCGCGTTGTCCTCGCCAAGGCCCGAGCTCCTCGTCGCCCCATCGAGCCACATCGCCAACCGCGACCAGCACCGCAGGCATGTCGCTGTCGACCGTCGCCTCGAGCTCCGGTGTCGTTCCGCCGCCACGCCCCCATGGCGCTTGCCGCAGGAACTTAGGCCGCCTCCACACCACACACCTTCCCCGCCGGCCTCCTCTGTTTTCAGTGCACAGTGGACGTCCCCTCGCCAGCCGCGTGCCCCAGCTCCATGCGACGTGCATGACCATGGTTGTCGGCGTATTTTCCCTGTTCAGTAGACGTTAGTCTCTCCCCGGGTCAATTTCTCTCCTGTTACTACATGTCCACAACATGGTCGTCCAGGCTCCTGCTAGGACTTCCTCTGGCAGTCCCGTTTGTTTTTGTTGTGCTCCTACCAAGTGTAGCAAACACTCCAAGACCCATGCTTCTAGGCCTTCGTTGCCCGCCACTCTCTGTTCTCGTTGCTTGGGTGAACCCACATGGTTTCTTCCTCGCTGGTGTCGCTCAAGTCTTCCCTCCACGCAAGCTAAGATCAGTGTTCGGCAAGGCCCTCGTTGACAAGAACATCAACAGGGATAAGTACACCGACAAGATCGACACCCGACACGAGTCGAGACCCGAGGAACCATGCAAGACCATGACGCCGAATCAAGACCGACACCGACAACCAAGCACTTCAACAAGGACGCCAAGTTCTCCCCCTCGGACACCAAGACCTCGATCCTGGAGCCCGAAGACCGATCCCCGACCCCTCAGAACAAGATCGCCGAACCCTATGTGTGACCCCTTTCTAAGCCCCTATTTTTATAAATGACATATATTTGTTGCATGTTAAATGGTTCATGCTTGCATACATCTCATCATGTGGGTTTGGGGGGCATTATGCCGATTCACCTCCTAATTAAATATGGAGTCTATATGCGGGCTTTTCTAGTCTTATATTGGCTCCATTTAAATTTGTGTAGCGAACCGATGTCATGTCTTGCCTTGCTATATCAACATTTAAATTGTGGGGTATCTAAACAACATGAACCTATTAATTAATTGTCGGGACCTCGGTTCCGCTTAATATTGCCTAGTTGCACCGTATCTTTGACATGCCATGCATCATATCATAATCATGCAGGATCTTCTGCCATAGTATTAAATAGTGCATCCGGTATTTCTTTCAGTGCTTTGGTTCTTCGCGGATTAGCCGATGAGTGGATGCGAGTATCGACAAGTTCTCCAGATATGTTCCATCAACAGTGTTTCCCAGGCGAGCATCTCTTCCCCTTCTACCTATTTTGCATTTATAGTCTTTATTTCCTCCTGTTGATCTATTGCTATCTGTGTCGCGATGCTTTAGTTCCCGTACCCTAGTTATATCCCGTGCAACCTCTATATTGCCTTGGACACCTCCTATTACCTGTGTTTGGTAGATAGTCGGCCTTGCGAGTCGTAGTTGCTTGCTCAGGTGCGATCTCGTGTTGTTGAGTACCACAATTGTTGGTATGCTGGCAGATGTTTATGGTGGAGATGTTTTGTTGGTGGAGATGATCATGACTTTAAATACAACTATTAAATTGCTAGATATAACTAATGTAGAGGCATCGGTGGGCAATAGATGTTATTTGGTTCTTCCACGCTCACTTGTGCCCCGTAGGACCCTGAGTACTTGATACCTATTCCTTGACTATTCGCACTATCCACATCCGGGAGGCCTTATGGACCCCCCTGAGCCAGAGCTTGATTCATTTCTATTTCTTGGCGCCACAAAGTAGTTTGGGGTTTTATTACTATCCTGTACTTATGCCATGTTACTGCTTATTTACGATTGTGCGTGGAGCGCCTGTACTGTTTAGGATCGCGGAGTGTTTTCGCGGTATCGACAAGCCCAGTCACACTTTCGGGTTCCCAGTCGTTTACAGCCATTGACGCAAACCCTGGGTCCGTTCCGGAGCCGGCCAACTTCGTTGCGGGTAGCTTAGTGGGGTGGCCCCCTGAAATATTTCTGAATCCTGTGATTGCTTTGTCGTGAATGCCTCGTTGGGTTTTGAGTTGGTTTTCTGAGGTTGATCGAGTGTGTGTTGCTATTTGTGCACCCCTGTAGGGTAAAACTTTCTAAAAGCCGTGTCCGCGGTTATGGACGACTTGGAGCACAGTATCTCGATCATAGACAAGCATAACTAAAGTAGTGTTATAAATTTGACTTAATATGTGACTAGTAATCAGCTCAATTATAACGGAATGGATATTAAAAATGCCAACAACTGGTGGATCTTGGTCGTATCGTGTTCTGATATACCTGCCTAGTAAGTATTGCAACTCCAATGGAATGTGATAAAATTGCCAACAACTGTTGGGTTTGGGATTTCTCAGGACAATTACATCTGACTAGTAAATGTTCCAACTACAACGGAATGGTAATTAAAACTGCCCACTACTTATGCTTCAGAATGACTCATGCTATCTATATCTGAATAGTAAGAGCTGCAACTATAATGGAATGAGTAAAATTGCCAACTGTGTGAGTTCCTCGGGTTGACTTCCTCGTTTGGTCTCGAGGGGGGGAAATACCAGGATGGGTTTGTTTGGTATTAGCTTCAGATTGGATCCGAATAGGTCTTTCTTACCGCTCTCTAATAGATGCCAGTTGCATCGAGTCTCTATAGGTTGTTTAGTGCCGCTGCGCTGCCGCTTCAGCCCACCATACCTATGTAGGCGAGAGCCGCCGAATTCTAGCCTCGTCGTGTACTGGCCCCAGTACTGATGCTCCTCTTTTTCCTTTGCTCTTTGTCGGCACCCTTTTTGTTTTAGCAGGTTTGAGATCGACGTCGTTAGTAGGGTTACCCTTCCGGCTTGGCCTGGGCAGGGTTATGGACGCCATTGGTTATTCTTCAGGGCTCTTAGCCCAATTTGCATCTTGTTCGTAGACGGACGCTCTATCATTTTCAAGGTGATTTGAATCTTTGTATTGTATATCTATATTCTTGACTCGCTGAGTCGCTGTTGTATATATATCTGTTCTGGGGGTCCCATCGAGGACTGTTGTGAAATGGTATTACTTCGTTTTCCACCCGCACGAAAGTGCCTGGTGGGCGTCCTTGAATCGTTTCTATGCGGGTTTGGCGGAAAGGGCTAAAACTTGCATAGGGCCGATTTGAGGGTGTTACACTACGGACCCTTCGATCCCACGGCGACTTTCAAGAGGAGGCGCTCCTGGAAGAATGTCATTATGCCTAGCGAGTCCGCGGAAACAGAAGTGTTGTATGAGCGTGTCTGCGACCTCGAAAAGCACATAGGCAAGGAAGAAGGTGGCGCCGCTCTCATTCGCACATGGTTGCGCCATCGCATCCAGCCTCTGCATGCCAGAGTGCACCCTATGTACTGCTAGACCGGCGCTGATGATGCCACTCGTGTGTCTACCGAGGGCATTTCTGCAGGTGAGGTGGATAAGAGGGTGCGATTAGTGACCAAGTATAACGCCAAGGAGGTTGTCCCTAGCGAACCAGTCATGCCCCCTTTCGACGCCTCTAACCCTCCTCCTAAGGTAGAACTATACTACGAAGTAGTTTCTTTTGTCGATTGCCAACAAGCGTTTGATATATAATGATGTATCTTCTGATTGCAGGATTGGAAGGTGTCTTCCAATTTGCCCCCTCGTCCTAAAGGGGTTATCCCTCGTGAAGTGGATGAAGAGGACGTGTCAGAATTGACCGTCCCAATTGAAGAGGAGGAGGGAGCCCCCGAGTCCAGCGGCCATGATACTCGCAAGCGTTCTCGCAGCAAGGACTCGGATGCTTCGTCACTGACAACACCAGAAGGTCAAGATGCAACTACCAAAGGAGTCGGAGGAGTCGGAGGAGCAATCCTTCGACCTTGATAAATTTGATTGGTGAGTTCTGCATTTACGACCTCGCCTTGGTTCCTTTTTGGAATTGCTTTTTCCCTGAAGTTTTTGCTTGATTTGTTTTGTAGTTGAGCAACATCGTCGTCTTCTAACGACGTCCAATTTGTGAAGGAGTCCGGAGTCGCAGACTCCAAGGCCAAGGAAATGGCCGAACGATCTCCTTCTCCTTCATTGGTGGCCCACTCCGGGCACAACTCGTCGAGTTCCCCGCATGCTAGGGAACACCAGATGGTTGCCTGGACAACTGCACGGCAGTCATCTTCGGAGTCTCTAGAGGATCACGTATGCGTCTTTTTGTTGTGTTGGGAGTCGAATTTGTAATTGCTATTGTTTGTTGATCCTTTGATTTCTTGTGAGGCAGCTCATCATGAAGGAAGCTGCTCGTTTAGCGGAGCAAGTCTTTGTAATGGGTCGAAAGCATGCGCTGCTGGACAATCGCCATCGCGTTGTCGAAGGTTAGTTTTGGCTTCGTCTTTGTCTTCGTGAAGTTTATAGATTCGATTGATGATACATCCCATGCTTTGCAGTTGAGCACAACGAACTTCTTCGTAATGCTGTTTCCCTTGAAAAGGCGCTCGCCGCGGCGGCGAAGAGTTGCGACAAAGCAGTCGCGGCCCTAGAGGAGAAGCGAAAGCGCGAAGAGGATTTGCACGCCTCCACTGTTGAGAGGGAAACGTTGTTCGAAGAACAACTGTTCTCGATTGCCAAGTATCTCTCAGGTATTCTTTCAGCTGAATTTTCATTTCTTTTTTGCTTCGACATCGTGTTATTGTGCTAACACCTTTGTGTATGTAGATGCCAGCGGCCTGAGATTTGATAACCAGTCTCTGCTTCGCACTGATGCATTGGCAGGTGCCGTCGCGGCAGTCGAAGACCGCAACGCTTTCCTTCAGGGGACGTTGACGAAGGCCAAGGGTGTGCTCAGTCACATCCGTGAGGATCTAACTCCCAAGGCTAAGATGATTGACAACCTTCAGGATCTGGTGGAATCCCTTGCTGGAGGTATTCCCGTAGACTTCAGGAACTCCCAGCGGTCTGTCGGTGCCACCATGGCACTCGCGATGGTGCAATCCTATGGCGTGGAGGTGGACCCTGCCATGATCTCCAAGGCGATGCATGTCGGCGCAGATGGCCAACAGGTAGTGTTTGCTCCCTTCGCAACTGGCTACGGTAAGTATCGGCCACAGCTCATCAATACAGTCGCCAAATACTCCGAGGAGCTGTAGCAAGCGAAGAAGGCAGCGAAGGCTGCGGCATCAGGGGCTGGCACCGGAAAGTCTGTGGCGTCAAAGACTGCCACGGATTCGATGAGGCCCCTGAAGTCAAAGTCGAAGTCAAAGAAGCAGATTGCTCCTAAGTAGCCAATCTGTAATAGTTGTAGTTATTTCGGGTTGAAACTATGCTTTTGTGGGAGTATCCCTATCGAGACTTTTGATGTGCTTGAATGCAGTTATGCATTTATCGATGTATTTATGGCCCCTTATTTGCTTCTTGCTTGATTGTGATAGGGTACTTCGAGTGGTCCTTCGAGTGATCCTTGTGACTTTCCTTCCACCGATGAAACCACGTCGCAGCCGCATTCAAAGGTGGAGGAACTATCGTTGCTTTCGCGACTGCGCGATCGCATTAAGCAGTTGGAGCACGAGTTTCCCATCGTCCGTGGTAGCGTGGATGTATGGAAGTCGAAAGAGGAGAAGGCCATGGCGCGCGAGAAGTATCTCTTGGAAGAAGTGGCGCAGCTGAATGAGAAATTCAAATGTTAGCTTTCTGCCTTCTCATCTTTTCTTGTAGTCAATCGCGGCGATGCCTTGTTTTCACACTTTGCTGCTTCTTTGGTGTAGTTGTGAGCGCTCGTCATCCGTAGGATGAGAAGGATCGTGTGGTTGTTCGAATGAATAACTTGACACAGGAGCAGCTGCAAGAGAGTGGGTACTTTTGGGTGGACCGCGAGCGTGCAGTTGCCTTGGTGACCCTGCAGGATCGCTCTTCCCGAGTGCTCCAATGCCTAAAGAAGGCGCAGTCATGCCTTAAGCATATTTATGAGGCAATGTTTCCTCTCGACGTGGTGCCTTCAAGCCTGATGGCTCTTCTGACGAAGTTCCAGGATATGGGAGCGGTATGCGAGTTTGTGCGACAGCAGTTGGTAGCTGGTGCTAAGGTTGCGTTGTCGCTGGTGCAACTGCATAGGCCAGACGTGGATGTTGCGTCTAATGCCGCTGGGCCGCCACCTCCGCCATAAGGTATGACTTGGGACATGGTTCCGCACTATCAAGCGGTTGATCGGCCAGCAGAGGACATTGTCGATTTCTTTGAGGAGCTAAAGAACGTTCTTCTTTTGCAGTAGTAACATGTTTTGTATCCTGTACATAATTGTATCACTGTTGTAAAGTTCATACGATTGAATTGGGTGTATTGAGCACCCATTGATTTGTGAAGAGCTTGTTAGCTTATATATTTTTCAATTGTGTTACACTCTGCGATTCCTTTTCATTAGCCTGACGTGTGTTTATCTCAGCACCTTGCCAACCTGTCAGGTGCGCTGCAGCTGGGTTGGTGTTTATCAAGGGTTCGATTAGTGCGTCATCTACTCAGGATACCGTGATTAGTTCGTAGAACAGGGGTGTTTATCAAGGGTTCGATTAGTGCAGCCCCTGAGTGATGAAATTGCAGGAGAGTAGAGAAATACACAGAGTTTCAGGGCACTTAGCTTTAATTTATTTGCAGAATAGTACGAGGTACAATGTGTGGCTAAGTAGCCTGGCTGAATAGCCTTATTTGTAATGTAAAAACGACCAAGGGTAGAAATGACACAACTGCGCGACATTCCAGGGGCTGGAGTATGCGACTCCTGTCTCGAAATCTTTAAGGCGATAGGCGCCACCTGGGATTACTTCTGTAATCACGTATGGTCTCTCCCAAGGGGACTCGAGCTTGAGATGCCCTTGTTGCTTTAGTCACAGGACCAGGTCTCCTTCGATGATGGATTTGGGGCGTAGCCTTCTGCTATGGTAGTTGGGGAGGTTCTGTTGGTAGATCGTTGATCTCTCCACTGATATCTCGCGTGCCTCATCAAGGAGGTCGACGGAGTCTTCGAATGCGAGGGTAGATTCCTTCTCGCTGTATGCAACGAACTGTGGGGCTTTGAAGCGCACTTCTGGGGTAGAACCGCTTCAGCGCCGTGCACCATGAAGAACGGAGTATAGCCCGTAGTGCTGTTTGGAGTTGTGCGCAGGCTCTAGAGTACAAATTGTAGTTCTTCTAGCCAGCATCCCGCGGCTTATTCGAGTGGCCGAAGGAGTCGCTTCTTGATTCCACCGCACACGAGGCCGTTGGCCTTTTCCACTTGACTATTGGTCTGTGGGTGAGCCACCGAGGCGTAGCTTACATTGATTCCCAAGTTTTCGCAGAACTCCTGGAACTCCTTGGAGGTGAAGTTTGTCCCATTGTCCGTGATGATGCTATGTGGCACCCCAAACCGATAGACAATGGACTCGAAGAACTTGACGGCGCTGGCTCCTGATTGATTCGTTACCGGTATGGCCTCGATCCACTTGGTGAATTTGTCGACTGCGACTAAGAGGTAGACGTAACTTCCTCATGAGGACCTTGGGAGCTTGCCAACCATGTCGAGTCCCCATTGTACGAAGGGCCAGGCCAATGGTATTGTCCTGAGTTCCGCGCCAGGTGCGTGAGGCTTGTCCACGAATCGCTGGCAAGCCTTGCAGCGGTGGACGATATCCTTGGCGTCGCGCATGGCCGTGGGCCAGTAGAATCTAGCTCGTAGAGCTTTGGCAACAAGGGCGCGACTGCCAGCATGATGCCCACAGGTGCCTTCGTGTATGTCGAGGAGGAGGCCCTTCCGTCCCCGTTGGAGACGCACCGTTGGAGTACTCCGGTAATGTTGCGTTTGTATAATTTGTTGTTGATGATGGCGAATGCCTTGGATCATCACGCGATGTGTCGCGCATCAGTCGAGTCCTCTGGCAGCCTTTTGCTGAGCAGGTACGTGATGTACGGCTGTGTCTAAGATGGCTCGATCATCATGACGCTCATTGGCCCGTCAAGTCCTGTATCGAGCTCTATGTCGTCGAGTGTCATTGGCTCGTTAGGTGGCGAAGCCCCCGAGTCCGTGGACGTGCTTGCTTTCTTCTCTGGAGCCTTGGGCTTGATGAAGCGCTCACAGATGCGCTCGAGGAATACCCCAGGTGTTATAGGGGCGCAGGTCGAGCTAATGTTGGCGAGTGTGTCCGCCTCTTCGTTGCTTTCGTGGCCTATGTGCCGCAGCTCACAGCTGTCGAAGTCTCCTTCGAGTGTGTCGTAGAGGTCGTGATAGGCGATCATGTTGTCGCTTAGTGCGTCGCACTCGTGCATAGTTTGATTGACTACCAGTTTGGAGTCGCTGTAGATGATGAGCCTTTTGGCACCACAGGCTTTCACCATCCGCATCCCATGGATCAGGGCTTCGTACTCAGCTTCATTGTTGGAGGCAGTGAACTCCATTCGCAGAATGTATTTCATCTTGTCTCCCTAGGGCGATGTCAGTATGACACCTGCGTCGGCTCCGTCTTTTCGCTTGGACCCATCGAAGTGCATTGTCCAAAGGTAGGACATGTCTGGCTTGTCGAGCAGCTGGTTCTCTATCCAGTGCACAAGAAAGTCTGGGAGAACTTGCGATTTGATCGTGTCGCGCTTTTCATATGTGATGTCTCATGGAGACAACTCGATTCACCAGAGCGCGACTCGTCTGGTGGCGTCGGGATTATTGAGTATATGCCCGAGCAGGGCGTCATTTACCACCACGATTGGGTGCTCCTGGAAGTAGTGGATTAGTCGCCTGGCTATCATGAAGACGTCGTAGGCTAGCTTCTGGTAATGCGGGTACCGCTACTTTGTTGGTGTGAGCACCTCGCTGAGGTAGTATACTGGGCGTTGCACCCCGTGGACTTTATTTTCTTCGGCTCGCTCCACCACGAGCACAGTGCTGACCACCTGGTTGGTGGCGGAGATGTAGAGCAGCAGTGGCTCCTTTTCGCGAGGCATCACCGGTACTAGCGAAGTGGATAGTAGGAAATTGAGGTCTTTGAATGCTTCTCGCGTATGAAGTTTGCGTCGAGGAGTCTGTTGATCTCCATTCCGACTGCTTTTGCTGTTGGTACAGACAGTCGTCGTATTGTCTGCTTGACTGGCCTTGCGTCTGGGTTCACGTTGAGTGAGTGCTCGGCGAATTCCCTGGGAACCCCTGGCATGTCCACTGGACACCAGACGAAGATTTCCCAGTACTCATAGAGGAATTCGGCGAGCGCGAGTTCCTACGTGAAACTTATGTTATTGGCAGTGAGGGTCGTCTTTGTCGGGTTCGTTGGGTGGACCTAGACTTTCTTCATGTGCACCAACGAGTCGAATGACAGGTCAGGTGAACTTGGCCTACTCAGAGGAGGTAGACTGTTATCTGTCAACTCCTTTAATCTTGTGAGCTTCTCTTAAGGACTGGGAGATTCTGTTGAATCCCCTGTCGCAGTTGTCGGACCTCTCGAAGCTTCCATTGATTGTGATGACGCCATTTGGACCTGGCATTTTCATCTGCAGGTAGGCGTAGTGCAGCACTGCCATGAATCTAGAGAACGTGACACGTCTGAGGTTGTAGTGGTATTGCGAAGGCTAGTCGACGACTTCAAATTCGATACGTTCTCGCCGAAAGGTTTTCAGCGTGCCGAAGATGACGTCGAGGTTGATTTTGCCCAGGGGATATATGCCCTTGCCTGGGACGATGCCGTGGAACGTTGTGTCTGAGACCTCTAGACAGGTCAGAGGGATCCTCATCGCACGCAAGGTACTTGCGAACATGAGGTTGATGCCTCTCCCGCCGTCCATGAAGACGCGACTCATATCAAAGCCTTCGATATGTGCCTCGAGTATGAGGGGACAATGGCCTGGACGAGGGACTTGACGCGGATGGCCGCACTTGTCGAAGGTGATGCAGGAGTCACTTCCACTGAGATACTCAGTGGTGGAAGGTGGGGAGTTTATTGCCAAGTTGACTTGGTGAGTGATGGCCTTCTGCACTCGATTTGAGGGACGCCCTTTTTGGATCATAATGTTGCCTATGGCCCGTGGATATGATTCGCCTCCATGGTGTTGGACTGGCGCTACCGCAGGTGGTGGCGGAGCTCCATGTGCCACAGCGCCTAGGGCGGCTCAATAGCCCCTGTTGACCGCGTCGCGATTCATCCGGGCCAGGCCCTCATGGAGTTTGAGGAACTCGTGGCAATCCTTGAGAAGGTGGCTGGATTTCTTCTTGCCGTCGTGCTTGTCGACGTAGAAGTGCACGTTGCATGGTCCGGACAGTTTGTCCTCGATAGATGTTGCGGGTGCCTCTTCGCGAGTGCGGCGCTGCCACACTTGCGTGGTTTTCCCAGAGTCGTGGTATCCACCGCTGCGATAGCCATTGTTGCGGTTCTCATCGCGTTTGTCAATGTAGCCGGCTGCGACCATATTGACGTCGTCATGGTCATCATAGATGCGCATTCGACGCTTGCTTCGGCGGTCGCGTCTGCGTCTGAGGTCGTCGTTGTCGGAGTGGCACGGTTTTTCACCGAGTCTTCTCCATCCGCCCACAGTTTCACGATTTCCATCAGATGGTCAATTGTTTTGGGATTCGAGCGGCCCAGCTCCTCCCTGAGCTCTATGCGGCGAACACCGCCGTTGAACGCGTCGATTGCGCGATCCTCCGAGATGTTTTCTGTGGAGTTCTTGATGATGAACCACCTCTGGATGTACGAGCGTAGCTACTCGCCAGATCTTTGTTGGCAACCTCTTAGTTCTTCGATTGATGCGGGCCTTTTGTAAGTGCCCTTGAAGTTGCGGACGAAGCTATAGACCAGCTATTCCCAGGTGTGAATGGATCCACGCGGGAGGTTGTTGAGCCATGCGCGAGCTGTGCCCTGTAGCTGCAGCTGCAGCCATTGCATGGCCGTGCTTCGACTCCCGCCGTAGAGCCTGACGGAGGAGATATGATCCTCTAGCCAGATCTTCGAGTCCTGCAGGCCATTGAATTTTGGGTTCTCTAATGGGAGTTTAAACCCTTTAGGCATTCGCTTTTTCCTGATGGCTCTGTTGAAGCATCTGGCGCCGCATAGCTCTACGTCTTCGTCTTCCGAGCCAGTCGAACGAGCATGTCTTGCGCGCATTTTGTCGACTTTGCGCTATGTGATGTCATCACGCGCGTCGTAGTCGCGATCGTGCCACCGTGAATGGCGACGCCGAGACATGTCGTGGCTATCGTCGTTGGACGAGGGTGAGGAATAGCGTTTTGTGAGAGCCTTGCCTTTCTTTGGCTCCATTGTTGGCTCCTTGTCACGGGCGGCCTCAATTAGCCCCAAGCCCGCGATCGTAGATTGGTGCATGGCAGCTCGTGGATCTCCAGCTGGCGGCAGGTTGTTGAGGAGGTACATGGTGGCCACCGTTACCGCAGCTTGCAGCGCCTTCGGGAGCACGTTGGCACGCGTATCCACTGTCATGGAGCTAAAGTCGAGGACTTTCATGGATTCTACGCGCTCTTTCTCGGTGAGGTGGGCCAGTCGAGATCTTCTCTTGTTGGCCACGTACTCGTTACCTTTGGAGGAGGATCCTCTGTGGGAGGAGAGCCTAGCTCGCCGAAGGCTTGACTCATCCGCCGCCTTTTTACGTGCTTCGAGTTGCGCCATTGCATGTAGCTGACGTCTGTACTCCTCCTTCAGCAGCCAATGGTAGCCCATCAGCGTGTCCTGCAGGGAGTTGAGGGGAAGAGGATTGCATCGCAGAGCTTCTCGACAACAAGCCCACTCGTTGTTGTTGAGCCTGATCACTACACGCTCTCTAGTGTTTTCGTTCACTATGGTGGGCGGTTATCCTCCCGCTCCATTGTTGATGAGCGTGCCATTGCCACCATTGGTGGGGCCGCCATTAGGTATGTCGTCGTTGGGTATGCCACCGTTGGGTGGCCCGGTGCCAGATCTGGTGTTGGTGTTTTCGCAATTGGCAGTGCTGTCACCCGCATTGATGACGGCGCACATGAAGTGGTTGGGGAAGCTGTTGCTCCTGCAACTTTCAGATCCAGAGCCGTAGGCTCCATCTTCTGTGGCTAGATCACCTAGATCGGATCCACGACTACTGTCGCTATCCGTGCTCTCGGCTGTTGAGCTCGCTGAGGGTGCCGATTGGTGGAGGGAACCACGATGTTGGAGCAATTGCTGGTGTCGTTGGCTGGTCAGGCATGTGAAGCATGCATAATTGGCCCACCTAGAACCAGAAACTCTCGATCGCCAGGCTGATCCCGTCGCCCACGGACCCGAAATCCGGGCGAGTGGCCGGCGTGTGGACGGTGAAGTTGACAGTGCCGTAGAGCTGGTGAATCTCCGCTGTTGCGGAGTTATAGATCGCGGTTGATGGGGCCGAAGAAGCCACAACATCAGCACTCCCAATTCCCACAAACGGCGCCAATTGACGAGGATTTAACTCGTCAATGCCCATTGTTATGGACTTGGGTTTTGGAGAAGGAGGGAGCGCTAGAGGCATCAGTCGGCTAGCAAACAAGCACACAGGGACGCAAGGTTTACCCAGGTTCAAGCCTCGTAGAGGTCCATACTCTTGCTTATCTGCTCTTGGAATTAATGAAGGAATCGAAGATTACAGGGGGCGCATATGCAATCTGACAAGAGTTGTGGAAACTAGGGTTGTGATTGTCCTCTTCGTTGCCCCCTCCTACCTTTATATAGATAGGCTAGGTCTCGGGTAGCAGTTCAAGTCGGTTATAGATTAGGGTTTTTCCTTTGAACTTCTATCTTAATCTTCTTCTTGTCTCGCAAGCAATCGAGAGTCTGTGGGCCACTCGAATTCTTCCTTGGGCCCTGGCAACGCCATGGGATTCTGCCGTATCTGGACCGTGTATACCAAACTCGAGTACCTGTAGGGTATACCCATGTCACGTACCAATAGATGAGTTCACATAGGAACTTGGTGGCGGTCTTGCCGTCACACTTCTTGATGGGCTTCTCCTCGACCCACTTTGTGACTTGTCGACTGCGACCAGGAGGTGGGTGAAGCCAAATGCTGCAGTTTTGAATCAACCCACCATGTCGATGCCCCAAACGGCTAATGGCCATGTAATGGGGATGGTCTTCAGGGCCGAACTAGGGATGTGATTCTTGTTGGCGTATTTCTGGCACCCAACGTAGCGTTGGACGATGTCAATGGCGTCGGCATGGGTGGTGAGCCAGTAGAAGCCATGGCGCATGGCCTTGGCAACTAGCGACCTTGCGCCAGCGTGGTGGTTGGAGACCTCTGTGTGGATGTCCTACAGGATCTTCCGACCCTCTTCTGGTGAGACACAATGCTGGTACGTGTCTGTCACGCTTGCCATTGATGATGACAAAGTACTTGCATTGGCACACAATCATCCATGATTCATTCTTGTCCTGGGGCAGGATTTGGTGCTTGAGGTAGGCAATGTAGGGTTCGGTCCAGTCACGTGGTTCTGTGACCATTGCGACCAGGGCTGAGTTTGGTTGTAGTAGAATCCCGGTGTCGATCTCCTTGGGGGAGAGAACGAGGATTTGTCGATGATGTCGAAGAAGATGCCCAAAGGTGGTGTTTTCCAAGCTGATCCGATGTGTGAGAGCACATTAGCTTCATCGTTCTTCCGTCAATCAATCCACTCAATGGAGTAGCCAGTGAAGTAGTCACCCAGTTGGTCCACTGCTTGGTGGTATGCTATCATGTTGGGGGGACGACATCGCAAGTGCCGATGACTTGGCCGGTGACGAGGTCAGAGTCCCCGTAGCACTTGAAGCAGTTGTCGTTCATCTCCTTGGCAGCTCGCACGCCGTGGATGAGGGCCTTGTATTCGGCCATATTGTTGGTGCAGGGAGTAAAGTTTAACTGTAGCACATATCGAAGCTTGTCGCCTTTGGGGGAGGTGAGGATGATTCCCGCCCAAGAACCATCCGAGTTCTTGGACACATTGAAGTGGAGAGACCAGTAGTGAAGGTAGGGAATCGTCTCGGGTTGCTGCGCCTCCTCCCAGTCGGCTAGAGCTTACGACTTGATGGCCTTGCACAGCTCATACTTGATGTTGTGGACGTTGATTTTGATGGCCCACTTAGCGACTTGGCATGTTGCCTTGCTGTTGCGGATGATGTCCTGTAGCGGAGCAAAGGAGACGACCATGATAGGATGCTCCTGGAAGTAGTGGGGGAGCCATCGTTGGGCTCGAAAGACCGCGTAGACGAGTTTCTAGTACTGCAGGTAGTGCTGCCTCGAGTCGGTGAGGACCTCACTGAGGTAGTACACATGGCATTGTACGGGGAGCTCCTTGCCTTCTTTGGGTCGCTCGATTGGAGGCCACAACATAAAAGAGCATTGTCTCCTTATTGAGTGACACGACAAGCACTAGTGTCACGAGTTGTACTTATATTAGCGCGTTTAGCATGCTATTATCCTTGTTGGCCCACTCGAATGTGGGGTTCTTGCACATCAGGCAGTAGAGAGGCATTGCTTTCTCTCCAAGTCGGGGATGAAGCGGCTGAGATCCCCGACTCGCCCCGCAAGCTTCGGGATGTCACATAGACATTCAGGTTTTCTGAGTCACGCGATGGTGTTGATCTTGGAGGGGTTTGCTTAAATGCCTCGCTTGGAGACCACGTACCCCAGCAACTGGCCGGTGGGTATGTCAAACATGCACTTCTTTGGGTTGAGCTTGATGTCGTACTTCCGCAGATTCGTGAAGGTTTCGGTCAAGTCGGCGAGAAGGTCGCTCTGGAAAGTCAACTTCACCACTAGGTAATCGATGTATAGGTGGATGTTGCGGCTAATTTGTCTCGCTAGGCACTCCTACATGCACCGTTGGTAGGCGCCCCGACCTTCTCAAGGCCGAACGTCATTGCGGTGTAGCAGAAGGCTCTAAACGGTGTGAAGAAAGATGTTTCTCTTTTTCCTCGACGGCCATTTTTATCTGATTGTAGCCGGAGAATACGTCGAGGAAGCACATCAAGTCGGACCCTGCAATTGAGTCAATGATTTGGTAGATTCGTGAGAGTATGAATTCCTCCTTTGGGCAGGCGCTATTGAGGTTAGTGTAGTCGATACACATCCTCCGGGTGTTGTTCTTCTTTAGTACTAGGACTGGATTTGCCAGCCACTTAGAGTGCTTGATGGGTCGGATGAACCCTGCGGCGAGTAGCCGTTGTACCTCTTCGGTGACTGCGTGGCGTCGCTCTTCATTCAAGGATCACAGTGGTTGCTTGGCAGGTCGCACCTTAGGGTCAGCATTAAGTTTGTGCTCAGCGAGTTCCGTTGGGACACCAGGCATGTTAGATGGCTTCCATGTGAAGATGTCGCAATTCTCACGGAGAAACTCGATGAGTGTGCTTTCCTATGCAGGGCTCATGTTGGTCCCCACAGTGACCTTCTGGCTCGAGTCACCTGGTACGATCTTGACAGCTCGAGTGTGCATGGAGGCCTCGAAGGCCGCAGGCGCAGAGCTTTCAGTGGTGGGCTTCTTCAGAATCATTGGGTCATCCTTGTTGATGTCACTCGCATATTTCGCGAGTTTGTCACTGTGGTTCACATCTTCGGCGATTATGGCGTTGGCAAGCTTGGCATCGTTGTCCTTGCATTCCACGGCCATGTTGGGTTGCCATGGACGGTGATGATGTCGCGTGTCCTTGAGAGCTTCATAATGTTGTAGGCATAGTGGGGGCTGCCATGAACTTGGCTAATGCATGTCGCCCCAACACTCAGTGGTATAGGCTGCGGAAGTTCACTAACTCGAAGACGATTCAGTCGATGTGGTAGTTGGCGAGGGTGCCGAAGGTGACTGGCAACATCACCTTGCTGATTAGGCATTCCTTCTAACCCGGGACGATGTTCTGGAAGGTGTAGAGGGTCGACTCGACCATCGACTGCGGGAGTTGTAGCCGCCTGAAGGTGTCTAGGTACATGATGTTGATGGAGCTTCCGCCATCAATCAGTTTCTTGGGGAGCCAATAGTCAGCCACTTTGGGCTTGACGACAAGGGTGACTCGCCCTGGGTACTCGATCCTAGGCGTGTGATCTTCGCGACTCTAGGTGATGTTGTGCTCTAACTAGTTGAGCTGGCGTGGGTGTCCACTTGTGTTACCTCATTGAAGGCGACTACGCGACTGAGCACCTTCTTCTCGCGCTTCGTGCCTAGTCCAGTGAATGTGTGCAACGAGCCGGCCATGTTGCCGAACCCACCCACGTTGTCGTTGTCTCTTGGTGGCTCATTATTAGGGCCCTCCTTGGCCCGTCTTGCCTTCTTGTTCTCCTTGAGAGAGTGGAAATTGGCGGTAGTGTGGGTGGCGGGCTTTCCTTCCCTGCTGTGGTAGACATAGGGTTGGTCGAGTAGTGCCGTGGGGTCAAATTTCGACCTCCTGGTGTTGTTGCTGAGGTAGTTGTCACCGTCACGGCGGAAGTTTTTGGGGTCGCACTTCCTATTCTTGGTGTTGGCAATGAAGTCGGTTCTTCCATCGCCGCGGTGTTTTCCCGTGTGGCGGGTGTTGCTGTAGCGCAACTCATGGTGTCTTCCGTTGTCATGGCCGCCAACGCGGAGCCTTCCACCCGAATAGTCGTCCGAGTCCTAGACCAGGTCTTCCTCCGCATAGCGCTTGGCTCTCTCAAGTAGTTCGGGGATGTTTTCGAGCGTCGAGTAGACCCTCTTGATCTTGGCGACCAGAGGTTCGTACTGGCACGTGTTCTTGAAGCAGTGGATTACGGTGTCAAGGTGGATGCTAGAGGCGTTGATCCATAGGTCCTGCCAGGGTTGGACCCAGTGGCGAGTTGACTCGCGTGGTCCCTGGGTGCAGCGTTCTAGGTCCTCGATGGTGGCGGCGCATGTGTAGGAGCCCTCAAAGTGCTTGATGAAGGCGTCTTGCATCTCTTCCCACGAGTCTATGATGTTCTCAGGGAGAGTGTTGATCCATTGGTGAGTCTCCCCCTCCATCATCATGGGGAGGTAGCGGGCGGTAAGTAGGTCCGTGTGGCCGGCGAGTATGTCCGTGTGGCCAGCCATCCCCATTGCCATGAGGTATGTATCGATCCACACTGTTGGGTCGAGTGTGAGATCGTAACTTTCGAACTCCTTTGGCCCCTTGAAGGTGGAGGGATACCTCTTGCCTCGGATCATTGGTCCGAAGTGTTGTGGGCCGATTCGGCTGAGGGAGCCTCTTGGCTCGGGCTCGCGGTCGCTGTTTAGAGAGGGTGTGTCATAGGACGTATTGCTGGCGAGATCGCCAATTCTAGTTGTTGATGATGTGGGTCCATGCGTCGACCGGCTAGCTGTTGGCGGTGACCATGTTGTGCACCAGCCGCGGCTCATTGGTGGAGTTTGCGGGGTTTACTACCCGTGGTTGGAGCTACTGTGGCTTGGGTGTTGGGCAGTTGACGATGTCGGCGACTATCCGTTCGCCGGGGCGGCCGCTCAAAGTCGTGCGACTGCCACTCGAGTGGGAGTACATCCGTCCCCGCAGGTCGATTTCTGCAATTTGCTTCTCGGCCACTTTGGCGAGTAGGGCCTGAGCATACTTGACCTGCAACGCGCCCTCTCCCGTGCGGTTGAGGTTGGTGACTGCGGCCTATCCCACGATGACATTGTCCATCGGGGTGGAGTAGAGTGGGAGCCCATTAGCGTTGAGCTTCTATGGCGCGATCAATATCCGCCACTGCTCTAGAGGAGGCGAGCAGCGGGTTGGTGGTGGAGCTCTATGTGAAAGTGCCCCAACTGTCAGGCGACTCTCGTCTGCTGGCGCGTTGCGGCAGTGCTTGAGATTAGCCACGCGTGCAGGGTCGCGCTTGTCATCGAAGTTCAGGGTGCAGCCTTGAACAATGGGGTTGAGGCGGCTCCTGATGCCAGGTTGGTGGTAGAGTGATAGTTCCCACGTCATTTGCTCCTCAAGGCGAAATTTCTCATGCTCGGCGAGCTCCCTATGTATTGCTTCTTCTAGTTGTTGGTGGTGCTCTTTGAATTCCGCCATCATTGCTATTGGCGGAAGGGGCGTGGTGAAGGAGTATGGTGGCGCACTACTACCCACCATATATATGGGGTTGTAGCGATTGCATCTGGCGCGGGCCTCGTCAGGGGAATCCGATCTAGAGTAATTGTCGAAGATCCCAAGGATGGACTGATCCTCGAAGTCGTCGGCATTAGAGACATGCATGATGGAGTCCACATGCGACCCGGTGGTGATGGATCTAGCGACCGAGGCAGGGGTCACTGAGTCGGTGTTGTTGCGGAGAGCCGCTTCGCTCCAGGTCACATCGCTAGCGGTTGGGTCGTACTCGGAGGTGAGGAGGGTCATGGTGCGGACTTGCCCCTCCGAGAGTAGATTGTGTGGAGGCAGTCCGTTGGCGGCATCGAATCCCGCTATTTCCAGCGGGTCGATGGTGCCGTGAACCCGACGAAGAGGTTGATGGTGCCGACTAGCATCACAACGGCGTGGGTGACCGGGAGCGATGCTAATATGTAGTTGCTCGGCATGATCTGGAGGAATCCGCCATTGGCAACCATGCGACCGGTGGCGAATGGCCAATAGATTGGAGTGTAGGCTCTCGCCGCAGATCTTAGGCTTGACTAGCCAAGCCCCACGTGGGCACCACTGTCGTGGGAATGGCCATGGCAGTCGCTACTAGGGGGAGCGATTGAGTCTATTAGGGGTAAGAGCGAGTCGCCATCCGCAGGTCGAGATTGAGGGCAGACACAAGGGTTACCCAGGTTTGGCCCTCCGTAGGGTAAAGACCTACATCCTTCTTGATTGTATTGATTGCCAGTGGATTACACGATCGGCGAGTTCGATGGCTAGGCAACGAATCGCTTGGATGGGGTAGCTAATAGGACATAAGTATAACGAGAACCCTAGGGAGGATTATATAGGGTCACCTTGCTAGGGTTTACAAGATTACAACTGAATTAGTTTAGGTTTTGGAGGGTTTGACCTAATCTGATTGGGCTTAATTAAGGTCTTGGGCCTTCAGCTTCCAGTCATCGGGCTTCATTCCAAGTCTCCTTCCAGTCGCCGTGGAAATAGGCCCACTCGTCTTGGTTCTATGCTAGTCGAACCTTCCCTCTAGGCAGACCTCGATTGGTATATCCCCATCATCAACGGTATATCTTCAAGAGATTGGCAGAAATCATGGATTAGATCTCTGACTTCAACACGTTCGCTGATGCGGGATTCCGACGAAGAAGAATCCAGGAGATTGAGAGGCCCTATGGAAGAAACAGTGTTCATAAAATCTAACAGAAACAGTCATAAAATCAAAATAGGAGACAAAATGGTAAGAAACATATCGAAGATAGATTCATCTACTTTGTACTTTTCCTCTCGCAAACTCCGGAGTTCATCCCGTAGAGCTTGAGTGGTATCCCTCTACCTATTCATCTTTGCCTTCAAGTTAGAGATTTCTTTGCCTTGGTGAGAAATGACTCAGTCACGCTCTTCGGTGGCCATGTTGCTAGATTCCAGGATATTATTAACACTACGTTCATGGTCAGCCTTCAATTTCTGAAGTTCCTCCCGCAATCCAGCATTCTCGGACTCCAAGGCTTTGAAATTCTCAGCTTGTTCCACAAGTTTGCAAGACTGAGTCAATAACCCTGGAGTGAAAGGGACAAAGTTAGTCAAATTCAAAATTTGGCATAACATAAAATTTCGAGAAGAGGTAGACGGAAATACTTACTTACGGCTTCATCCTTCTCAACCTTAAGTTGAGCATTTTCAAGTCGGAGAGCCTTGACCTCTCTCTGCTTTTTACAAATGTTCTTTAATAATTCCTAGTTGTAAACATTAACTTTCTGTAAGTCGGAATGGTAACCAGAGTCAGCGGTCTACTAAGACTCGGGATGCTATTTTAACTAAGTTAAATTTCAGCACGATCCTTGGGGCTATACAACTTCGTTCTTTGGCATCGTATAACATCATAAACTTGGATGTTTAACTCTATCCAACTTCATGCTTGGGGGCTAGAGGATATGATATAAATATAGTAAATAGTGGAAAACGACTTACAAAATGCTCATGTTGCAACTTGTTGAGGCTACTATTGATCTCAGCAGAAACCTTCTTGGCCAAAGTTAAAGGAATGATTGGTGGAGGTGGAACTGCACTAGCCTTTAACTTTTCATCACGAAGACAAACTTGATCCAGCAGATCGGCAAGCTTCACATCTTCAGCTTCTAGAGCCTCTTCCTTGGCTGTAATAGTCCTATTTTCTAGACAATTCAAGGCAAGCTTCCAAAGTTCATCTGCACTTTTCTTGGTGAGGCCAAGATTGGTCATACCCGGAATCTTCAGGGATTATCGGCAAAGGTTTGAGCTGAGGGATCATTACCCTTAGATGGTTCACCCTTATCAGCTCCCGAGTCACTCATGGTGATGTCGGTTTGTGAACCAAAGTTCACTGGCTCATCAGGACGAGCCTCAACATCCTTAGCACGTGGAGACATAATATCTTCTGGCGTTAATGATGACGTGGGGTTGGGAGTCGGAGGCACAACACCGTGTGAAACCAAAGTTAACTTCTGCTGGCATAGAGTTTCCCTGGCTTCCCCTTTCCTTTTTCCAATGGTTTAGCTCTAGATCGTAATAGATTGGAATCTTTATGACCCGGAAAGAATACAAACAAAAGTACGAGATCTGGCGGAAGTACTTACTTCTTTACAACTGGTAGCGTCCGCGGGCCAGCCGAAACAACAAGAGTTTTACGCTTCCAGGTAAGCGCTTCTGGTAGTTCTTCAAGCTCTTCATATTCTAGAGGAACTGGATCTTCTAGTGGATATCCCTCAATAGGAGGAAGCTCCGAGTCAGGGAGGTCAGCAAGCTGAAAGTCAGAAAATATCTCAGCATTGTGATATAATGAAACATATACAAATAAACAATGGCAAGATGGGGCAGTCAAAAAAATTACTAGGGTCAGGGGTTTCTCTGTTGTGTACATATGCATGGAGGTTCCTGGGACTTTCTGGTTTACCCTCTCCTTGATCAACCACTTGACCCGAGACGCGTATTCCTTGGGAGGTATCGAGGTCGGGTTTACCTTCAGGATGTATTTCTTATCGATAGTGACCATGTGCATCAGCCGGTCCTCGTGATATTGTAGAGGTTGAATACAATAGGTGTTATGCTTTTATGAATGATTTCTATTTGTGTTCATATGTTGTTCGATTATGTGTGAATTATCCGTTGATAATGCATGAACATTTGTAAAATATTGAAATGCCTTGAAGATACCTAACTTAATGAATATTCATTTTGAATGAAACCATTGTTTAAAATTCAAAGTTATGTTGATAAATATGTGAAAGTCATTTGATTTATTGTCACATATGAATCATGCCCAAGTTTGGTAGGATAACTAAAACACCGCGTATTGCATGAATACAAAGTGGTTGATGAATTGTTGAAGGAAAAGACATATTTGATGTATCGTATTTCGACAAAGTGGTGATTATCATTCTGTGATTGTTAATCTTTGTAAAAGAGTTTACCAAAGTAAACATAAGATTGAAACTATTTGATGTGATCAAAGAATTTCAGCATCAAGGGGTACAAAATAAAAGAGAATCTAATTACTATGATTTGATCAATAGTGATGAAATTTGACGTTATAAGATTAGCATAAGGAATTGTGAAATGCAATGCATTCTTGACACATCAATGTGCAAAGCATCAAAATGTGATATTTGATATCAAGTGGGTGAATAGGTGGTACCAAATAAAGCGTGGTTATGTTAGTGTAAAGACCATTAGTCGGAAATAGTAAACACTCATTTAGAATAAAGTGAACCATCTAAAATTCATGAGATCGACATCATATCTTGTATGGGTTGTCGTGAAAGTTTTGGAGTTATTTGATATCACCAAAAAACAGTGAACAAATCCTTGTAGAGTATTCATTTGAAACTTTAAAATAAGAAATCCATGGCTAGAACCAAAAGATAGGCAAAACTAGTATTGCTTAAATTTTGGAGCATTCTCAAGGAAATTTGTGTTCTCGATGATGAAGCTAATGTAACATAATGTAAGCCACTTGGATTGAATAATATGTAAGTAAATGTTAAATATTGATTTAATCATTAATTTATAATTATTTAATAAAAGAAAAATGAATTAAAAGGTCAAATACCTAATTGGGCCAAATTCCATAGGGAAAAAGGCCCATGAGGGAAAAACCAAAGGGGAAGAGAGAGAGAGAGAGAGAGATAGAGGGTGGCCGGCTGGGTCAAGGGGCCCATGTAGGGCCCACTTGGGCACTGGCCAGTGGCGGCCAGCCCCCCTCCTCCCCTCTCCTTTGTTTAGTCCCACATGGATAAGCTAATTAACTATGTGGGGGTTTTTCCCTAGATATTGTAAGGTATTTTGACAAAATAAATACACCAGTAATCAATAAAGGTTCCCTCTCTTTTTGGGAGACCTCCAGTTGATATTATATCTCTCTCTCCCATGACCTTGGTCCCAAGTCTGGATCGCGTGAGCAGGAGACTTGTTCACCGTAGAGCGCCATCACGATGCGGGATTCAGATCCAGAAGGTCTACTTCCGCAAATACTGCTGGATTAGAGGAGCGGGAGTCATCGTTAGGCACCAGACGTGTGTAACTCCCTCGAAGGTGCAACACTTGGGGCACTAGGAGTCGTCGGAGCCGTAGGACTTCAACACGACCCCGAGGTCGGCGTCGGGGCGACTACATCAACCACGCTCTCCCGAGCTTTGACAATGCTTTTTGGTCTTCAAGGGTAAGTTCATGAAAAGCCCCTCCCATTACCACATTACTAATAGATCGGTCCTAGCATTAGGGTTCTTGGCATCGGAAAAAAATATTCTTTTCATGCGTGAACCCCTATAGAAAGACCTGGGCCATTATTTATGGGCATGGCCGCTTGCAAAGTTTTTGTTTCTTTTTTGGATGAAAGAGGGATCACAGGCTTGCAGCATTCATATCATCGGCTGTCGAGTACATTTTACATAACAGGGCTCATATATGAATAGAATTAAATCTTGGTCCTTAACTTTTGCATTGAAGACCCTGGGACAAGGAAACAAAATGGCTAGAGCGAATGACCCCAGGAGTTGCCACGTGCCACTAGGCTAGCCTGGTGGTTGAATTCAATATTTTTAAATAAATATAGTAGTAATTCTCTTGCGTAATTAATAGCGGTTTTTGTATTTGTACAACTCCATAGAATATTGTATCTATGGATGACCCAAAAGCATTTCCTTCGAAGCAGAAGGTTGAAAATTCCGAGTCATCATGTTCAATACTAAAATTCAAATGTGTACATTGACTGATTCCCCTTCCCCATTGGCCCTCTCCACCACTTGCAGAGTTGTTGCACGGCTACCTAGCACAACCAAGCGCCACCTCCTCTTTACAACCTATCCTCTCCACCATGTGTCGCATGCCCAGAAAGCATCACCGCCAAGGAGACTATGGGGTTGCATGTGTCAGTGCTAGCTATGATGGAGGACGAGGTGGCCAACAAGCAAAGGCGGGTCAAGGCACAACCACAAGAAGCTCTAGCTTTCCTCGACCTTATTAGTCGCATCCTAACCAAGATGTTGTACATCATCATCTCCCTCCTACACACGAAGTCCATCGTGCTGACAACCGTCCTCTCCCAACAGTGACGCCCACTTTGTTCCCCTCAACCTCACTATTGACTACGACCTCTTCCACTAGCATAGCAAACACATTTTTGTGATCTCCAAGATACTCGCCATGCACCATGGGCTTGCCAGATGCCTATCCATCGGTTTCTTCCGCCCTAACTACAAGTGACGAGGGTTAAACTCATCAATGCCCATTGTTATGGACTTGGGTTTTGGAGAAGGAGGGAGCGCTGGAGGCATCAATCGGCTAGCAAACAAGAACATAGGGACGCAAGGTTTACCCAGGTTCAGGCCTCGTAGAGGTCCCTACTCCTGCTTGTCTGCTCTTGGAATTATCGAGGGAGTCAAAAGTTACAGGGGGTGCGTAGATCTAATCTGGCGGTGGTTGTGGAAACTCGGGTTATGATTGTCCTCCTCGCCGCCCCTCCTAGCCTTTATATAGATAGGCTAGGTCTCGGGTAGCAGGTCAAATCGGTTATAAGTTAGGGTTTTCCCTTTGAACTTTCCATCTTAAGCTTTGTCTTGTGCTGCAAGCAGTCGGAGTCTCTGTGGATCATCCGAATCCTGGATTGGCCCCTGGTAGCGCTATGGGATCCTGTCATATCTGGGTCGTATATGCCAAACCCGAGTACATGTAGGGTATGCCCACGTCAGTAGCCTTCGAATGTCCAGTGGAATCGTAGATTCGAGTGGAGACTTTATGAAGTCTTTAGAGTGCATAGCTGAGCATATTTTCGAGTATTTTTGATTGATGTCATAGGGATTGTTGATATACGTGCTTGATTCATCCGATGCATCGGGATTAGTTAACTGCCTTAGGGCAAAACAATGCAATCTACTCAAACTCGAGTCCCGGGACTCGAATTAGGAAAAGTGCTGGTGTAATTCTACTCAGGCTGTGGAGGTCTTACAGGAGTCGAATCCCAGTGTGTAAGTGTGAGCACTTGACGCGTCCGTCAAGGCTTATTCATCGTACCTACAGGTACAGTTTTATTTCTGGTAGAGCACAGCAGATGCATTGCCAGGCCTTATTCCGGTCTTATCTTCATGTTGTAAGCGCGGCATCCGAAGTTTTGTCATCGCGGAGATGATTTGGGTGACCCAGGAGACGCAGTCTCTTTGCAGGGAAAATATGAGGCGGAGTCGCCATAGCATTCGAGTGTGGATGTTATCAACACATGGTGTAACGTATAAGAAAAGAAATAATCATATGGTGTGCGGCCAGCGCTCCCTATGGGAGTATCCCCCGGGTGCCTATTCGAATCATAGACTCAAGTGGGGACTATAAGGATTTTACGACTGTTGTCATCTTTTGCTTATTTCAGTCGAATGTGCTTGCAGCGCTCCCTATGGGAGTAACCCAAAGTCCACAATCAAATCGTTGATTCAAGTGAAGGGTTTTCATGATGCTTGGATATATTTATTATTTCCTTCGAGTGCACGACCAGCGCTCCTATTAGGAGTAGCCCCCGAGTGCTTGGTTGAGTCGAAGACTCAAGTAAGGACTAAAGTAGTCAAAATGTTCTCCTGCTGGAGTTAATGACGTCAGTGTTGACGATAGGATGACCTCAGTTGCCTACGTGAGCGGCTTTGACGGGATGTGACGAGTAGTGGGTCCCACTTTCTGACTTGGGTTTGACTAGGCATGTGTAATCTTCTGTTTTTAACTGCGTCTCCACGATTTCTGCGCGTAATGGGAATAGTGGGGGACGGTTCGTGGTTTGCCCTTGCCACGCGTAAATGCCTATGCACGCCACGTGTCTAGTAGATTTTCTTCACACCGTTGGATGGCATCTACTAGGAGGTTAAGTAGGGAGCATGTTGTGCGGTAATTTCCCCACCTCTTCTTCTTGCTTGCACATCTCCGCCATTGTCGCTCTTGCTATTTCTTTACACACATCTCCTCCGTGGCACTGGATCGACTCCACGTCTTTCCCAGCTACTTCCTACGCTCACATCACAAGCACAAGATGGGCAAGAATAAGGGAGGCTCCGCCACAGGATCTGTGGCTCCCATTATGGCATCCAAGAAGAAGGGCAGCGCCACCACGGGCACCAGCGCCGCCAGCCCTGCGAAGAAGAAGGGCGCGGGGACTCGCGTCACCTACGGGTCTTGGCGCCAATCCGTCATCAAGCCATCGGAGTTGTTCACCTAGCGCTAGGACGGGGCGCTATCCGCCACGGAGGATGACTCGCGGGTTCCCGGCGACGAGGTAATCCCCAGTCCTCCTGTGGGTTTCTGAGTGATGTTCCTTGCATTCATCATTCGCGGTCTCTCTCCCCCTGCATCCATTTGTTAGGGGTCTTCTCTGCTTCTATGGGCTCCAGCTGCACCAGTTGTCCCCAAATTCTATTCTCCATATCGCCTGTTTCATCACCCTTTGCAAGTGTTGGCTCGGAATCGAGCCACAATTTGGTCTCTTCAAGAAACACTTCAATCTCAAACGTCAGTCAAGGTCGGGTTCTGTAGTCTATGATGTAGGAGGCTGCGGGATCCACGTCGACTCCTCTGTCACTTATTTCGACATCAAACTCACCGCGTTTGTCCAAGGGTGGAGAGATAAGTGGTTCCACATCCGTGACCAGAAGGCCGATACAGAGCACTACGGACTCGCGCCCTTCGATCCCGTGGCGGTTTGCAGGAGGAGGCGTTCCTGGAAAAATGTTGTAATGCCCGGCGAGTCTGAGGAGACGGAGATGCTATATTAGTGTGTCTGCAACCTCGAAAGCCGTATAGGCAAAGAGGAAGGTGGCGCTGAACTCATTCGCACGTGGTTGCGCCGCCGTGTTCAGCCTCTGCAGGCTAGAGCCCATCCGGTGTACTACTAGATTGGTACTGGTGATGTCACTCGCATATCTGTAGAGGGCATTTCTTTGGGTGAGGTGGACAGGAGGTTGCGGCTGGTGAACAAGTACACCGCCAAGGAGGATCTTCCAGGCGAGTCAGTCGTGCCTCCTTTCGACGCCAACAATCCTCCACCTGAGGTAAAGTTTTCCTATGAATTGTTTTAGATTTTCGATTGCTTGTTAGGTGCTTGATATATGCTGACACTTCTTCTGATTGTAGCACTAGAAAGTGGCTGCCAGCTTGCCTCCTCAGCCTGAAGGAGTTATCCCGCGCGAAGAGGAGGAAGAGGACGAGTCAGGCTCCACCGTTCCGATTGAGGAAGAGGAGGAAGCCCCCGAGTCTAGTGGCCACGGGACTCGCAAGCGCTCCCGTAGCAAGGATTCTGATGCCTCCTTGCCGATGACACCGGAGGGTCCTCCTGCTACTGTAGAGGAGCTGATCCCCGTCGTGAATGTACGTGCCATGGCTCCTTCCGCACGGAAGAAGCTGAGGTTGCCGAAGGAGTCGTCAGATGATTCCTTTCACCGTGACAAGTTTGACGGGTAAGTTTTCAATATTTGCAAGTTCGTCTTGGTTTCCTTGAAGTTTCTCTTATGAAGTGGTGTTGGTCATGTTTCCAGTCAAACAGCGTCGTCGTCTTCCAACGACTGCCAATTTGTGGCAGAATCCGGAGTCGCAGATTCCAAGAACAAGGAGGTGGCCATACGATCTCCTTCTCCTCCGGTGGCGGCCCACTCCGGTGCTAACTCCTCGAGTTCCCCTCATACTAGGGGCACCAGATGGTTGCATGGATGCCCACTCGACAGGAATCTTCGGAGTCCCTGGAGGAACACGTAAGTATCTTTTTGCCGCTGGCAGTCAAATTGTGAATTTGTGCCTTTTGCCAATGTTGAATCTTCATTCCTTTTCGTGTATCCTATCATGAAGGATTCCACTCGCCTTGCGGAGCAAATCCTTGCCTTGGGTTGCTAGCATGCTCTGCTGGACAATCACCACCGCGCAGTCAAAGGTTTGTACTAATCTTTTCTCTTCGCTCTGCTTATGTAGAAATTTGTAAACTTAGTTTTTGTCATGCTCTGTCCTTTGTAGGTGAGCATAATGAGCTTCTTCGTCACATCACTTCCCTCGAGAAGGGACTTGCTGCAGCAGAGAAGAAGCGTGATGAGGCTGTCGCGGCTCAGGAAAAGTCGCGGAAGCATGAGGAAGACATGCGTGCTTCTACTGCCGAAAGGGAGAAGTTGTTCAAAGGACAACTTTTCTCGATTGCAAAATCTCTCTCAGGTATTGTTCAGCTTCACTTGTATTTTTCCCTATTTGATTTCATGTCGTTGTGCTGATACTTCTATGTATGCAGATGCCGCCAGTGTAAGCTTCAACACCCAGGCCTGGCGCCGTGCGGATGCCTTGGCTGGCGCCGTGGCCGCAGTCAAGGGCCGCAGTGTCTCCCTCCAAGATACGCTCGGGAAGGCTAAAGGCATGATGAGCCGCCTTCGTGAGGATGTGGTCCTAAGGCCAGTTTAATCGAAACTCTTGATGGCCTGGTGGAGTCCTTCGCAAAAGGCGTCCCAGTGGACTTCAAGAATGTGCAGCGGTCTATCGGCGCCACTGTGGCACTCGCGATGGCGCAAGCGCATGGTACGGATTTGGACCCGAGCGCGATCTCTGAGGCGATGCCTGTCGACGCGGATGGTCAGTAGGTAGTCTTTGTAACACCCTCGAATCGGCCCTATGCAAGTCTTAGCGCTTCCCGCCAAACCCGCATAAAAACGATTCAAGGACACCCACCAGGCACTTTCGTGCGGGTGGAAAACAAAGTAATACCATTACACAACAGTCCTCGATGGGACCCACAGAACAGATATATATACAACAGTGACTCAACGAGTCAAGAATACAGATATACAATACAAAGATCCAAATCACCTTGAAAATGATAGAGCGTCCGACTACGGACAAGATGCAAATGGGGCTAAGAGCCCTGAAGAATAACCAATGGCGTCCATAACCCTGCCCAGGCCAAGCCGGAAGGGTAACCCTGCTAACGACGTCGATCTCAAACCTGCTAAAACAAAAGGGTGCCGAGAAAGGGCAAAGGAAAAATAGGAGCGTCAGTACTAAGGCCAGTACACGGTGAGGCTAGAATTCGGCGGCTCTCACCTACATAGGTATGGTGGGCTGAAGCGGCAGCGCAGCAGCACTAAACAACCTATAGAGACTCGATACAACTGGCGGTTATCAGAGAGGGATAAGAAAGACCTATTCGGATCCAACCTAACACCAAACAAACCCATCCTGGTGTTTCCCCCTCGAGACCAAATGAGGAAGTCGGACCAAGGAACTCACACAGTTGGCAATTTTACTCATTCTATTATAGTTGCAGCAATTACTAATCAGATATAGATAGAGTGGGCCGTCCTGATAGCATAAGTAGTGGACAGTTTTAATCACCATTCCATTGTAGTTGGGACATTTACTAGTCAGATATAATTGTCCTGAGGAATCCCAAAACCCAGCAATTGTTGGCACTTTTATCACATTCCATTGGAGTTGTAATACTTACTAGGCAGGTATGCCATGACACAGATCACCATAGATCCACCAGATGTTGGCATTTTTAATTTACATTCCGTTATAGTTGAATCTGATTACTAGTCATATGTTAAGTCAAGTTTATAGCACTACTTTAGTTATGCTTGTCTATGGTCGAGATACTGTGCTCCAAGTCGTCCATAACCACAGACACGGCTTTTAGAAAGTTTTACCCTGCAGGGTGCACAAATAGCAACACACACTCGATCAACCTCGGAAAAACCAACACAAAACCCAACGAGGCATTCACAAAAAGTGATCACAGGATTCAGAAATATTTCAGGGGGCCACCCCACTAAGCTACCCGCAACGAAGTTGGCCGGCTCCGGAACGGACCCAGGGTTTGTGTGGACGGCTGTAAACGACTAGGAACCCGAAAGTGTGACTGGGCTTGTCGATACAGCGAAAACGTGTCACGATCCTAAACAGTACAGGTGCTCCACGCACAATCATAAATAAAGCAGTAACATGGCATAAGTACAGGATAGTAATAAAACCCCAAACTAGTTTGTGGCCCCAAGAAATAGAAATGAATCAAGCTCTGGCTCAGGGGGTCCACGGCCTCCCGGATGTGGATAGTGCGAAAAATCAAGGAACATGTATCAAGTACTCGGGGTCCTACGGGACACAAGTGAGCGTGGAAGAACCAAATAACATCTATTGCCCACCAATTCCTCTGCATTAGTTATATCTAGCATTTTTAATGGTTGTAATTAAAGTCATGATCAACTCCACCAATAAGCATCTCCACCAATAAACATCTGCCCGCATTCCAACAACTGTGGTACTCGACAACACGAGATCGCACCTGAGCAAGCAACTACGACTTGCAAGGCCAGCTATCTACCAAACAATAGGTAATAGGAGGTGTCCATGGCAATATAGAGGCTGCACGGGGTATAACTGGTGCACGGAAACTAAAGCATCGAGACACGAATAGCAATAGATCAACAGGAGGAAATAAAGACTATAAATGCAAAATAGGTAGAAGGGGAGAGATGCTCGCCTGGGAAACACTGCCGAAGGTTCATATCCAGAGAACTTGTCGATACTCGCATCAACTCATCGGCCTAATCCGCGAAGAAGCAAAGCACTAAAAGAAACACCGGATGCAATATTTAATACTACGGCAGAAGATCCGGCATGCTTATGATATGGTGCATGGCATGGCACAGATGCGGTGCAATTAGACAATATTAAGCGGAACCGGGGTCCCGACAATTAATTACACGGTTCAAGTTATTTAGAACCCCCGCAATTTAAATGTTGTATTAACAGGGTGAAACATGGCATCGTTTCGCTACACCAATTTAAATGGAGTCGGGAATAAGACAAAGATATCCCGCAAGAATACTCCATATTTAAATATGAGGTGAATCGACAAAGTACCCACAAACCCTAAAATATGTATGCGACATGAACAATTAATGCAACAAGGAGATATTACATATTATAAAAATAGGGGTCTCGGGTAGGGAATCACATTAGGGTTCCGAAGATCTTGGGGGGGTCGACGGGGTTCGACGGGGATCGGGTTCGGTCTCCGGTGTTCAGGGTCTTCGGATCTGAGAAGGAGATCATGGCGGTCCGGGGGAACGGTCTTCGGGTTCCGGGGGAAGAGCTCGGTGTTCACTTTGAAGGTCTTGTCGATGGTCCATCGGGTGACACCGGGAACCAACGTTTTGGGGCTTCACTGCCTTGTCGAAGAGTTGCACTAGACTGGTACAATCCTGCACAACAAGGACACGCGGGCGATAGTGAGCGGACCCGTGCGTACGTTGAGGAAGGAAAGTGACCAACCGATCGACCCCTACCTAGACATGTCGAGAACCTCCACAGCGCACAGGCGGTGGCCAGAGGGCGCTCAGGCGATGCGACGAGAGGCAACGCGAGCGGAGGCAGCGCCGTTTGCCTAGGTTCATGCAGCGGCAGAAGACGGCGGCTCGGCGGCACCAACAGGCGGCGGAGACGCGCGGCGCCAGCGAGGAGACGTGTTGCGGAGGTTGCAGGAGATGGAGACGGGGAGCGACGAGGCCGAGGCGGAGCTTGGCCACAATGTAGGGGCGGGCCTGCGGCAGCGGAGCAAGGATGGGGCGCTAGGGAGGCGTCCGAAGCCAGAATAGGAGGAAGACGGCAGGGACAGCCACCAAGGCGTTGCGGGCGCAGTCCTGGGGGAGTGGCGACCGGAGCTTGCGGGGCGGCCGAGCCGAGCTCGACGGTGAGGAGCTCGGGCCCCAGCAAGGGCGTGCATGGGCGCGGGCTCGGAGATGCAGGGATAGCTTGGGGTGACAGCGACGCTTAGGGAGGTCGTCCGCGGGCGCGCGGCAACCAGCGACGCTAGCGAGGATGGCCGGCGGCACGATAGGGGAATAAGGGCGACGGCCAGGGCGCACAGGCCGAGGACTGGGAGAGGCGGGGTCGGCCTGGGCGACGCGGAACTAGGGAGGAAACCGACCAGGAAGAGGAGCCTCGCGGCGGCGGGCTCTATGGGGCGAGGTGGCGGCTCTGCTCTGGATGGCAGAGGGCGATGGCGGTGGAGAAAACGGCGACGTCGACGGGGGATCAGGGAGAGAAGAACGGGGGAGACAGGCGCGTCACGCGGGCGTCGTGGTGGGGGATGGGGCCCACGCGGAAAACAGGGGAGCGGGATGGGCGCGCGCGACCAGGTGGGCGGGAGCGGAGTGGGTTGGCGCGGGAGTGCGTGCAGGGTGTGGGGCAGGCGGAGCGTGTCGGGCGGTGGGGGTGTACCGCACGTCCACTGCGGGGTGGGTCAGGCATGAGGGATGGGCGGGGTGGTGGCGATGGGGAGTGGACCAGATAGGCAGGGTCAGGTGTGGGGCCCGAGCGAGGCACATGCAGGTGGTGGAAGTTGGACCAGGGGAAGGGCGACGTGGGGCTGCTGGTGGGGTGAGGTGGCATTGGCAGGGTGAGGTGGCGACCGGTGGTTGGCTGGGGTGAGGTGGAGGTGTGAGGTGGAGGGAGGGGATTGGTCAGGGTGAGGTGGAGGGAGGCTGGGTAGGATAGGATTGGGTAGAATTAGGATTAGATATTTTAGACTAGGGTTTGGAGGTGGCCGGCCGGGCTTTCGGGCCTAGCGGGCTGCCTCCCAAAAATAAATTAAATATTTTACTTGTTTTAAAACGGGGCGTTTGAAATCTGTTTGTAGACGAAACAAAATATTCCGGAGACCCGGGTTTTAATTTGAATAAAGACGGGAATATTTAGAAAACAAACTAGGCGTTTCAAAAATAGTTTAGACAAAAACCATGCATGATGACATGACGATGCTCAAATGCAATGTGGCATGATGACATGAGCATGCGGTCATGATGATGCAATGCACAAAAACACAGCGATTTTCTAGTAGTGGTTTTGTGGGGCGCCACAATTCGACACCACTAACAATGGATCTCTCCCTCGAGATCCGCCTCATGGTACCGGGAAGAAGGCTGACGATCTGAATCTTCTCGCTTCATGTAGATCCTCGCGACACCACTAACAAGAGGTCGTTGTCCGTGATCGTCGAGAGGGCACTCCGGTAACAAAGGACGAAGGTAGAGATATCAACAAAATAGCCACCTCTAGCTTCGATAGAAGGAGAGAAACGACGCATTCTCATCCACTTCAATGTACACGAGCAAATAGAGTGAGTAATCGGCATGGGGGCCAATCCATCACGCACCCAAACTATTACTCCGCACAATCAGTAGAAAAACGTGCAACCATTCTCGGAATCAGACTGAAGATCTCGACAAACGAGGTCCGGAACAACGAATGATGCAGACTCTGCATCAGATCTGGCGTAGATGATGTCGTCGCGTCGAAAAACACCGGAAGGCACGAACAAGGAACAAACAATGGTACCACAGATAAAGGGTTACCCAGAGAGCATGAAGACCGGATGTAGAAACACTGTTACCAAAGGAGGAGGCGAAACCCTGAAGGTACGACGGAAAACCCAACCACGAGAAACCCTGGACTCGAAGAAAAGATAAGAGAGCAGATCCAAAACACGCAGAGGTAAGAGGAGAACAGCAGAGGGGTAAGAAGTAATTCAGTCCTATTCAGATCTATCCAACCGATTTTGCAAAATAGTTTTGACACAACCACTTTGGCCGTTAGCTAGGTTATCCTACAGGCTGGACTTGTGGGGTATCGTAACTGCTGAGCTCTGATACCACTCTGTAACACCCTCGAATCGGCCCTATGCAAGTCTTAGCGCTTCCTGCCAAACCCGCATAGAAACGATTCAAGGACGCCCACCAGGCACTTTCGTGCGGGTGGAAAACGAAGTAATACCATTACACAACAGTGCTCGATGGGACCCACAGAACAGATATATATATACAATAGTGACTCAACGAGTCAAGAATACAGATATACAATACAAAGATCCAAATCACCTTGAAAACGATAGAGCGTCCGACTACGGACAAGATGCAAATGGGGCTAAGAGCCCTGAAGAATAACCAATGGCGTCCATAACCCTGCCCAGGCCAAGCCGGAAGGGTAACCCTGCTAACAACGTCGATCTCAAACCTGCTAAAACAAAAGGGGTGCCGACAAAGGGCAAAGGAAAAAGAGGAGCGTCAGTACTGAGGCCAGTACACGGCGAGGCTAGAATTCAGCGGCTCTCGCCTACATAGGTATGGTGGGCTGAAGCAGCAGCGCACCGGCACTAAACAACCTATAGAGACTCGATACAACTGGCGGTTATCAGAGAGGGATAAGAAAGACCTATTCGGATCCAACCTAACACCAAACAAACCCATCCTGGTGTTTCCCCCTCGAGACCAAACGAGGAAGTCGGACCAAGGAACTCACACAGTTGGCAATTTTACTCATTCTATTATAGTTGCAGCAATTACTAATCAGATATAGATAGCGTGGGCCATCCTGATAGCATAAGTAGTGGACAGTTTTAATCACCATTCCATTGTAGTTGGGACATTTACTAGTCAGATATAATTGTCCTGAGGAATCCCAAAACCTAGCAATTGTTGGCACTTTTATCACATTCCATTGGATTGCAATACTTACTAGGCAGGTACAGCATGACACAGATCACCACAGATCCACCAGATGTTGGCATTTTTAATTTACATTCTGTTATAGTTGAATCTGATTACTAGTCATATGCTAAGTCAAGTTTATAGCACTACTTTAGTTATGCTTATCTACGGTCGAGATACTGTGCTCCCAGTCGTCCATACCCGCGGACACGGCTTTCAGAAAGTTTTACCCTGCAGGGGTGCACAAATAGCAACACACACTCGATCAACCTCGGAAAAACCAACTCAAAACCCAACGAGGCATTCACGAAAAGCGATCACGGGATTCAGAAATATTTCAGGGGGCCACCCCACTAAGCTACCCGCAACGAAGTTGGCCGGCTCCGGAACGGACCCAGGGTTTGTGTGGATGGCTGTAAACGACTAGGAACCCGAAAGTGTGACTGGGCTTGTCGATACAGCAAAAACGTGTCACGATCCTAAACAGTACAGGTGCTCCACGCACAATCGTAAATAAAGTAGTAACATGGCATAAGTATAGGATAGTAATAAAACCCCAAACTAGTTTGTGGCCCGAAGAAATAGAAATGAATCAAGCTCTGGCTCAGGGGGGTCCACGGCCTCCCGGATGTGGATAGTGCGAAAAATCAAGGAACATGTATCAAGTACTTGGGGTCCTACGGGACACAAGTGAGCGTGGAAGAACCAAATAACATCTATTGCCCACCAATTCCTCTGCATTAGTTATATCTAGCATTTTTAATGGTTGTAATTAAAGTCATGATCAACTCCACCAATAAGCATCTCCACCAATAAACATCTGCCCGCATTCCAACAACTGTGGTACTCGACAACACGAGATCGCACCTGAGCAAGCAACTACGACTCGCAAGGCCAGCTATCTACCAAACAACAGGTAATAGGAGGTGTCCATGGCAATATAGAGGCTGCACGGGGTATAACTCGTGCACGGAAACTAAAGCATCGAGACACGGATAGCAATAGATCAACAGGAGGAAATAAAACTATAAATGCAAAATAGGTAGAAGGGGGAGAGATGCTCGCCTGGGAAACACTGCCGAAGGTTCATATCCAAAGAACTTGTCGATACTCGCATCAACTCATCGGCCTAATCCGCGAAGAAGCAAAGCACTAAAAGAAACACCAGATGCAATATTTAATACTACGGCAGAAGATCCGGCATACTTATGATATGGTACATGGCATGGCACAGATGCGGTGCAATTAGACAATATTAGGCGGAACCGGGGTCCCGACAATTAATTACACGGTTCAAGTTATTTAGAACCCCCGCAATTTAAATGTTGTATTAACAGGGTGAAACATGGCATCATTTCGCTACACCAATTTAAATGGAGTCAGGAATAAGATAAAGATATCCCGCAAGAATACTCCATATTTAAATATGAGGTGAATCGACAAAGTACCCACAAACCCTAAAATATGTATGCGACATGAACAATTAATGCAACAAGGAGATATTATATATTATAAAAATAGGGGTCTCGGGTAGGGAATCACATTAGGGTTCCGAAGATCTTGTGGGGGTCGACGGGGTTCGACGGGGATCGGGTTCGGTCTCCGGGGTTCAGGGTCTTCGGATCTGAGAAGGAGATCATGGCGGTCCGGGGGAACGGTCTTCGGGTTCCAGGGGAAGAGCTCGGTGTTCACTTTGAAGGTCTTGTCGGTGGTCCATAGGGTGACACCGGGAACCAACGTTTTGGGGCTTCACTTCCTTGTCGAAGAGTTGCACTAGACTGGTACAATCCTGCACAACAAGGACACGCGGGCGACGGTGAGCGGACGCGTGCGTACGTTGAGGAAGGAAAGCGACCAACCGATCGACCCCTACCTAGACATGTCGAGAACCTCCGCAGCGCACAGGCGGTGGCCAGAGGGCGCTCAGGCGATGTGACGAGAGGCAACGCGAGTGGAGGCAGCGCCGTTTGCCTGGGTTCATGCAGCGGCAGAAGACGGCGGCTCGGTGGCACCAACAGGCGGCGGAGACGCGCGGCGCCAGCGAGGAGACGTGTTGCGGAGGTTGCGGGAGGTGGAGACGGGGAGCGACGAGGCCGAGGCGGAGCTTGGCCGCGATGCAGGGGCGGGCCTACGGCGGCGGAGCAAGGATGGGGCGCTAGGGCGGCGTCCGAAGCCAGAACAGGAGGAAGACGGCAGGGACAGCAACCAAGGCGTTGCGGGCACGGTCCTGGGG
This sequence comes from Avena eriantha, assembly GCA_910589775.1. Lineage (NCBI taxonomy): Eukaryota > Viridiplantae > Streptophyta > Magnoliopsida > Poales > Poaceae > Avena > Avena eriantha. The sequence continues at coordinate 111,216,764 of OU342740.1, read as the reverse complement.
GGTGGCGACCGGAGCTTGCGGGGCGGCCGAGCCGAGCTCGGCGTTGAGGAGCTTGGGCCCCGGCGAGGGCGTGCACGGGCGCGGGCTCGGAGATGCAGGGATAGCTTGGGGCGACGGCGATGCTTCGGGAGATCGTCCGCGGGCGCGCGACAACCGGCGGCACTAGCGAGGACGGCCGGCGGCGCGACAGGGGAAAAAGGGCGGCGGCCAGGGCGCACAGGGCGAGGACCGGGAGAGGTGGGGTCGGCCCGGGCGACGCGGAACTAGGGAGGAGGCCGGCGAGGAAGAGGAGCCTCGCAGCGGCGGGCTCTATGGGGCGAGGTGGCAGCTCTGCTCCGGACGGCAGAGGGTGGTGGCGGTGGAGAAAACGGCGACATCGACGGGGGATCAGGGGAGAGAGGAACGGGGGAGACGAGCGCGTCACGTGGGCGTCATGGTGGGGGGTGGGGCCCACGTGGAAAACAGGGCAGCGGGGTGGGCGCGTGCGACCAGGTGGGCAGGAGCAGAGTGGGTTGGCGCGGGAGTGCGTGCAGGGTGCGGGGCAGGCGGAGCGTGTTGGGTGGTGGCGGTGTACCGCACGTCCACTATGGGGTGGGTCAGGCGTGAGGGATGGGCGGGGTGGTGGCGATGGGGAGTGGACCAGATAGGCGGGGTCAGGTGTGGGGCCCGGGCGAGGCACATGCAGGTGGTGGAAGTTGGACCAGGGGAAGGGCGATGTGGCGCTGCTGGTGGGGTGAGGTGGCGTTGGCAGGGTGAGGTGGCGACCGGTGGTTGGCTGGGGTGAGGAGGAGGTGTGAGGTGGAGGGAGGGGATTGGTCAGGGTGAGGTGGAGGGAGGCTGGGTAGGATAGGATTGGGTAGAATTAGGATTAGATATTTTTAGACTAGGGTTTGGAGGTGTCCGGCCGGGCTTTCGGGCCTAGCGGGCTGCCTCCCAAAAATAAATTAAATATTTTACTTGTTTTAAAACGGGGCGTTTGAAATCTGTTTGTAGACGAAACAAAATATTCCGGAGACCCGGGTTTTAATTTGAATAAAGACGGGAATATTTAGAAAACAAACTAGGCGTTTCGAAAATAGTTTAGACAAAAACCATGCATCATGACATGACGATGCTCAAATGCAATGTGGCATGATGACATGAGCATGCGGTCATGATGATGCAATGCACAAAAACACAGCGATTTTCTAGTAGTGGTTTTGCGGGGTGCCACAGTCTTCCAGCCTTTCGCCACTAGATGCAGTAAATATGGGCCTCGTCTCATTGATACAGTCACCAAATATTCTGAGGAGTTGCGGCAGGTGAAAGCGGCGAAGGCTGCGGTGTCTAGGGATACCATCGGAAAGTCTGTGGCGTCGGAGATTGCCACAGATTTGAGGAAGCCCCCGAAGTCGAAGTCCAAGTCGAAGAAGCAGATTGCTCCTTAGCTGCCATTTCTAATAGTTGTAGCTTCCTTTTGTTGGTCCGCATTTTGTGGGGGTGCCCCCTTGATACTTTTATCGAATTTGAATGCACTCCTCCTTTTTATCAATGTATGATTGGTCTCATTTGCCTCTTGCTTGGTTGTAATAGGGTCCTTCGAGTGGTCCTTCGAGTGATCCTCATGACTCTCCTCCCAACGATGAAACCGCAGCGCAACCGCGTTCAAAGGTGGAGGAGTTGTCCTTGCTCCCGCGACTGCGCAACCGTATAAAGTAGTTGGAGCGTGAGTTGCCCATGATTCATGGTAACACAGATGTGTGGAAGTCGAAGGCTAAAAAGTCCACCGCTTGCGAGAAGTATCTCCTGGATGAGGTTGCATAGTTGAGCGAGCAATTTAAATGTTACCTCTCTATCTTCTTATCTTTTCTTTAGCCATTCGCGGTGATGCCTTGTCTTTATACTTTGGTCTTGCTTTTGTAGTTGTTAGAACTCGTCATCCACAGGATGAGAAGGATCGGGTTGCCATTAAAATGAATGACTTAACCCAGGAGCAGTTGCAGGCTAATGGGTACTTCTGGGTAGACCACAATTGTGTAGTTGCGTTGGCGATGTTGCAAGATCGTGCGTCGCGAGTGCTTTAGTGTTTGAAGAAAGCGCAGTCATGCTTGAAGTGTATTTATTGGATGATGTTTCTGCTAGACGTTGTGCCCTCAAGCCTGTTGGCTCTTCTAGCAAAGTTTCAGCATATCAGCGCGGTTCGCGAGTGCGTACGCCAGTAGCTGGTCGCGGGTGCCAAGGCTGCATTGTCACTGATTCGACTACATTGGCCAGACGTGGACATCTTGTCTGTTGCCGCTGGACCACCGCCACCACCTGAAGGGATGACTTGGGATATGGTGCCGCACTATCAGGCGGTTGACCAGCCAGCTGAGGATATTGTAGACTTCTTCGAGGAGCAAACAAATGTTCTCCTTATACGTCAGTAGTGTAATTTGTATCCTGCACATAGATGTATAAGTGTTGTAAAGTTTACATGATTGTGTTGGATATTTTTGATACCCTTTGGTGTGCAAAGAGCTTGCTAGCTTGTATATTTTTCGAGTGTATTGTAAGATACATGTCCTTTTCGTTAGCCTGACGTGTATACATCTCAGCACCTTGCCAACCTATCAGGTGCGTTGCAGCTGGGTTGGTGTTTATCAAGGGCTTGATTGGTAGTGCATCAGCTACTCATGATACTGTGTTGTTCATGGAACAAGATGTAAAGGATGGCGCAGCCCCCGAGTAAAATAATTGTAAGGAAAACAAAAAACACAGGGTTTGGGGCACTTAGCTTTATTTATTCGCAGAATATCATGAGGTACAGTGTGTGGCTAAGTAGCCTAGCTGAATAGCCTTATTTGTAAAGTAAAAAACATCTAAGGGTAGAAACGGCGCAGTTGTGCGACGTTCCAAGGGTTGGAGTATGCGACTCCGCTCTTGAAATCTTTAAGGCGATAGGTGTCACCTAGGATTACTTCGGTAATCACGTAAGGTCCTTCCCAAGGGGACTCGAACTTGAGGTGCCCTTGTTTCTTCAGTCACAGGACCAGGTCTCCTTCGACGAAGGATCTGGGGCGTAGCCTTCTGTTGTGGTAGTTGCAGAGGCTTTGCTAGTAGATCGTGGATCTGTCCGCTACAATCTCGCGTGCCTCCTTGAGGAGGTCGACGGAGTCTTCGAGTGCGAGAGTTGACTCTTTCTCGATGTATGCAACCACCCGCGGGGCTTTGTAACGTACTTCTGTGGGTAGTATCGCTTCAGCACCGTGCACCATGAAGAACGGAGTGTAGCATGTGGCGTTCTTTGGAGTTGTGCGCAGGCTCCAAAGAACCGATTGTAGCTCGTCTGGCCAGCACCCAATAGCTTGTTCGAGTGGCCGGAGGAGCCTTTTCTTGATTCCGCCATAGACGAGGCTGTTGGCCTTTTCGACTTGACCGTTGGTCTGAGGGTGGGCCACCGAGGCATAGCTAATGTTTATTCCCAGGTTTTCGCAGAATTCCTGGAACTCCTTGGAGGTGAAGTTTGTTCCACTATCCTTGATGATGCTATGTGGCACCCCAAAACGGTAGACGATGGACTCGAAGAACTTGACGGTGCTGGCTCCTGATTGATTCGTCACCGGCATGGCCTCGATCCACTTGGTGAATTTGTCAAATGCGACTAGGAGGTAGATGTACCCTCCTCGCGAGGACCTCGGAAGCTTGCCGACCATGTCGAGTCCTCATTGTGCAAAGGGCCAAGCCACTGGTATTGGTCTGAGCTCCGCGCTAGGTGTGTGCGGTTTGTCCGTGAATCGCTGGTAAGCATTGCAGCGCTAAACGATATCCTTGGCGTCACGCATGGCCGTTGGCCAGTAGAATCTAGCTCGTAGAGCTTTGGCGATGAGAGCGTGACTGCCAGCGTGGTGCCCGCAAGTGCCTTCGTGTATGTCGAGGAGGATGGCTCTTCCATCCCCATTGGAGATGCACCGATGAAGAACTCTTGTGATGTTGTGCTTGTACATTTCGCCATTGATAAGGGAAAATGCCTTGGATCATCGCGCTATATGACGCGCATCAGTTGGGTCATCTGGCAACCTTTTGTTGAGCAAGTATGTAACATATGGTTGTGTCCAAGATGGCTCGATCATCCTGACCTCCATGGGACCTTCGAGTCCTATGTCTTGCTCTATGTCATCGAGTTCCATTGGCTCGTTGGGTGGCGTAGCCCCTGAGTCCGTTGTCGTGCTTGTCTTCTTTACTCAAGCCTTGGGTTTGATTGAGCGCTCGCAGATGCGCTCTAGAAATACTCCAGATGGCATTGGGGCACAAGTGGAGCTGATGTTGCCGAGTATGTCTGCCTCCTCATTGCTTTCGCGACCAACATGTCGTAGCTCGCAGTCGTCGAAGTCTCCCTTGAGTGTGTCGTAGGTCATGGTAGGCGATCATGTTGTCGCTCAGGGCATCACACTCGTGCATTGTTTGGTTGACCACTAGTTTGGAGTCGCCGTAGATGACGAGTCTCTTGGCGCCACAGGCTTTCGCCATCCGCATTCCATGGATCAAGGCTTTGTATTCAGCTTCATTGTTGGAGACTGTGAACTGCATTTGCAGAACATACTTCATCTTGTATCCTTGGGGCGATGTCAGTATGACACCTGTGCTAACTCCGTCCTTTCGCTTGGACCCATCGAAGTGCATTATCCAAAGGTAGGACATGTCTGGCTAGTCGGGGAGCTGGTTCTCCATCCAGTGCACGAGGAAGTCCAGGAGAACTTGCGATTTGATCACATCGCGCTTCTCGTATGTTATGTCTCGTGGAGACAGTTCGATTCCCCAGAGCACGACTCATCCAGTGGCATCGGGATTATTGAGTACGTACCCGAGCGGGGCGTCGTTTACCACCATGATTGGGTGCTCCTAGAAGTAGTGGCACAGTCACCTAGTTGTCATAAAGACGCCATATGCCAGCTTCTGGTAGTGCGGGTACCGCTGCTTTGTGGGTGTGAGCACCTCGTTGAGGTAGTATACTGGGTGCTGAACCTCGTGGACCTTATTTTCTTCGGCTCGCTCCACCACGAGCACAGTGCTAACCACTTGGTTGGTGGCGGAGATGTATAGCAACAGCGGCTCCTTTTCGTGAGGCGTGACCAATACTGGCGAGGTGGATAGTAGACGCTTGAGGTCCTCGATGCTTCTTGCGCTTCGTCTATCCACTCGAACTTTTCAGCTTTACAGAGAAGTTGGTAGAAGGGCGGTGCCTTTTCGCCCATTCGGCTGATGAGTCGACTGAGCACCGCGGTTCGTCCGGCCAGCTGCTGGACGCCTTTTACGTTCTTCGGCTTCTCCATGGCCAACATGGCTTTTATCTTCTTCGGGTTTGCCTCAATCCCTCTTGCAGAGATGAGGTACCCGAGCAATTGCCCAGATGGTACGTCGAAGGCGCATTTGTCTGGATTGAGCTTGATCTGGTAGCGATCGAGGTTATCGAAGGTCTTGCGGAGATCGTCAAGTAACGCGGCTTCCTCTTTGGTTTTGATGATGATGTCGTCGACGTAGACTTGGATATTGCGACCAAGTTGGTTCTTGAGGCAGGCCTGCATACACCGTTGATAGGTGGCTCCTGCATTTTTTAGCCCGAAGGGCATCGTGTTGTAGCAGAACACACCAAAGGGTGTTGTGAACGCTGTTTTCTCCTAGTCTTCCTCCTTCATTTGGATCTGATTGTAGCGTGAGTAGGCGTCGAGGAAGAATATGCGCTCGAACCCGGCACTGGAGTCGATTATTTGATTGATCCGCGGCAACGGGAAGTGATCCTTCGAGCAGTGCTTATTCAAGGAGGTGAAGTCCACGCACATCCGCAGGATATCCGTGTCCTTTTTAGGCACAAGCACTAGATTTGCGACCCAGGGGCTTTCCTTGATCTCACGTATGAAATTTGCATCGAGTCTGTTGACTTCCATACCGACCGCTTTTTATCTTGGTTCAGACAGTCGCCGTATTGTTTGCTTGACTGGCCTTGTGTCTGGATTCACGTTGAGTGAGTGCTTAGCGAATTCCCTGGGAACTCCTGGCATGTCCGCTGGACACCATGCAAAGATTTCCCAGCGCTCACGGAGGAATTCGACGAGCGTGAGTTCCTATGCGGGACTCAAGTTGTTGGCGATGAGGGTCGTCTCGGTCAGGTCAGTTGGGTGGACCTGGACTTTCTTGGTATGCACCGACGATTTGAAGGATAGGTTGGGTGAGCTTGGCTTGCTCAGGGGGGGAACTATTGTCTGTTGCCTCCTTCAACTTTGCGAGTTCCTCTTGCATGCCGAAGGACTGGGAGATTCTGTTGAATTCCCTGTCGCAGCTGTCAGACCTCTCGAAGCTTCCGTTGATTGTGATGACGCTGTTTGGGCCTGGCATCTTCATCTGCAGATAGGCGTAGTGTGGTACCGCCATGAACCTCGCGAACGCGACACGTCCGAGGATGTAGTGGTACTGTGAGGGCCAGTCGACAACTTCAAAATCGATGCGCTCTCGCCGAAAGTTTTGCGGCGTGCGGAAGATGACATCGAGGTTGATCTTGCCCAAGGGGTATACGCCCTTCCCTAGGACGATGTCGTGGAACGTCGTGTTTAAAACTTCCAGACATGTTAGAGGGATCCTCATCGCATGCAAGGTACTTGCGAACATGAGGTTGATGCCGCTTCTGCCGTCCATGAAGACGCGACTCATATCGAAGCCCCCAATGTGTGCCTCGAGTACGAGGGGACAATGGCATGGGCGAGGTACTTGGCACTGATGGTCGCGCTTGTCGAAGGTGATGCAGGACTCGCTTCCATTGAGGTACTCGGTGGTGGAGGGCGGAGAGTTTATCGTCAAGTTGACTTGGCGAGTGATTACCTTCTGCACTCGATTTGAGGGGCTCCCTTTTTGGATCATCCCCATATTGCCCAGCGCTCGCGGGTATGGTTCGCCTCCATGATTCTAGACTGGCGCGGCCGTGGGTGGTGGTGACCCAGGTGGTAGTGGTGGTGCTCCGTGAGCCACGATGCCCGGGGCAGTATCTGTCATGGTGATGGCATGGCAGATGCCATGGATAGGCTAAAGATGGGGCCAATGTACGCTAGGGGAATCCAGGGAGGGATAGCATGGTGATTCCACGCACAATTGTTGTTGTATTTCCTCTATCAATTGTGGTTACAAGTGCTCCTCGAGCTGTTCATGAGAAGGAGACTTGGTCTCTTACCCCCCACAACTAAGCTCTAGAGTTCTACCTTAGACAGAGAAAATGACTGATCCCCTTCTATGGAGACCCTGGTGCTCCTTATTAGGCGAGCCCAGGGTACAAAATTTAGGGCTTACATGGAGGCATATTCCCTGAATATGCTCCTTGGTTAAAGCTAGATGCTTCTTTATTGCTTTAAACGGCTCGTCCGGGCTTTGGACGTAGCCTACTGCATGGATCCCTTCTTTTGGCATCACTAGACATGGCTTACATCAGCCGGCTTCGCCCGCATCACCTTTGTCGGCCACGTCCCGTTGGTCCTCCCCTCTGCTTGCTTCGCTCACGCTACAGCAGGCAAAGGCCACCATTTGACCAGCGGGATCTTCCTTCCTTCTCCTGGAAGCCATGTGGTAGTCCGGCTAGCACTAGGCTAACCCGACTACGAGGGTACCTGCACAATTTAGCGGATGCACATGGCTGACATATATTTTATGTTGGCCGGACTAATGCGAGGCGAATGCCCCATGGGTCGGGTTACTCCGTAAGTCGGCCTGCCTTGAGGTGACCCAGCCTGCACTTGCTTTCACCGTGTCGTACCTCGGCTAACTCAGCCTTTATACCCCGGCGTGACCCTACCTGGGGGTATCCCCAATAGTATCCCTGGTTGATCGCGTCACGATTCATCTGGGCCAGGCCTTCGTGGAGGTTGAGGAACTCACGGCAGTCCTTGAGAAGGTGGCTAGACTTTTTCTTGCCGTCGTGCTTGTCGATGTAGAAGTGTATGTTGCACGGTCCGGACAATTTGTCCTGGATGGATAGTCCAGGTTCTTTGTCGTGAGTGCGGTGCTGCCACACTTGCGTGGTTTTCCCGCTGTCGCGGTATCCACCGCTGCGGTATCCGCTATTGCGGTTGTTGTCGCGTTTGTCGGTGTAGCCGGCTGCGACCATGTCGACCTCTTTGCGGTCCCCGTAGACGTGCATTCGACGTTTCGCTCGGCGATCGCGTTTGCGCCCGAGGTCATCATCATCATCAGAGTAGACATAATTTTTCACCGAGTCCTCTCTATCAGCCCACCGATTCGCGATTTCCATCAAGTGGTCGATTGTTTTGGGCTTCGAGCGGCCCAGCTCCTCCCTGAGTTCTCTACGATGAACGCCGCCATTGAACGCGTTGATTGTGTGATCGTCAGAGATATCTTGCGCGGAGTTCTTGATTATGGACCATCTCTGGATGTATGAGTGCAGCTACTCGCCAGACCTCTAGTGGCAGCCTCTTACTTCTTCGATTGATGCGGGCCTTTTGTAAGTGCCCTTGAAGTTATGCACGAAGCTGTAGACTAGCTCTTCCCAGCTGCGAATTGATCCGCGTGGGGGATTGTTGAGCCATGCGCGGGCGGAGCCTTGCAGCTGTAGTTGTAGGCATTGCATGGTCATGCTTGAGCTTCCTCCATGCAGCCTGATGGAGGAGATGTGATCCTCCAGCCAAATTTTCGGGTCCTGTAGGCCATCAAATTTCGGGTTCTCTGATGGGAGCTTGAACCCTTTAGGCATTCGCTTCTGCCTGATGGCTCTGCTAAAGCATCTAGCGCCGTAGAGCTCTACCTCGTCGTCTTCCGAGTCAGTCGACCAAGCACGCCTTGCACACATCTTGTCGACCTTGCGTTGCGTGATGTCATCACGCGTGTTGTAGTCGCGGTCATGCCGCCGTGAGCGACGTCGCCGTGACAGATCATGGATATTGTCGCTGGAGGAGTATGAATAGTATTACTTGTCCACATCTTTAGTTTTCTTCGGCTCCGGTGTTGGCTCCTTGACGAGGGCAGCTTCGACTAGCTCCAAGCCCGCGATCGTAGATCGGTGCATGGTAGCTCACGGATCCCTAGCCGGTGGCTGGTTGTTGAGGAGGTACATGGTGGCTGCTGCCACTGTTGCTTGCGGTGTCTTCGGGAGCACATTGCCCCGCGTATCCACCGTCATAGAGCCGAAGTTGAGGACTTTCGCGACTTCTTCGTGCTCCTTGTCGGAGAGTTGGGCCAGTCGAGATCGCCTTTTGGCGGCCACGTAGTTGTTGCCCTTGGAGGAGGATCCTCCCATGGAGAGTTGAGCCCGTCGAAGGCTCGACTCGTCCGTCGCCTTCCTACACGCATCGAGTTGTGCGATTACTTGTTGCTGGTGCTTGTAATATTCTTTGAGCAGCTAGTGGTAACCCATCAGCATCTGTTGTGATGAGTTCAAGGGGAGAGGATTGCCCTGCAAAGCCTCTCGACAGCGGGCCCACTCGTTGTCGTTGAGCTTGATCAGCACGCGCTCTTCGGTGTGCTCATTCGCCGTGAGGTTAGGGTTCCCTTTTGTCCCATTGTTGATGGGCGCGCCGTTGGTGGGGCCACCGTTTTCGCCGTTGGTTGGCCCAGTGATAGCCCAAAATATATCGAGCTCGTTGGGGAACCACAAGAGGAAGATATGATAACCACAGCAGCAAGTTTTCCCTCAGTTATGAAACCAAGGTTATCAAACCAGTAGGAGCAAGGAAACACCTCCAAGGTGTTCTTGCAAACTTGGAATCCTGCACAACACAACCACAGAACTTTGCCCCCAACTTATAGTGAGGTTGTCAATCTCACCGGTTTTGCTGAAAACAAAGGATTAAACGTATCGAGTGGAAGAAAGTAAAAACTTGCAGAAAGTAAACAGAAAATAGTAAATAGTTGTAGATTGATAGTAAAAGAAAGGACCGGGGTCCATAGTTCACTAGTGGTGGCTCTCCTTAAGATAGATAACATGGTGGGTGAACAAATTACAGCGGGGCAATTGACAAACATCAAGAAAGCATACATGCATATACTAATCATCTTGACTCCTTTGAGATTTGATTGGGCATTACAACATTATACATAGACCGTAATCCAACTGCATCTATGACTAATAATCCACCTTCAAGTTATCATCCGAACCCCCTCTAGTATTAAGTTGCAAGCAACAGATAATTGCATTACGCATGGCGTGTAAAGCAAACAATACGATTGTTCTATGAACAAAGGATTGTTGTTTTCTCCCTAGTAGCAACAACACATCTAGTACCTTAGAGATTTTTGTCACTTCCCCAGATTACTAGAGGCATGAACCCACTATCGAGCATAAATACTAACTCTTGGAGTTGCTAGCATCTACTTGGCCAAGATAGCTACTAACAACAGAAAGTATGCAAGATCACAAATAACAAAGACATGATAGAATCAATAATGAATCTGAAATAGCATCTCAATATCCATCGGATCCCCGCAAACACAACATGTACGATTACAAATAGATGATCTTGATCATGAACAGAGCTCACAAGATCTAAACATGTTACCACAAAGGAGAAGAACCAGCCATCTAGCTACTACATGGACCCGTAGTCCAAGGATGAACTACTCACGCATCACACCGGAGGCTTGCATGATGATGAAGAAGGCCTCCAGGGTGAATTCCCCTCTCCGGAAGGGTGCCGGGAAGAGCTTTAGATCCCTCCCGATCTAGCGATGGAGATGACGGCGGCTACAGACTCTTTCGTGGAATTTTGATCGGGTGCTTAGGGTTTCTGTATTGGAGGCATCTTATAGGCGAAAGGGGAGGCCGAGGGGGTGCCCTAGGTGGCCGCACCACCCCCTGACGTGGGCCAGGCCTGGTCACATGGCCAGGTGGTGTGGCCGCCCCCTGGCCCCTCTCCGTCTCGTATTCTGGCTTCATGTCCCCCTCGGTGAAAAACTGACTTTGGCTTTTGTCTTGTCCAATTCCAAGAATATTCATTTTCTGACTTTCCTGGAACCAAAAACAACAGAAAAGAGGCAGCTGGCACTGTGGCATCTTTTTAATAGGTTAGTCCAAGAAAGTGTATGAAAATACTCCAAAGTTGGAACAAAACATTTGAAAGTAGATAAAAACCAAGCATGGAACATCAAAAATTATAGATACGTTAGCAACGTATCAACATCCCCAAGCTTAACTCCTGCTCGTCCTCGAGTAGGTAAGTGATAAAAAGAAAGAATAATTTTTGAGGTGACATGCACCATCATAAACTTGATCAAAGTATTTGTAAAACATTGAAAGCCGGGATCATAGTACTTCAACATAGCATGAAAGATAAAGTTCTAACAATTAAACATAGCAACTATGTTGCAACATGAAAAGGCACAAACAAAAGATTCATGCATAACAATGCTTTGCAAGACGTTTGTTTGTTTCACATAAAGAAAACATAGCATAGTGGCATTCAGCTTGTCCCTCATTGAGTAGCAAACATAAATGCATAAGACACCTTCAAAGTTCATAAGAGTGACTATATACAAGTAGTTTAAGAACAAGCAATATCAAGTTATGCATCAATCAACAAGTATTGGGACAATGCACATAGAAGTAAGAATGGCCACTATGCTCTCAAAGTAGGTGCATAAAGATAGAAGGTGGAGACTCAAAATAAAAGTAAAAAGAAGGCCCTCATAGAAGGAAGTAGAGATTCAAGTTTCATAAAGAGCTTCCAAAAATTATGGTACTTTCTAGCTTTCAGCTCTCATTGCCCCTATCATAAGCATCTTTAAGTGATTAAGGTTAAAGTGACACAACTAAGAGGCTATGCTTGAAAGGTTATAAGCTGAAATCTCATGCCCTTTACTTACGAAGACTGTCGTGGTGGTGTCATGGCAGATGCCATGGATAGGCTAAAGGTGGGGACTAAGTGCACTAGGGGAATTCAGGGAGGGATAGTGTGGTGATTCCACACACAGTAGCTTTGTATTTGATTCACTTCCACAGATTACAAGTGCTCCCTGAGCTGTATTGGGGAGAGGAGGAAGAACAACTCTCTTACTCTCACCACTAGATGGCCCTCAAGAAAACACTAGTAAAACCACCACTCGCTAGAGATCAACCCAACCAAGACCAACCCTTTCTATAGAGGCCCTAGCCCTCCTTATATAGGGGTGGCTAGGTCTCCAATTAGGGCATACGTGGAGGCATATTCCAAGGAATATGCCTCTTCCCAAAATAGTAAGCTGACCGGGTCACTTTAGCCCAGCGTCATCCATGCAGAGGCTACGTGAGCCTCTGCGGCGCCCGCGTCATTCGACATAGGCATCGTCACCTTTGTCAGCCACACCTCGGTAGACCTAGCCTCTGTTCGCTTCGCTCACGCTCTGCGTACAGTGGTCACCTTTGACCAGCGAGATACCTTCCTTCTCTTACAAGCTTGATATAACCCGAATCGTACCTAGTTGATCCGGCCACACCTGTACCTGCATATAAGTTAGATTCATCTGTCCGACATACGGCTTAAGTCGGTTGAGATCCAGTTAGGTGGACATCCCCTGGTCCGGGTGATGTCTACGCACTTCTATTCTTGTAGACAGTTGTTGGGCCTCCAAGTGCAGAGGTTTGTAGAACAGCAGCAAGTTTTCCCTTAAGTGGATCACCCAAGGTTTATCGAACTCAGGGAGGAAGTGGTCAAAGGTATCCCCTCTCAAGCAACCCTGCAATCAAGATACAAGAAGTCTCTTGTGTCCCCAACACACCCAATACACTTGTCAGGTGTATAGGTGCACTAGTTCGGCGAAGAGGTAGTGCAATACAAGTGGTATGGATAATTATAAGTGGTAACGGTGATAGAAAATAACTTGATGGCGTGGAAAAGACTAAAGCAAAACTGAAATAAAGATGGAAACAAGCAAACATATAACAGATCTAATTGCAAACGGTGTTTCAATGCTTAGACACAAGGCCTAGGGATCATACTTTCACTAGTGAACACTCTCATATAAATATCTTCTCTTTATGATACTACTCTTAACTACTCTCCGGTTGGACACTCTAATCAACGGTAGGGCTATAACAACACACCTCAAAGTCCATATTTCCCATCTAGAAAATCCCACACTGTCACCTTGAGTACTAGATGAGTCCAACAAACACCACAATTTCATAGAAACATCCAACTCCAAATATAACTCATAACAAGTATTTGTAATCTCTAGCCTAAGTGCCACCATGGTGAGCATGATGTCACTTTCACACACATGGGGAGAGCAGAGATTCATTAAAGCACTTGAGTAGCAAGGTAGATCTATAGATTACAAGCTCATGATCTCAATAAGATCATGCATAGAGAGAGATGAACACATAGCTACCGGTAGAACCCTTAGCCTCGAGAGAGAACTACTCCCTCCTCATCATGGGAATCAGCAATGGTGATGGAGATGGCGGTGGAGATCGATGGAGATGGCTCCGGGGGCACTTCCCCATCCCGGCAGGGTGCCGGAATAGAGACTTTCTATCCCCCGAATCTCCCTTTCGGTGGCGGTGGTGCTGCAGAACTTTTCGTGGCTGGAGGCTTGATTTTTAGGGTTTATGCCTCGGGAGGCTTCTTATAGGCCAGAGGGCAAGGTCGGTGGGCGGCTAGGGGGCCCACACCATGCCCTGGCGCGCTGGGGGGACTCGCGCCATGGGTGGTGTGGCCACCCTGTGGCCCCTCTCCGACTCTCCTTCTGGCTCCGTGAGTCTTCCGGGAAAATATCAACTTTGGCTTTTGTCCGGTCCAATTTCGAGAATATTGATTTTCTGACTTTCCTGGAACCAAAAATAGCAGAAAACAGGCAACTGGCACTGTTGCACTTGTTAATAGGTTAGTCCAAGAAATCATATGAAAAGTACCCCAAAGTATGGACAAAACACAAGAAAGTAGATAAAACCAAGCATGGAACATCAAAAATTATAGATACATTTGCAATGTATCACCGGGTTACTCCGTGATTCGGCCTGCCTTGAGGTGACTCGGCTAGCACTTGCTTTGACCTAGCCGTACCTCAGCTAAATTGGCCTTTATACCCCGGCGTGACCCTACCCGGGGGTATCCCCCCAACATTAGTCCCGAAGCTGGTGCGATCTTAGCCGCCTTAGCCGCTAAGGCCACAGCAGGTTCAATTTCACCGAGCTTTTTGCTCCTTTTCTGAGCTACCTCCTATCTCGGATTCCATAGGTTTACTTTCCCTTGGCACATTCCAAGTTTTTACTTGCTGGCCGGGTCACCTCATACTCATCCGGGTCATTCTTCCTTCTCTCGTACGCTTCCCCACGTGGAGGCTAATCATTAATTTGCCTCATTTTAAGGGCCTGCGACAGTAACCGCCGCAGTTATTGTCAGAATTTAATGTAGCACACGTCACATCGTGTCTGCCTCCTCGTTAACTGTATCATAACGTCGCGTCGTGGGATCCGCTGCGCCCTGTGGCCCTCCCTGTGGCTCGTCGCTGATTGGTCGATCCGGGTCATACACGGCCACACCATGTGGCCCGTCCGCACAGTGCGATCCCACTACCTCTCAAGGGAGTGGTTAAATAGGGAGGGGCACGCCCCTTGGGTCTTTTCCCCACTTCCGCGCCCCTCTGCCTCTGCTTCTTCCTCTTCCTCTCCAGCGACAGCGCCGCCGCCACCGCACCTGAGTAGTTGCGCCGCCGCCGCACTGCTTCCACGCGCACCAACATCGCCGCCACCTCCACGCATCTCCTCCGCCACGGGTCCTCGCCAGTCCAGGCCACTGCCTCCCACCGCTGCTAGCGCTAGTGAGGATAGTGACCTTGAGATGACAGAGGAGGAGCTCGCCGTCGCAGAGCAGGAAATGGAGGAGGACGCGGTGAACGCCGACCGCGGCGCGTGGGCTGGATCCTAGGTTTGCCAGGATGATCTGGACTGGCTGTATCGCACCAGGCGCATCCCGGAGGGCGTCACCGCACGCCTCGCCGCCGCCGAGCTTGCCCCCTCTCCCAATCCGGGTGAGTATGTGGTGTTCCTATCCCACTTCCAACGGGGGTTCGGCCTTCCTGTTAGTGACTTTTTCCACGACTGGCTCAACACGTACGAGCTTCAGCCACACCATCTTCCGGCCAACGCCATCACCTCTCTCTCCTCCTTTGCTTCCACCATCGAGGGTTACGTCGGACTGTGGCCCACGAAGGAGCTCTGGATCCGATTCTTTGGCCTCCGCTGGAACGTGATTCCGAACATAGAGCTTAATCTGGTGACAAATAGCTCACGAAATTCGGTGCAGCCTCCATTTCTCCTAGGAAACAGTCAATCTTCCCCCGAGTCACGGGGCTTGACTCTTGCAAGGGATGGGGCCAGACCTTCTTTTATGTCCGGAACAGCACATCCGAGGATCTGATCTGGCCGTGCCCCTACGCTCCGGGTCCTCCTAATCCGGATCTGTGGGACAAGACCCCCAAGAAGCCCACAGTCCTGGCGAACCAAGTTAATAAGAGGTTCCAGGAGCTGAAGGATCTTGGATTGCGCAATGAAGACGCAATGATCACATTTGTCCGCAACTAGATCTCCCCTCTCCAGAAACGTACACATAAACTCTGTCACATGAGCTGGGGCCGCGACCCCAACCGGACCTCCTCATTCGAGTTGAGCAACACCAAGATCTTCCGCCGAGTCAAGGCCCTCTTCACCACCCACAAGGACTTCTCTTCTGAGTGGACGTGGGGGATTGAACACTTCTGCCAAGATAGGCTTCCCCCTGCGGTAAGTCTCGTGCCCCAAACCTTTTCCGAATTAAATCATACGTCGGTTTTTGTTGTAGGTTTAAACCTGTTGCCTTTTGTTTCCCTTAGATGTTTCTTCAGCAACCCCTTGAGGATGGCAGCGAGCCTTCCCTCAAATGGGCGCCTGACCGGGACACCTCGGACGAGGAGGAACCGGATCAGGAGATGTTCCTGCCGATGGCTGATGCGACCAAACGACACACCGGTAAACTCTCTTCCATTAGAGATTGGCCCGAGGATGAAGATGATTCGGACGTTGAGGTGATGGAGGCATTTGACGTTGTCCCCCTTTCTTATGCTTTTCCGGCATCAGCTAACCCCGGTGGGCAGATCCATGAAGATCCTCCCCTTGCCGCGGGTGAGCATGTCCCAGTCGCGCCGAAGAAGAGGGGAGCTGCATCTGCTTCTTCCTCCGGACCTTCTCAGCTAGCTAAAAGGCGAAAGAAGTCCGGGGACAAAAGTGCCACCAAGCCTGCAACCAAGGCCACAGCCCGGAGGGCTCGGAAGCCCAAAGAGCCTTTGACCTCGGATGAGTAAGCCACTTCTCCCTTTGCTATTTATTTGTTCTTCCTTTGTTATAGTTTCTCATCATTTATGATTTGATTCGGCAGGGCCGTGGTGGAGGTCCCCCAGAGTGGATCCGGCATTCCTTCACCACTCCGACATAGCCCCTCTCCCCCTCGTGGCGATGATTCACGCCCGTTGAGCCCCATTCAGGAGGGTTCAGCGGCTGCTCCGGGTTCTAGCCCACCTCGTCAAGAGGAGGGTATCCTCGAAGCAGGGGAAACTGGCTCTGCTGAGGCAGAAGCAACCACCACTTTGGCTCCACCGCAACCAGCTTTGTCTGAGATACCCACAGTACCTCCGCCAAAACGAAAATTAGCACCAGTACCATCGTCAGCTCCAGCACCAACAGCAATAGCAAAGGCACCAGCAACAACGCCAAGCCCCTCCGCCTCGTCCGAGTCTTCCAAGGCTCGGCGAGAAGGCACCAGCAGCACCAAGGCAAGCACCAAGGCAGCTCCCAAGGGAAAATCCGCTGCAGCAACCTTAACTTCTCAGCAGCAGCCCAAGGGCAAAAAGGCTCCTGATGCCACCAGGGCAGCGTCAATCGAGGCTGGACAGCGTACACTCGCGTCCATGCTCCCGAAAAAGACTCCACCGCCGAAGGACGCCCCTGCTGAGCCAGCTGATGCGCAACTTGTTTTGCACACCAGCCCCGCCATTGCCCAGGTTGAGAGGAGGGAAGCTCACGCTAAGGGTCTAGTTGCACCCCATATGCTCGGCGGCGAACGATATCCTCCAACCTTGATCGAGTTTGTGAACAACTGGAACAAGGCGGAGTTCGTCCACAATGACGATCTCCCGGAGAAGTTCGGTCCCGCTGAATTTGCTGCCCAGATGAACACCGCTGCCAAGGCAATTAACCTTGCAGGTCGGATGATGGAGGTGCGTTACTTCGCCTTTTCCTTAGCATGCAGAAGATATTAGTGATATAACCATTAGTCCCCGAGCCTCGGGGGAGTAACTCGTTACTCGGCCGGATGCTCCTTAGAGAATTACCGTAGCTCCCTAATAACTTCGAATATTCACACACTTAGAGCCGGGTTAAGTTCCACTTGGCCCGGATCTTGTACACTTCGAATATGCACACACCTAGAGCCGGGTTAAGTTTCACTTGGCCCGGATTTTGTACACTTCGAATATGCACACACCTAGAACCGGGTTAAGTTCCACTTGGCCCGAATCTTGTACACTTCGAATATGCACACACCTAGAGCCGGGTTAAGTTCCACTTGGCCCGGATTTTGTACACTTCGAATATGCACACACCTAGAGCTGGGTTAAGTTCCACTTGGCCCGGATTTTGTACACTTCGAATATGCACACACCTAGAGCCGGGTTAAGTTCCACTTGGCCCGGATTTTGTACACTTCGAATATGCACACACCTAGAGCCGGGTTAAGTTCCACTTGGCCCGGATTTTGTACACTTCGAATATGCACACACCTAGAGCCGGGTTAAGTTCCACTTGGCCCGGATTTTGTACACTTCGAATATGCACAAGACTAAGCTATCTTTTTGTACTTTTTTCAGGTTACCACCAATCGCCGGATCTCCTGGATACTCACAAGATGTTGCACGCGAAACATAGTGCGCTTCTCGCTGAGCATGAGAAAAGGGGTAAGTTTTCTCCTTGGCATTTTTTCATTTCTCTTCGTCTTTGTCCGCCGAACTAATCGATCATTCAAACTTCGCAACTGGGGTGGAGGCTGAGAATATCCTGATGAGGAAAAGCTTGGCCTAGATAAAGGGTAAGTTATTCTTGCTCAACCTTGCTATGCTCTCTATCTCCTTTTCTCCTTGGCTCGGCAAATATTCATACCTCGGCTTTGCCGGGTCAACAAACTATTTCAGCATCTCTTGAAGATAGTGTGCCCGGGCCTGATATGATGCTGCATTTTCTCGAACAAGTAGGGCAGCACCAAGCTGAACTCAAGAAGAAAGACGACGAGCTTGCCCTCCTTCGGACCAAAGATGAAGAAATTGCCAAGCTTAAGGCAGATATGAAGAAGCTCAAGGCGCAGCACAAATCCGAACTAGAGAAGGCAGGCCAAGACTTTACTGAAGAACGAGAGCATCTCAACCTCCAGATCGCCAAGGACCAAGAACTTCTCAAGGAGGCCGACGTCAAGCTTGAGTCGGCGAATACTGAACTTGCGCAACTTCGGAAAAGGCGTGAGGACTGTACCTAGGAGTTGACCCGGATCTACAGCCACATTTCTCATAAGTTCCTTTCCTTCATCCGACATTAATTTCTCCGGGTTGCTTCACATGTCCTTTCCTTACTTTCTTCACTTGTCTTGTTTTTAGGCAAATTTCCGGAGGGCAATGCCATTGAAACCACTGTTGTTGCCAAGTTCCGCCAGTAGAGGGGTACCCCCATTGCTCCTGACGCTGGAGAAATTCCTTATGACATGGAGGACCTGCTGGTCAGTCTGTCTTCTCGCGTGGAAATTGTGAAGAATTATGGCAAGGATATCCTTGATGTGGCAATCCGGATCTTCAACGCCTTTTGGCCTGATGAAGATACTCCGGAGGGGACCGCAGCTCTCGTCGACAAGTTAATGGACTACGAGACCCAGCTTGACCTTTGGAGGGAATCTGCTGGACGCGCCGGAGCTGAGATCGTTCTCCACTACGTGCTTACGTGGTACGAGAAGATTGACCTCAATCTCCTTGAGCGCATGCGCACTGGATCAAGGTGGTCCACTGACCCGGATTGGGTAGCTCGGCGCAAGGCTTGCGCCCATAGCTTCATCCAATACACCCCCATTCATCAATGGAACAAGCGACTAAGCTTCCTAGATGCTGCTGACGATGAAAACGCCGAAGATGATTCAGGTGAGGATGAAGAGGACGAGGCTTTGGACGTCGAGGAAGACGAAGATGACACTGAAGCCAAAGTTGGAACTGCACCCACTGGCGCCGAATTACCTCCTCCTGCTGCTCCTTGAGCGAAAAAACGTCTAAATTTTATCAGATCTCCGGTATGCCGGGTGCAATTGTATTAAGCACTCAAGTGATATTTTGCTACTAAGTTTTTGTGCCGGATCAACTTGGGAATAGTCCCCGAGTTTCATTTTCTTGTTCCTCCAATTTTTTGGCTCAGCTTGTGTCTACCTCGGTTCGGTTTAATGACTTATGAGTCCGAGCTTCAAAAATTGACTTAACAATACTTGGAAACTTTAGGACTAGCTCAAAATAATTTAGCAAAGTAAATATGAGGTAAACACAGGGTTAGTCTGAATAACAAACGTCGGCTCGATTAAGTTTCTTTCCTTAGTCGTTTTTCATGTGCTACGCAATTCCAAACTTGTTCTCTGCTTGCCATGAAGCCAAATCTTGTTGGACAGCAGCAAGTCGAAGAGTTGGGTTTTTGGTGCTCACACACTACTAATCCGGCTTAGGTAGAAGCAACTTACGCCAGCCGACAAATAATTAACAAATGCGGAAGACAACAAATATTATTGAGGCAGTCCCCGAGTTACTGCTCGAGGTGCCAACATTTCATTGATAAGCTCATTGCCGGCATACATACCGACATATGAGAGACTCGGATACATACACTTCTTTGCTAAGTGTAGAAAGGACGAAGTAGAGCTACATTCCATGGACGCTTAGATTCCTCGCCGGACATGTCCGCCTTGTTCTTCCCCTGTGGTTTTGCATCTATGAGATAGTATGAGTCATTGTGCAATGCTTTGCTCACAATGAATGGCCCTTCCCATGGGGGGATAATTTATGCATGCCAGCAGTACATTGTACCAACCGGAGTACCAGATCGCCTTCCCGGAAAACTCGGGGGCTTACTTTCCGGCTATGATAGCTTCAGAGATTTTGCTGATATATGGCGGATCTGGACAATGCCAATTCTCTCGCTTCTTCCAGCAGATCAACATCATTTTGCCGGGCTTCTTGCACTTCGTCTTCTGTGTATTGGGTGACCCTAGGCGATTCATGCTCTATGTCGGCTGGTAATACAGCTTCTACCCCATATACCAGAAAAAACGGCGTATAGCCTGTTGATCGATTCGGAGTTGTTCTTAAACTCCACAGTACCGTTGGTAGTTCTTCTATCCAGCACCCCACTGATCTTTGCAGCGGCTCAATGAGCCGGGGTTTTATCCCGGACAATACTAATCTGTTGGATCTTTCCACTTATCCATTCGATGCGGGGTGAGCTACCGAGGCTACGTCTAGCCGGATCTTCTTATCTCGGTAGAAACGTGCAAATGCTCCTTCAGCAAAATTTGTGGCATTATCCGTTATGATACTGTGAGGATAACCGAATCTCAAGATGATATCTTTGAGGAATGCTACGGCCGTAGCTCCATCACATTTTGTTATTGGCTTCACCTCAATCCATTTTCTAAACTTGTCAACCATGACCAAGATGTGGGTCATGTTCCCTCTTGCCGGTTTGAAAGGGCCGACCATATCCAAACACCATACGGCAAATGGCCAAGTAATTGGTATGGTCTTGAGCTCAGACATTGGCATATGTGTCTTGGTAGCATATCTTTGACAGCCATTGCATTTTCTTACCAGATCTTCTGCTTGTTCCAAGGCACTTGGCCACTAGAACCCATGACGGAAAGCTTTTGCTACCAAGGCTCTGGACGAGGCATGATGCCCACATTCCCCTTGATGTATATCTTGGAGGATGTCCAGTCCTTCCTCCGGGTCAACACATCGCTGGAGGACATCAGTTACACTCCTTTTGTATAGCTCGGAATTAATGATCGTGTATGCCTTTGCTCTCCTCTGAGTTTGCCTGGAAAGCACCTCCTCAGCGGGTAAAGTTCCATCATTCAGGAATTGAAATATAGGTAGTGCCCACGCTGGTATTGCTCGTACAGGGAACACATCCTCGTAAACTTCCATCTGATCGACCGGCATAACCTCAGCTGGATCGCGCTGAGCAGTCCCTGGGTCTTGCGAAGTAGTCCCCGGGTTTGCCGAGGCAGTCCCCGGGTTTCGCGTTCCACCTCCCATGTCAATATCCATGGGTACAGCTCCGGACTTTGGATCTTCCGAGACGTAGATTGAGTCGGTTTCTGGGGACGGCCTGATAGATGATTTTCTAAGGTGTTCTAATGCTACACCCGGCGGAATTGCTTGTCGGGTTGATCCGAGCTTCGACAATACGTCGGCAGCCTCATTTTCCACCCGGGGTACATGGTGAAATTCGCATCCCTCAAAGTAACCAGATATCTTCTGCACATGAAATCTGTACAGGGCCATGTTTGGATCTAGAGCGTCCCACAGCCCTGAAACTTGCTGAACTACCAGATCTGAGTCGCCGAAGCATTGGATCCGACATATCCCAATTTCTTTTGCCACTTTGAGCGCATGCACAAGTGCCTCATATTCAGCGACATTGTTTGACGCTGCGAAGTGGATCTGCAACACATATTTCAGCTGGTCCTTCTTGGGCGAAGTAAGCACAAGTCCGGCGCCTAACCCGGTTTTTGTTTTTGACCCGTCAAAGCGCATTCTCCAGTAGTTTGGATCTGGCAAAGGTGGCTCATATTGCACTTCAGCCCAATCCACAAAAAAGTCAGCTACAGCCTGAGACTTGATCGCTTCTCTTCTGTCATATTGTGGCGCATAAGGAGCTAGCTCAATTGCCCATTTTGCAATCCTGCCACTTGCATCCTTGTTACTCATTATTTCGGATATGGGAGCCTCACATATTACTTTGATGGGGTGCTCCTCAAAGTAGTGTTTTAGCTTCTTTGCCGACATGTACACCCCATACGCCACTTTCTGATAGTGCGGATAATTTTGTTTTGAGGCTGATAATACCTCGCTCAGATAATACACTGGCCTTTGCACTGACTTACCCTCTTCGTCGCGCTCTACCACAATTACTGCATTTACAACTCGGTTGGTTGCGGCTATATAGAGCAACATTGGCTCCTTTGATAGTGGAGAGGCTAAGACTGGTGCAGTGGCTAACATTTTCTTTAATTGGATAAAGGCTTCATTGGCCTGCAGCGTCCAGATGAACTTGTCCGACTTTTTCATGAGTTGATAGAGAGGCAGTGCCTTTTCTCCCAACCGACACACAAACCGACTTAAGGATGCCAGGCAGCCAGTGAACTTCTGGACATCGTTAAGGCATTTTGGCAGTTCCATTCGCTCTATGGCCCAGATTTTAGTTGGATTAACCTCAATACCTCGGCTGGAGACAAGAAATCCGAGTAACTTTCCAGCCGGGACACCGAAGGTGCATTTCTCCGGGTTACGCTTCATTCGGAACCTCCTTAGGTTCGTGAATGTCTGCCTGATATCGTCAAGGAGCGTTTTGCTTTCCTTGGTCTTGATAACAACATCATCCACATATACCTGCACATTTTGACCAATTTGGTCGTGTAAACATTTTTGCATACATCTCTGGTACGTTGCCCCTGCATTACGTAAACCAAATGGCATGGTGCGATAGCAATAAGCCCCATACGGGGTGATAAACGTAGTCTTTATTTGATCACTTGGGTTTAGAGGTATCTGGTGGAAACCAGAATATGCATCGATGAATGACAACAACTCACACCCAACAGTAGAATCTATGACTTGGTCTATCCTTGGCAGTGGGAATGGACCTTTTGGACACGCCTTATTCAGGTTCATGTAATCGATACACATACACCAAACCACTGCCACGTTCAGATCGTCCTTCTTCTTCTCCACCAGCACCGGATTAGACAGCCAATCCGGGTAAAGCACTTCCATGATAAATCTAGCAGCCAATAACCGAGCTATCTCATCTCCTATGACCTTTCTCCTGTCTTCGGCAAAGTGGCGGAGAGGTTGCTTCACCGGCTTTGCTCTGGGTCTCACATTCAAAGAGTGCTCGGCCAACTCCCTCGAAACACCTTGCAAGTCTTGTGTGGACCAAGCAAAAATATCCCGATTCTCACGGAGGAAGTTGACAAGCTCGCTTTCCTATTTGTCATTTAACCCGGCACCAATTGTTACAGTGCGCTCTAGGAACATATCATCAACAGGCACTTTCTTGGTATCCTTTGTCGCTTGGAATGAGACACTACCATGCGGGTTACTCAGCGCCGGCATATACTGCTGCGCGGACTGAGCCAATGCAGCCACCTCTTAGATCTTTCTCTTTTCTTGCGCAATCACGAGTGACTCGGCCAGGTTAGACCCGGCAGACGCGCACTCAATGGAACGTCGGAAATCGCCAGCTATGGTAATTACACCATTTGGCCTGGGCAGCTTCATCTTCAAGTAACTGATGTGACAACTTGCCATGAACTTGTTCAGGGCTGGCCTGTTGAGCAACGCGTGATACGCACTCTCCAGATTTACAACCTCGAACTCCAAATTCTCGGTCCGGCGGTTATCTCTTGTGCCGAACAATATGTCAACCCGGACCTTGCCTATGGGCTCACAATAAATGCCTGGCACAATGCCATGGAAAGTTGTCCTTGTATCTTGGAGCATGTTCTCTGAGATACCCAACTTGCGCATCGTGTCCACATACATGATGTTGATGCTACTTCCATTGTCAATTAGCACCTTTCAGAACCTCACATTGATGTTAGGCCTAATGAATGTCGGATCCAACACTAGCGCATACAAACCAGGACTTGGCATAAGCTTGGGATGATCTTTGATGCTCCAGGTAATCTCCTAGTCCGACCAAGGCATATACCTCGTCACTGCTGGCATTACCGCATTCACTTCCATATGTCGGTCCTGCAAGCTCTTCCTGTCTGTCTCTTCTGTGGTGAACACACTGTAACTTTGATGATGCTCTCTGTACTCATTCCTCCCCTCATTTCCGGGGTACCTCTGATCCGGTTGATGCTGGTCTTCCACTTGATGCACCGCATCCCTTCTCTCATGGTTGTCATACCTCGGCGGAGGGGGAGGCAACATTGACTGTTGCGTGTTCGCTCCGGAGAGCAATTGCTGTCGGGGTAACTCCTGCCAAGGTTGATCATTCCGAGGTGTCTGAGCATTCCCCGAACCACCTTGTTCTATCTTTCGCATCCACTCACACCGCCGGGTTGTGTGACCCGCTGGGTTACTCGGATTTGGCGTATGGAATTTACACGGCTGATCCAGCATTGCCTCATAGGTATACCTCGGACGGTCCTTCTTTTCTTGCCACTGTTTCTTCTGCTTTGGCATCCAAGTTTTCTTTCCATCATTCCTTGGTGTCCATTGCTGTCCTCCAGTTTTCTGACGCTGGTTGCTTCCTGCTACGGGCTGATCTTGATTCACAGCCGCAACTTGTTACGAACTGTACAGGTAATCCGGTCTATCATATCTTCTTTTACCTCGGTAATCATTTCTCCAGGATGATCCGGCTCCATCTCGCTGGTAGTACTCTTCGCTTGACTCGTTTGACACGAGCCTAGGCTGAGTCGGATCACCCAAGGCATATGAATCAGCGATTCAGATCGTTTCTGCCAAGATAGTTGGCATATCCCTTTGCTACCTTTGCCATAGCATGCTTGCATATCTGCATCCCTGAGCGAACCAAGCTATGGCATGTGACTCGGTCACGCCCTCATAGGAGTTTCGCACAGTGCACCAACGGGTTAAGAACTCCCGGTCAGTCTCATTCGGTCTCTGCTTGCACATTGCTAGGGTCTGCGGCCTGTTGGGCCTCTGATACGTACTTGAGAAATTGCTAACAAACATTTCCTCAAAATCGATCCTACAGTTAATACTTCCAGGCGGCAAATTGTTTAGCCATACCCTCGCTGGCCCCTCCAACATTTGGGGTACATATCTCACAGCCCATCTCAAGTTGCCCGTAGCAATTTTTACGGCTGTTGCATAGTTAATCAACCAATCTTCCGGCTTTGTGCTGCCGTCATATGTCTTTGTGCCTCTAGGTACCTGAAAGTTAGGTACTGGAGGTTCCTTCATGATCCGGGGCCCAAAGCACGCTAGACCCGGAGGACCTTGACACTCAATTTGCTCCGACCTATACAGCCGATCCAGTTTCAACCTGGCATCATCAGGCATCAAGTTCCTGCCTCCCAATCTTGACCCTAACACATGATAGTCCGGCATGGGATAGCCAGCGTTCACCATTTCTGAGTCACCATCATTGTATCTATCTTGCTCATGCGGAGCTGCTCTTTGTTGCATACCTTGGCCGGCACTGCGCTCTTGCTGTGGTATATTCTGTTGCTGCGGTTGAACCGCACCTACCGAATTACATTGTCCGGCATTACCGTTTGCAGCATTCTCTTGACCGGCATTGCCTTCGTCGCGGTTACCTCGGCCAGCTTCACCTCGGCTCACACTTCGTCGATCCTCATTTCTCTGCACCTCTTTTCCTTTCCCTGCCCTTGTCGGGTCATATGGGACTATCTGCTCATTCCTCCTGGCCGAGGTTACTACCTCTTCTCTCCTAGGACCACCATGAGGCGACGATGCAGCTCCAGCGGATTTCTCCGGGTTACCCGTCGCCGAATGAATGATCTTGGAGGCCCCAGCTCTCTTCGGGTTAGCCCTGAGCAATTCCTCATTTTGCCTGTTCATGATCCGAACCAACTCATTGACCCTATCTTGCTGTCTTTGGCGGGCTTCACCCGTTAGACCTTCTAACTTGGATGCAGCTGCATCTGCTGCCCTGGGGTTCTTTGCCGGGGTACTATACTTCGGCAGCCCCACGGACAAACAGTTTTCTAATTCCTCAATCCTAGTATCACCCTCTCTATTCATTTCACTCATGAGTTTCTCCCCTTCACTTTTACAGTATCTACCTTATTTGCCTTGGCGTACTCACGCAGTGTCATGTTTAACGACTGCTGAGCCGCAGCTATCTTTTTTGCACCCTCTAGTATCTTTTGCCTAGTCTCCTCTAGCTCAGCATGTGCCTAAGCCGGATCTACTGCTGCTACTACTGGGTTTGCCAGGCTATCCATCGCCTGCTGCAGCACATTCTCTGGCCTCTCTAGAGGAGGACCCCTACTTTTCCTCGGTGCCTTAGGTGTTACCTCCGCATCTGGTGCCGGATCCTTGCTTGCGCCAGCGCCAGGCGCGGTCATCATCACCTCAGCGTGGTTCGGGGAGCGAGTGATACGCGCCCCACGAGACGTGCCAAGGGGTGGCTCGCCTCCTTCGACGATGTGCCGCGGATGAATGCACGACACATCGATAGCAACGTAGATCTTGTGCGCGTCGAGCTTGACGAAGAGGCCGTTGCACGGAAAAGGACGCTTACCGAAGCAGCCAGCGTTGTGGCTGATGAAATCCAGCGCTCCAAAGCGCTGAACGAGCCCGGAGACGATGCGTTCGCCGGTGCCGATGAAGTTTCCCATCCAGATCTTCACCCCTGCTAGCGCCGCTAGCCCCACGGTGGGTGCCAACTATCGTGGTGGTGTCACGGCAGATGCCATGGATAGGCTAAAGGTGGGGACTAAGTGCACTAGGGGAATCCAGGGAGGGATAGTGTGGTGATTCCACACACAGTAGCTTTGTATTTGATTCACTTCCACAGATTACAAGTGCTCCCTGAGCTGTATTGGAAAGAGGAGGAAGAAGAACTCTCTTACTCTCACCACTAGATGGCCCTCAAGAAAACACTAGTAAAACCACTACTCGCTAGAGATCAACCCAGCCAAGACCAACCCTTTCTACAGAGGCCCTAGCCCTCCTTATATAGGGGTGGCTAGGTCTCCAATTAGGGCATACGTGGAGGCATATTCCAAGGAATATGCCTCTTCCCAAAATAGTAAGCCGACCGGGTCACTTTAGCCCAGCGTCATCCATGTAGAGGCTACGTGAGCCTCTGCGGCGCCCGCGTCATCCGACATAGGCATCGTCACCTTTGTCGACCACGCCTCGGTGGTCCTGGCCTCTGTTTGCTTCCCTCACGCTCTACGTACAGTGGTCACCTTTGACCAGCGAGATACCTTCCTTCTCTTACAAGCTTGATATAACCCGGATCGTACTTAGTTGATCCATCCACACCTGTACCTGCATATAAGTTAGATTCATCTGTCCGACATACGGCTTAAGTCGGTTGAGATCCAGTTAGGTGGACATCCCCTGGTCTGGGTTACTCCGTGATTCGGCCTGCCTTGAGGTGACTCGGCCAGCACTTGCTTTGACCTAGCCGTACCTCGGCTAACTTGGCCTTTATACCCCGGCGTGACCCTACCCGGGGGTATCCCCCCAACAAAGACCGAACCTCATGCTATTCAACTTTAGTCACAAGTAAGCTCTTGTCATTGTAAGTACATATGTATCATAAAAAACCGCCAACGGGGTACCCCTTGCACATGATACAGGAGCTATCTCATAATCAAAATGACAAGGCAAGCAGACAATGAGCATCTCAGTGATCTTTTTATTTGCTATTTGCATAGGTTTTTATTGAGGATGCTTTATAGAGTGCTCATTATGGTTACGCTGCAAGTTTCCACCATGATTAGGAATGGCTTAGGCTAGCGGCCCAGGCGTTTCTCTAACACACATACAAACTCCATGATCTTACAACTTCCACGTTTATTTCACACCGCCGGGATCCATAAGCAAAAGAACATAATATCAACGGGGTACAATGTACAAGTGCAATGTTGAAAGTGTTCCCCATGATACATGGTTCTTCTAATTTTAACTTATAAAGCACAAGAATATACACAACAAAGATGGACACAATGGGTCAAGTTTATTAATTGCAAGAAAGTAAAGTGTGCCATCAAGTTCATGAGAGCTTTAATCACTAATTTTCACATAACAAGTTTAATTTGGAAGGTAGATAAAAACATGAATATACTTAGAATAGCAAATGCTAATAGGTAGGTATGGTGGACTCTTTGGAATAACTTGGTTTTAGGAGTTGGATGCATGAGTGGAACTCATACTTAATTACGGAGGCTAGCAAAAGACTGGGAGCGACCAACTAAGAGAGCAATAAAGGCCATAATCATGCAGAGCGACAAAACATCATTGATTAAAGCATAAAGTGATATTACAAGTCGAAAACTAAAGGATCATAAAGGCTATGGTAACTTGGGATAGTCATAACATGGTGTGAGCATGCGCCAAGTTAACCCAAATAAAGTATCAAAGGAGAATATCACAATACTATGCTTTAATATGCTAAAACAATGCATGATTCTTCCAAGGCACATTAAGCAATCTCAATTGTCTATAACATGTCATGCTACAGCAAAGATCACTAAGCATAAAGCCAAAACAATATCAAGAATGGCATGACAAAGCATAGGCCACAGT
The DNA here is from genome assembly GCA_910589775.1 of Avena eriantha. Taxonomy (NCBI): domain Eukaryota; kingdom Viridiplantae; phylum Streptophyta; class Magnoliopsida; order Poales; family Poaceae; genus Avena; species Avena eriantha. The sequence continues at coordinate 111,188,246 of OU342740.1, read as the reverse complement.
CAAAAACAAGCTCTCTTTACCACTTAAGCATGAACTTTCCTACTCTTTTCCAACCCAAACCAAACTATTTGAAAACTAATGTATGAAAGAGGGGGTCCAACCAATTTATTCAGCAAACTAAGAAAACCAAGAAAACGAAAAACAAAACAAAAACGAAAAAGAAGACGCTCCAAGAACAACACAACTGTGCATGAAACAATAAAAATGAAGTGTTTGGAAGAAACCTGGGATTTTTATTAATGAAGAAGGGGATGCCTTGGGAATCCCCAAGATTTGACGCTTGTACTTCTTGGATATTTCTTGGGGTGACACGCGTGGCATCCCCAAGCTTGAGCTTTAGTCCATTCTTCATCTCATTACTCATTCCTTCCATACACCTGAAATTTTTCTTCATACAAAACTTCACACAATCTTTATTAGCAACATTAGTGCACTCAAGATAATAAGTATTTGGGTTCAGTTTCAACACCAATAACACTTCCATTAAAACACAAGCTATTGTAGCACTTCCCTCAAAAAGCTCAATTTCCCAAAAGAACTCAAAAAGGAACCAACAAGAAGCAAATGCAAATAATGGCAGAAATCTGTCAAAACAGACCAGCAGGTAAAGACGAATTTTTTAGAAGACCTTCTGTTGCTCAAATAAAAATTCACGCCTCAAAAAGACGTACAGAGATTTTACATGAATTTTTACGGTATAGAACAAATATCTATTTCGGGACAACAATTTTCTCAAGCATTACTTCTCTCTCATTAGAGGTTACTCTTGGCACAAAAAGCAAATAAAAATGATAAGGAGTTGTTATTACAAAAGTAATAACTTCCAAGACTCATCTAAAACTTTTGGGTTATCTCCTAATAAGTACTTTTCTTTAACGCCTTTAAGTTAGGCATAAGAAGCAAGAAAGGAATCAAGTGTTCTCAAATGAAGAAGCATTAAGAGCAAATTTTGTTTTCATAGGAGAAACAAAAGAGATCTTCTCTCTCTTCTTAGGGAAGTGTTCTATACCTTTCGTGAGTGGGAGTTGATATTTAATGGTGTCTTCTTTCATATCAATAATGTCACCAATAGTTCTAAGAAAAGGTCTTCCCAAAGTAATAGGACAAGAAGCATTGCATTCAAAATCCAAAACATAGAAATCAACGGGGACATAGGCATTGTTAACCATAATAAGAACATCATTAATACTCCCCATGAGTTTCTTTTTAGCATTACCATCAAGTTGGACATCTAAATAACAATCTTCCAATGGTGGCAAATCAAGCATTTCATAAATCCTTCATAATAGAAACACTACTATCAAGATCACATAAATCTTTGAAATCAAAATCATTCACTTTCATATCAATGATGGGTTCCCAACCATCTTCTTGTTTGATAGGAATAGAAGCTTTAAGTTTCACCTTTTCTTCTTTGATTTTTATGAGAGCATTAGTAATGTGTTTTGTAAAGGCCATATTCATAGCACTAGCATTATGACTTTTAGCAAGCTTTTGTAGGAACTTAATAACTTCAAAGATATTGCAACCATCAAGATCAAAATCAAATGTATCATATAAAGTAGTAGAACTATTGTTACTAGCCTCAACACTAGTGGTAGTGATAGTAGAAACACAAATATTTCTAGCAATTTCGTCTTCTCTTTCCCACTTAGCATGCAATTCAGCTAGTAATCTAACATTTTCATCAATTCTAACTTGTATGGCATTAGTAGCAGCAAAGGGATTCTCGATAGTTTCAGGTTTAGCAGCCATTTTATTCAAAGAAGATTGTGCTTTAGCCAATGATGTTATATTTCTTTCAGCATTAGAGAGTTTTTCTTCAATAGTTTTATTGAAAGCGGTTTGTTTACTAATAAAATCTATAAGCATAACTTCAAGTTCAGAGGGTGCACTCCTATTGTTGTTGTAGGAATTTCCATAAGCATTACCATTGTTGGGAGGATATGGCCTATAGTTATTATTACCAAAATTGTTCCTATCGGTATTGTTGCTAAAATTATTATTTCTTATGAAGTTCACATCAACTTGCTCTTATTGAGCAACCAAAGAGGCTAAGGGGACGTGATTTGGATCAATATGAGCTTTCCCATTAACAATCATAGACATTATAACATCAATTTTATCACTCAAGGAGGAGGTTTCTTCAACAGAATTTACATTCTTACCTTGTGGAGCACTTTCAGTGTGCCATTCAGAAAAATTAACCATCATATTATCCAAAAGCTTCATTGCAGCACCCAAAATAATGGTCATAAAAGTACCTCCAGCAGCAGAATCCAATAGATTTCTTGAAGAATAGTTCAATCCTGCATAAAAGGTTTGGATAATCATCCAAGCAGTTAGTCCATGAGTGGGACAATTCTTTACCAAAGATTTCATTCTTTCCAAAGCTTGAGCAACATGTTCATTATCAAATTGTTTAAACTTCATTATTTCACTTCTCATAGATATAATCTTAGCAGGAGGATAGTATTTTCCAAAGAAAGCATCTTTGCATTTAGTCCAAGAATCAATACTATTCCTAGTTAAGGAATTCAACCATTCTTTAGCTTTTCCTCTCAAAGAGAAAGGAAACAATTTAAGTTTAATAATATCCCCATCTATATCCCTATGCTTTTTCATCTCACAAAGTTCAACAAAGTTATTTAGGTGAGCAGCAGCATCTTCATTACCAATACCAGAAAATTGTTCCCTCATAACAAGATTGAGTAAAGCAGGTTTTATTTCAAAGAAAGTAGCTTCAGGAATAGGTGGAGAAATAGGTGTGCACATGAAATCATTGTTGTTGGTTCTAGTGAAGTCACACAACTTAGTGTTTTCAAGAGTAGTCGTTTTTTTTGTTTTTAATAAAGAAAGCAAACTAGTAAACTAATTTTTTGTGTGTTTTTGATAAAGAAACAAGCAAAGAAAGCAAAAAATAAACTAAGCAAAACAAAAACAACAAAGTAAAGAGATTGGTTATGAGGGACTCCCCTTGTGAAGATCTCCTTGACTCCCCGGCAACGGCGCTAGAAAATATGCTTGATGGCCCAAAATATATCAAGCTCATTGGGGAACCCCAAGAGGAAGGTATGATGAGCACAGCAGCAAGTTTTCCCTCAGTTATGAAACCAAGGTTATCGAACCAGTAGGAGCAAGGAAACACCTCCAAGGTGTTGTTGCAAACTTGGAATCCTACACAACACAACCATAGAATTTTGCCCCCAACTTACAGTGAGGTTGTCAATCTCACTAGTTTTGCTGAAAACAAAGGATTAAAGGTATCGAGTGGAAGAAAGTAAAAGCTTGCAGAAAGTAAATAGAAAATAGTAAAGAGTTATAGATTGATAGTAAAAGAAAGGACCGGGGTCCATAGTTCACTAGTGGTGGCTCTCCTTAAGATAGATAACATGTTGGGTGAACAAATTACAGCAGTGCAATTGACAAACATCAAGAAAGCATACATGCATATACTAATCATATTGACTCCTTTGAGATTTGATTGGGCATTACAACATTATACATAGACCGTAATCCAACTGCATCTATGACTAATAATCCACCTTCAGGTTATCATCCGAACCCCCTCCAGTATTAAGTTGCAAGCAACGGATAATTGCATTACGCATTGCGTGTAAAGTAAACAATATGATTGTTCTATGAACAAAGGATTGTTGTTTTCTCCCTAGTAGCAACAGCACATCTAGTACCTTAGAGATTTCTGTCACTTCCCCAGATTACTAGAAGCATGAACCCACTGTCGAGCATAAATACTAACTCTTGGAGTTGCTAGCATCTACTTGGCCAAGATAGCTACTAACAACGGAAAGTATGCAAGATCACAAATAACAAAGACGTGATAGAATAAATAATCAATCAAAAATAGCATCTCAATATCCATCGGATCCCCGCAAACACAACATGTAGGATTACAAATAGATGATCTTGATCATGAACAGAGCTCACAAGATCTAAACATGATAGCACAAAGGAGAAGAACCAACCATCTAGCTACTACATGGACCCGTAGTCCAAGGATGAACTACTCACGCATCACACCGGAGGCTTGCATGATGATGAAGAAGGCCTCCAGGGTGAATTCCCCTCTCCAGCAGGGTGCCGGGAAGAGCTTCAAATCCCTCTCGATCTAGGGATGGAGATGACGGTGGCTACAGACTCTTTCGTGGAATTTTGATCGGGTGCTTAGGGTTTCTGTATCAGAGGCATCTTATAGGCGAAAGGGGAGGTCGAGGGGGTGCCCTGGGTGGCCGCACCACCCCCTGGCGTGGGCCAGGCCTGGTCGCACGGCCAGGTGGTGTGGCCGCCCCTTGGCCCCTCTCCGTCTCGTATTCTGGCTTCATGTCCCCCTCGGTGAAAAACTGACTTTGGCTTTTGTCCCGTCCAATTCCGAGAATATTCATTTTCTGACTTTCCTGAAACCAAAAACAGCAGAAAACAGGCAGCTGGCACTGTGGCATCTTGTTAATAGGTTAGTCCAAGAAATTTTATGAAAATACTCCAAAGTTGGAACAAAACATAAGAAAGTAGATAAAAACCAAGCATGGAACATCAAAAATTATAGATACGTTAGCAACGTATCACCCGATACATGTGTTGTCGCGATTGACACTAGTGTCGCCTACGTTGATGATGGAGCACATGACGTGATTAGGGAAGTTGTTGCTCCCACAACTTACAGATCCGGAGCCGCAGGCTCCATCCTCTGTGGCCAGGTCACCCAGATCGGATCCGCGACTGCTGTCGCTGTCCGTGCTCCCAACTATTGTCGAGGCGTTGAGCTCGCTCAGGGTGCCGATGTTGGGAATATTCCCTAGAGGCAATCATGAATGATGATATTCCTATGTATTCATAAGGTTATGGTCCATGTATGAACTATTGATATCTATCATCGAATATGTGATTTGATTGTGGAACTACATATTCATGTTGTTCATACTAATTGTCCTTGGTCATTGAGGTTGTGCCAGACACACAACTTAGACCAATGTGAAAGCCGGCAGATGACTAGGTTCCACTTGTCATGGGCATGGAGATGCTATTCCGACTTACACGGATTCGGCTAAAGAGTTTAGTGAGTCGGACTGACCCATATTGAGATGCAACTAACAAGTCGTCATTTGCATGTCTCAATCAATGTAATCCTTAGACCTAAGGTTATTGCACAATCCGAGTTGAGGATCTCCGACTTAGGTTCTGTCAAACGTTGTTCCGTCATTGGGCAGTTATAAAGGCGGAGTTCGGGTCGACTGAGAATCAAGCTGCGTGATGTGAATAACCAAGACGGGATTTTGCCCCTCCATCCGGAGAGATATTCTTTGGGCCCTCTCGGAAGATATGATTCGGAAAGCATGGCCATGTGCGTCACGGTTAAGTGTTAACCGAGGCAGCCGACTAAGAGTTAGTCGGATGAATCACTTATCTCGGATCGAGAAAGAGAGTCGGACTATTTAAGGGATGACGATCATTCGCCTATAGTCCGACAAGGTATATCGTGAGGCAAAAGGGACTCAGACGAAAGTCGCATTGGAAGGTATGTCGTCATGACTTATTGGTACTTGGGAGTTGGCACGTTCTGCTAGGAGCCGCTACCAACTGATCGATCATGAGTGAGACTCGGAATCGTGTCCGGGTTACCATGAGCCTGTCGGGTCACACACTTAAGAGCGGGAGCAAGTTTGGGTTAGACCCAAACAGGAAACCTATTTGGGTTGGACCCAAATAGAGACATGGACTTAGTCAGCAAGTGAGACTTGTAATGGCTAATATAGGCCTTTTTAGTGAATGGGCCACAAGTGAGTGGAGCCCACTTTCACTCCCTATATAAGCTGGGGCGCAGGTGCTTAGAGCATAAGGTTAGGTCACTTCATGTGTTGGAAACCCTAGCCCCAATCCGTCCTGTCGCCGCCGTACGGACCTAGTAGTCCATCGTCGGCGCTCCTCCTCGTACGTGTGGATACCAGCAGAGGTGTTGTACGTTCAGCACTTTGACGATCGTGAAGAAAGTACGGATCGTGGATCGTGGAACCGGAACGGATCGCGAGGACTGCACTGCATCAAGCGACGTGCTTCATCAATTCCGCAACTGCGCGTCTAGTGGTAATCCTCGTGGCCTTCTACCTGAGCTAGATCTTGGGATCACCGCGTAGGGAAAAAGTTTTGTTTATCTCTATGTGGCCCAACAGTGGTATCAGAGCATTAGCTTCTGGTTTTAGGCTCGAGATCGCGCATATGTGATATGCGGTTGGCGTTAGATTGGATCTAATTGAAGTTTTGGTGGTCGATCTATGGGATAGATCGGTTTTGTACAAAGTTGATTGGATCAACTGTCCTCGGGGGAATGGATGATCTGGTTTCCATGATCTAACTACTAAGGTAGTGGAACGACATACCCCTACCGGTCGGTTTCCGCCATCGGGGTAGACTGTGACACGTAAACCCGGATGCGGTGATCGAAGATCAAAGGGTTTGATCGAATCGGAGTCCGGATCGGATTTGGGTAAAATTGTTTTATCCGATGTTGAAATCCATGTCCGGAATGCAGATGAGATCTGCGTTTTTCGGAAAAATCGTCGGGCGCTGCCCGCACTTGCGAGGGGCGCTGCCCCTTCGATCCTCGCCCGCTATCCGGCTAGCGGGACCGCCGGCTTTGCCCTGTCATAGCGCCTTAGATGTCGTTGCGAGTTTCAAAACACCGGTAAATATCGTATCTATGCATAACTTGTTTTTGCAGGATGATGTTGTGAATGGTATGGCTTATGTGCATGTGATGTGTGTAATCCATACGTGATCTGCGTATCACGGATTTTGTCAGCCGGCTGGAGCCTAGGTGATGTCATCTTATTGTATAACGGCCTGCGTGTCGGATTCTCTGTGTAATTTGGATTACTAGCTAGTGTAGCTATTTGGAGAATCCGGATAGCATGCAAGTCGGTGTACAAGTCGGCTACATGGTGTAAGACGGCCCGTGACAAGAGTTGACACGAGTCAGATTACAGGCTTTATGGAGATGGAGATCGCCATGAAGAGAGCCATACCATTTCACGTTATTGTTATGTCTCTATTTTACCTCTATTAGATAGTTGGTAGAAAATAATCCCTCAAAGAAGGTCTAGTCGGTTTCCCTGCCAGTGCTGCACCATCACAAGTCGGACATTTTTGGTGGTGGGCTCATAAAATTGAGGTGCTATCAATTCTTTCCGACTAGGTGGGTTCGAGTCGGACTCTTACAGCGGAAGCACTTGGTAATCTAGACAGGTCTATCACAACGGTTGTGGGACTTGGGGAAAAGTCGGATGGGAGCCGGGGCATGTGATGCCACCCATTCAACAGGAGTCGTATGAGATACGATTGACAAGGAGTTGTCTACCTAGATCACTTGACGGCTAGCGGTGATGCTAAAGCTCACTAGTCGACTTGCTTATTTAGGGTCCTGAATCACTAAGTAACCATCGGAGGGGTGTTGGTTCTAGTGGGAGCATAAATATTAAAGTGTTTAATATGCTTGCTCTTTATGGATACATGTCTTAAGTGTTTTGCATATTTTCTATTGTAGATCAATAGCACCTAGCAGTCTTCCTCAGATTTCCGGTTTTGCTTTGAGAACCATCTTAGAGAAACATAAGCTGAATGGAACTAATTTCACCAACTTGTATCGTAATCTGAGAATTGCTCTCAAACAAGAAAAAAGGGATCGTGTCCTAGATCCCCCACTTCTAGTTGAGCCGGATGACAATGCGACTGTCGCAGCCACCAATGCCTACCGTCGGATTTGTGATGAATCCACGGAGATTAGCTGTCTTATGCTTGCTCACATGGAACCGGACTTGCAGCAGCAGTTCGAGAATGTCAAGGCCTACAATATGATTGAAAGCCTCAAAAGTATGTTCCAGGCTCAGGCAAAGACTAAGAGGTATCAAGTCTCTCAGGCTTTGTTGAGCTGCAAGCTTAAGGATGGCGATCCACTGAGTCTGCATGTGATCAAGATGGTTGGTTACGTGCAGTCTCTGGAAAGACTTGGCTACCCCATTAGCGAAGAGTTTGCTACGGACATAATTCTGAACTCTCTTCCTAGTGTGTATGGCCAGTTCATATCGAACTACCACATGCATGGTATGGATAAGAAGCTCACTGAATTACATGGGATGCTCAAGCAGGCTGAGGCGGATCTCAAGAAAGGTGCCAGTCAAGTGCTGATGGTACAAAACAAGGCTAAGTTCAGGAAGAGTTCTTGGACTAAGAAGAAGAAGGCAAAGTCAGGAGGTAAGGCGGAGGACCCAGTCCAAAGCGCTTCCTCAGGGACTAAGCCATCTCCTGCAGCCGGATCCACTTGCTTCTACTGCAAGTCGGATGGCCACTAGAAGAGGAATTGCAGCAAGTACTTGGCTGATAAAGCCAAGAGCGGAGGTGTGACTTTCGGCTCAGGTACGCTTGTTTGCAATGTTATAGACATTTATCTTGCTGACGCACCTGGTAGTTCTTGGGTATATGATACCGGATCAGTCATTCACATCTGCAACTCGTTGCAGGGACTGGTAAGAACTAGGAGCGTGGCAAGAGGCGAGGTTGACATTAGAGTCGGAAACAAACCGAGAGTCGCTGCGTTGGAAGTCGGCACAATGCAACTTCATTTACCTTCTGGATTCATAATGGAGCTAAATAATTGTTATTATGTTCTAGTGCTTAGTCGAAACATCATTTTTGCCTCATGTTTGATGAGACAGGGCTATGAGTCGAATATTAAGAATAATGGTTGTTCTTTATATTTGAATGATATGTTTCATGGCTTTGCACCCGTCCGGGACGGGTTATTTATTTTGAATCTTGATAGAGAATCTGTCTATAACATAAATGTGAAAAGGTTAAAACCAAATGATCTGAATATGACTTACTTTTGGCATTGTCGGCTTCGTCATATAAGTTGGAAACGCATGAAGAAGCTCCATGATGATGGACTCCTAACTTCGTTCAACTTGGAGTTGTTCGAGACATGTGAATCATGCCTTCTTGGCAAGATGACCAAGACACCTTTTGCAAAGAGTTGTGAAAGGGCGTCCGACTTATTGGGACTAGTACATAGTGATGTATGTGGCCCGATGAGCACGACAGCCAGAGGTGGTTATGAGTACTTCATTACCTTCACTGATGATTTGAGTAGATATGGATATATCTACTTGATGAAACATAAGTCGGAAGCCTTTGAAAAGTTCAAGGAATTCCAGAATGAGGTACAAAATCAACTTGGCAAGAAAATAAAGTTTCTTCGGTCAGACCGAGGAGGCGAGTACATGAGCCATGAGTTTGATGACCATCTAAAGAGTTGTGGAATAGTTTCCCAGCTCACTCCTCCAGGAACACTGCAGAGAAACGGTGTGTCGGAAAGGAGGAATCGGACCTTGTTGGACATGGTAAGGTCAATGATGAGTCGGACAGATCTGCCTTTATCATTTTGGGGTTATTGTTTAGAAACTGTAGCGTTCACACTAAACAGAGTACCATCAAAGTCGGTAGAGAAGACACCACATGAGATGTGGACTGGCAAGAAGCCAAGTTTGTCTTTTCTTAAGATTTGGGGTTGTGAAGCATTTTTCAAGCGACTTCAGTCGGACAAGCTTACAGCTAAGTCGGATAAGTGTATTTTCATGGGTATCCGAGGGAAACCTTGGGTTAGTACTTCTACAACCGAGAAGAGGGCAAAGTGTTTGTCGCTCGAAACGGTGTCTTCCTTGACAAAGAGTTTCTCGGTCGGGGAGTCAGTGGGAGTACGGTGCATCTCGAAGAAATTCGAGAAATACCGGCTAGCAGCGAGTCGGCAAAAGCCTTAGAGGTTGAGCCGGACGTGGTACCTGAGCCAGAAATTGCACCGACACTGCGAAGATCGGCCAGATTGCGAAGTGTTCGTGATGTATTGCTGTTAGACAGTGATGAGCCGACAACTTATTCAGAAGCGATGGTAGGTTCTGATTCCGAGTCATGGCTTGGAGCCATGAGATCCGAGTTAAAGTCCATGGATGAAAATCAAGTTTGGAACTTGGTTGATCTGCTAGACGGTGCAAGACCCGTCGAGTGCAAATGGGTCTTTAAGAAGAAAACTGATATGGATGGAAATGTTTCTATCTATAAAGCACGGCTTGTCGCGAAGGGGTTCCGACAAGTTCAAGGAGTTGACTACGATGAGACTTTCTCTCCTGTAGCGATGCTTAAATCAGTTCGGATCATGTTAGCTATAGCAGCCTATTTTGACTATGAGATATGGCAGATGGATGTCAAAACGGCTTTCCTTAATGGAAATTTAACCGAGGACGTGTATATGATACATCCCGAGGGTTTTGTCGATTTGGCTAATGCTGACAAAGTATGCAAGCTTCAGAAATCCATTTATGGGTTGAAGCAAGCATCTCGGAGTTGGAACATTCGCTTTGATGAGGTAGTCAAATTGTTTGGCTTCATCAAGAATGATCATGATTCTTGTTTATACAAGAAGTTTAGTGGGAGCAAAGTGAACTTTCTGATCTTATATGTGGATGACATATTACTGATTGGAAATGATGTCCAGATGTTGCAAGAGACCAAGGAATCATTGGAAAAGAGTTTTTCGATGAAAGACTTGGGTGAGGCGACTTACATACTAGGAATCCAGATCTATAGAGAGTACATATTTGGACAAAGTGTTGAAGAAGTTCAACATGGAATCGTCTAAGAAGGGGTTCTTACCGATGTCCCATGGCGTAAAACTTAGCAAGACTCAGTGTCCTTCGACAACTGATGAGCAAAGTCGGATGAGTGCAATTCCGTATGCTTTTGCAATCGGATCCATCATGTACTCTATGATTTGTACTAGGCCGAATGTTTCCTATGCTCTAAGTATTGTGAGCAGATACCAAGCTGACCCTAGAGAGATCCATTGGGCAGCGGCTAAAAATATCCTCAAGTACTTGAGAAGGACTAAGGATATGTTCCTGGTTTATGGAGGTGAGGATGAACTCAGTGTAAAGGGTTACACGGATGCGAGTTATCTCACTGACTCGGATGATTCTCGTTCGCAATCCGGATATGTGTTTGTGATAAACGGAGGGGTTGTGAGCTGGAAAAGTTCCAAGCAAGAAACGGTGTCTGCGTCTACGACAGAGGCTGAGTATATTGCTGCCTCGGAGGCGGCAAAAGAAGCCGTTTGGATGAGGAATTTCCTCATGGATCTTGGTGTGGTTCAGGGCTCATCCAATCCGTTAGACGTGTATTGTGACAACAATGGTGCTATTGCACAAGCCAAGGAACCTAGACAACACCAGAAGAACAAACATATACTCATGCGGTACCACCTTATTCGCCAGTTCGTGGATCAAGGTGATATCAAGTTATGCAAGGTACACACAGATGCAAACATTGCGAATCCGTTGACAAAGCCACTTCCACAGCCGAAGCATGAGGCGCACCTGAGAGCAATGGGCATCAGATGCCTGGACATGTGATGTCAGAAGATTGACTCTAGTGCAAGTGGGAGACTGTTGGGAATATGCCCTAGAGGCAATCATGAATGATGATATTCCTGTGTATTCATAAGGTTATGGTCCATGTATGAACTACTGATATGTATCATCGAATATGTGATTTGATTGTGGAACTACATATTCATGTTGTTCATACTAATTGTCCTTGGTCATTGAGGTTGTGCCGGACACACAACTTAGACCAATGTGAAAGTCGGCAGATGACTAGGTTCCACTTGTCATGGGCATGGAGATGCTATTCCGACTTACACGGATTCGGCTAAAGAGTTTAGTGAGTCGGACTGACCCATATTGAGATGCAACAAACAAGTCGTCATTTGCATGTCTCAATCAATGTAATCCTTAGACCTGAGGTTATTACACAATCCGAGTTGAGGATCTCCGACGTAGGTTCTATCAAACGATATTCCGTCATTGGGCAGTTATAAAGGCGGAGTTCGGGTCGACTAAGAATCAAGTTGCGTGATGTGAATAACCAAGACGGGATTTTTCCCCTCCATCTGGAGAGATATTCTCTGGGCCCTCTCGGAAGATATGATTCGGAAAGCATGGCCATGCACGTCACGGTTAAGTGTTAACCGAAGCAGCCGACTAAGAGTTAGTCGGATGAATCACTTATCTCAGATCGAGAAAGAGAGTCGGACTATTTAAGGGATGACGATCATTCGCCTATAGTCCGACAAGGTATATCGTGAGGCAAAAGGGACTCAGACGAAAGTCGCATTGGAAGGTATGTCGTCATGACTTATTGGTACTTGGGAGTTGGCACGTTCTGCTAGGAGCCGCTACCAACTGATCGATCACGAGTGAGACTCGGAATCGTGTCCGGGTTACCATGAGCCTGTCGGGTCACACACTTAAGAGCGGGAGCAAGTTTGGGTTAGACCCAAACAGGAAACCTATTTGGGTTGGACCCAAATAGAGACATGGACTTAGTCAGAAAGTGAGACTTGCAATGGCTAATATAGGCCTTTTTAGTGAATGGGCCACAAGTGAGTGGAGCCCACTTTCACTCCCTATATAAGCTGGGGCGCGGGTGCTTAGAGCATAAGGTTAGGTCACTTCATGTGTTGGAAACCCTAGCCCCAGTCCGTCATGTCACCGCCGTACCGGACCTAGCAGTCCATCGCCGGCGCTCCTCCTCGTACGTGTGGATACCAGCGGAGGTGCTGTATGTTCAGCACTTCGACGATCGTGAAGAAAGTACGGATCGTGGATCGTGGAACCAGAACGGATCGCGAGGACATCACTGCATCAAGCGACGTGCTTCATCAATTCCGCAATCGCGCGTCTAGTGGTAATCCTCGTGGCCTTCTACCTGAGCTGGATCTTGGGATCACCGCGTAGGGAAAATTTTTGTTTATCTCTACGTGGCCCAACAGCCAATTGGTAGTAGAAACCACGATGATGGAGCAATCGCAGGGACCGTCAGTTGGTCAGGGAGGTGAAGTGTGCCCAGCTGACCAACTTGGAAGCATAAGCTCCCGATCGCCAGGCCGATCCCATCGCCCACAGACTCGAAAGCTGGGCGAGTGGCCGCCGTGTGGACGGTGAAGTCGAAGGCGCCGAAGAGCTGGCGAATCTTCGTCGTTGCAGAGTTGTAGATTGCGATTGTCAGGGCCGAAGAAGTCGCGACATCAGCACTCCCAGTTCCCACAGACGATGCCAATTAACGAGGGTTAAACTCATCAATGCCCATTGTTATGGACTTGGGTTTTGGAGAAGGAGGGAGCGCTGGAGGCATCAATCAGCTAGCAAACAAGCACATAGGGACGCAAGGTTTACCCAGGTTTAGGCCTCATAGAGGTCCCTACTCCTGCTTGTCTTCTCTTGGAATTATCGAGGGAGTCGAAAGTTATAGGGGGTGCGCAGACGCAATCTGGCGGTGGTTGTGGAAAGTAGGGTTATGATTGTCCTCCTTGCCACCCCCTCCTAGCCTTTATATAGATGGCGGTGGTTGTGTAAACTAGGGTTATGATTGTCCTCCTTGCCGCCCCCTCCTAGCCTTTATATAGATAGGCTAGGTCTCGGGTAGCAGGTCGAGTCGATTACAAGTTAGGGTTTTCCCTTTGAACTTTCTATCTTAAGCTTTGTCTTGTGCCGCAAGCAGTCGGAGTCTCCGTGGATCACCCGAATCCTGGATTGGGCCCTGGTAGCGCCGTGGTCTCCTGTCATATCTGGGCCATATATGCCAAACTCGAGTACCTGTAGGGTATGCCCACGTCAACAAGCTCGAGACCAAGTTTGACAAATGGTTCCTACCCATGTCCTCGATCATCTGGAGGATATCAAGTTTGGTGGCAAACGTTCATGCTCTTTGCCACCGTCTGCGCTCTGTCTCGCTCCCACGTTGCGTAACGCCAGCTTTGGGTGTTGCTATTTCCCCAGATTGATGTTAAGCCCTGGCTACTTCTCCCTCGATTCAAGCACCTGTAGCTATATGACATGCGCATCTCGAAGGGGCCATCCCACGCCTCCTCGTCGGCTGTATTGCGCTCAACAACCTTTAGATTCATGGGATCCATGGGTTCAGTAGCCTCCACATCATTTGATGAATCTACAATTGTTGTGTCTTGTTGGGCGAACATCTTAGCACTTGGGGTGTTTGATGACCTGGTCATTGATGATGCACCTTGCATGTAGAGATTAATCCTACTTAATCAACATGGTCCAATAGCAGACAGTGTCATCCATGCACCGAAACTAACAGTACTGTTCTACCTGTCTAACAAATTCTCCAAATTTGTTACTGGATCCATAAGCGTGAAGGTAGAACATTCTTCTACTTGTTGTTCTCGTTCTTGTTTTTTGTTTTGTTCTTCTTCTTGAAAATCACATTTCAATATTTTTCTTGTTGTATGTACCTCTATCCCGCAGAAAATGATCCCTACCTGACGAGGGGTAACCTCGTTATGGACTGAGGGTTTTGTGAAAAAGAGAACGCTGAGAATTTTGTCAGCTGATCATACAAACAAGGGAGTCGAAGTCATCTAATTGATTATGGTCAAATTAATTATAGATCGCTCAAGTATTTTTTTGGTGCCTCTCCGTTGGCTCCTCCTAGCCTATATATAATAGGCTAGGTCCCAAGGTCGTATACAGATAGGTTACAATCTTACAATTACAATACTAATACAATGTTGGTTTCTATTTTCTTATCTAGCAAGTTATGCTTTCTGTCAGATGCTTTCTAGGCCTTCTTCTTGGGCTTTGTGGGCTATGAGTCATCATGTAACCGGGGTAACAACATAAGAACCCGAGTAGTTATACCCATGTCAGTAGCCTCTGAGACTCCATCCAAATCGCAGATTCAGGTTGAGTCTCAAAGACAATTTTACCATAAACTAGAGTTTTTCTTTTATTTAAATCATTGTAGGGATGGTACAACAGGCTTGGTGCATCCGACGGATCGGGAATCAGTTAATTGCTCCAGGGCAAAAACACAATGAACCTACATCAAATTCAACTCCCCAGGCTTGAACTCGGAGTTTATTGGCGTAATTCAGTTCGGGTCATTGAGGTCTTATCGAATACTAAATTCCAGTTCTATTATTTTGGTTACCCAACGCGTTTGTCAGGATTTTCATTGTATCATTGATAGGGATAATTTACTAGCAGAGCGCATTCATGTGCGATTACCATGACACGCAAGGTAAATCATGGGGTCTTACCTTCATGTCGTGGATACGGCATTCAGACTTATTATCACGTCAGGCACAGTCCGAGATTTTTTAAGTTTTATGGACTGCCTTGTTTGGCTATTGGAGTTGCTAAAATTATCAGTTTTTTTGTTTTCTTTCAGATAATGTATATAAATGCTCCCGACGGGAGGAACCTTTTGAGGATACGATAATGTAATGCTCATAGGTTCATATTTTTGACTCCGTTTGGAGTTTTTATTTTATCGAGTGTGCTTTCAACACACGAGGATACTAATTATTCGGGTCATGCGTTTGACCTTATATGTAGAGCGAAGTTTTTCTATCGGGTGCGCGACAATACTTCAGATGGGAGTAGCCCTCAAGGCTACAGTTGAATATTTGTATTCGACTGTAGGCTCAAGTCTCTAGTCATCTGACGAAATTTTCAACGCAAGTCTTCTTTTACTTGAATCATCATGATGTTTTTATCGGGTGCGCGACCAGCGCTCCTGATAGGAGTATCCCCGAGGTTACAATTGAATATTTATATTCGATTGTAGGCTAAAGTCTTTACCTGAAGGATTTAGTCTGACTCGTCTCTTTATAATGAATTTCTTGGATCTGGTTCTCAATACACCCGAGGTTTTTCATTTCTTTCCATGATGTCATTGCTGACGAAGTTGACGTATCGTGGTTTCCGAGAAACGAGACCCGATGGGACGTTACAATGGTGGGCCTGTGCTACAGCAATGATGACGATTGAGAGGCATGTCAACGGTGATTGTTGACCGCACGACACACTTTTTGCGCGAGAATCGAGGAATCATGCGACTTTCTTCCTCTTTTACCATGGTAATAACTTCCCACAATTTTTATCCTTTTGCAAATCAGTACCACGTGTTTCCATCCTGTATGTCTTGACATTTCG
This sequence comes from Avena eriantha, assembly GCA_910589775.1. NCBI lineage: Eukaryota > Viridiplantae > Streptophyta > Magnoliopsida > Poales > Poaceae > Avena > Avena eriantha. Next base: position 111,172,170 of record OU342740.1, on the reverse strand, counting down.
CCTCCCTTATCTAACGGCTGAACTTCACGCTCCTTTCCCTTATAAACAAAAGGAGGTGTCCTTCTACTGTTTTTACAATCCCCCTTGTTGCCTGCTTCTTCTTCCTTGAGTTGCCCCTGCGCTCGCTGTTCTTGCATGTTCCTATTTCCTTGCGCGCTTCCCTCTCCCTGGAAGATCTGCCATGGGCAAATCCAAGGTCGGGACTTCTGCTGCTACCACCAAGGTTGGAACTTCCGTCGTTGCTGCCAAGGAGACGAAGAAAAGGGCCATTGGGAGGGCTCCCTCGAAGTGCAGCTAGCGAGAGCTGCACGAGGCATGCAGCAATTTCCTTATTAAAGAGGGCACCTACAAACTTCCAGGAGATGAAGCTACCCGACCCCTAAATCTGGCAGGCGGGTAATGTTCCTCTCCTTTTTGTACCGTGGCCTTTCTCTTCCTGTCCATGAATTTCTCTGCAGTCTCCTCTTTGTTTATGGCGTGCAGCTTTATCATCTCACGCCTAACTCTATTCTCCATGTCGCATGCTTCATTAGTCTTTGTGAGTGCTTCCTCGGGATTCATCTCCACTAGGGCATGTGGAAGTACATCTTTTACGTCTTCTGTAACGCCACCGATACCCTTGTTCATGATGTTGGTGGTACCATTTTCTCCGTTCGTTCTGAGGTTGATTATTTCGACTTCAAAATATCGGATTCTATCCAAGGTGGAAAACCAAGTGGTTTTACATCAAGGACCAGAAAAGCGAGGGCCAGACCTTTGGGTTGGCTCCTTTTGACCCCAAGAAGACCTACCAAAGGCTTGATTCGTGGGACCAGCACCCTACCCCTAAAGAAATGAAGGATATCAAGCCCTTGCTAGCGCGGATAGATAAGTTGCATACTGAGGTGGGCAAGGAGCTATCGGGGTTACATATCTTAGCCTACTTTCTTCGGGGTGCATATCTAGCCTATCCAGGCGAGGCTTTCTGATACGTGGGCTTACACCGGTAAGAATGATCCTATGAGGATTTCACGGGATAACCTCTCTCTCCATATTTATGAGAAGAGGATCGCTCATTTACCACGCCGACAAAGAACAGTATAGTTCCTTTAGATTGTCGGGCGGAGCCCTTTGGCAAGAAAATATTGCTCCAGACATGAGTTACTTCCCTCCTTTTTGTGCTCCTTTATATGCTATAATATTTCTGTTGGCTTAATATATTCCCTTTACCATGTAGGATTACAACCACCTTTCTACTCTTCCTCCCCTTCCAGAGAATGGTGAGCTGATAGCCAGTCCCTCTCTATCTGAAGAATTTCACCGGAGCTAGGACTGTCCCTGATGAAGAAGAGGAGTCTCTTCTGCTGAATCTTCTTCGCACACTCATTTTGTTGCTTCGCCACAGTCTCGAGATTTCCAAAGGGTACATGCTACTGAAAAAAGGAAGCATGTTGAGGCTATAGAAACGGTCGAAGACTCAGATGATTCAACTGGTTCGAAACCGTAGTTGGTTATTCATGTTCCATCGGTTCTGTCGCAGATGAATCTCTTCCAAATAACACAGGATGTTTACTCGTAAGTACTATTGTCCCTCTTTGGTATTTTATTGCTTGTAAGTTTGCCTTATGTTGACAAGAGACTCTCTCTTTGCTTCTTGTAATGATAATGAAGAAGAGACTCTTCCTCTGTCTCCCCATGGTACTGTTGTTGCGCCTCCTCTTGCCAGGTCGCCCATGCCATCGATGGATCCGGGAAAACCGCATGAATCGCTTGCGGAAGAACCGGTCCCGAAGGATACTGGTGCCTTCCTAACACCACCATCGCAAAAAGGAAGAAAAATTGCGAGAAAGGGTGTGGTAATCACCGAGAACCCTGTCGGGATTGACATGCAGGATGTAAGTACCACCCGTAAAATTTGTTCTTGTGGCTTGCCTCTATACTTGATTTCATGATGTTCTTTTCCTTTGTTGCTGCCGCTAATGCGCGAGATGGTTAATATGGCTTCTCGTTTTATCAAAATCCACGATGAAGCTGAAGAATCGAAAAGTTTATTCTGTGAACCGATAGTATTGTTGTCACGAGGTTTTATTTGACTTTTGCACAATTTTCTAAATACCCAACTGCTGCCAAAGAGTCCAAGGTTATCTGGGACGAGGCATTGAAGTGTGTTGAAGATTTGGAGGCAAAATTGTGGGTCGCGGAGAAAGTGCTGGAGGAGGCCAAGCAGAAAACCAAGGTTGACGCTGAAGAAAGGGAAAAGCAAGCGATTTCTCTCGTCGAACGAGATGAAAATCTCAAGAAGCGACCAGAAGTTCTCAACACTTCTTTGACTCGTGAGTTTCCTCTTAATAATCTTCTAGTTGCATTTTCTTCTTTTGGTTATTGTTTCTTATTGGAGACCTCATTTTTGTAGAGCTTAACAACCAATCTCTAGTGCTAGATGAGGACAAGAAGGTTGACCCTTTGTCGGATGTTGTTGGGACTCTTGAGGCCAACAGTGTTCGCACGCGCAATCTTCTGATTCGTTCATGCCACGCCTTCGAAAGCCTTCATGCTAAATTTTTCCCAGTGAAGGAGGTGCTGACGGATCTAAATGACCTCATAACTATTTGGCGTTGATCCGAACCCACTAACGGGCTACAACATGATTCAGTCAAAGAGTGGCACTGAGACTTCCATGGATTTGGCGATGGCGCATGGCGAGAAGGTCGACTAGAAGAAATTTAGCTCCTCCGTTCTAGTCACTGATGATGGCAAAGAGATTGATCTTAAACCCTTCATTAAGAAGGCCAAGAAGTATTTGTGGCTTCTCCTAGGCATAGGTAGAGGTCCTGAGACATCCGCCGCCCATCCTTCGAATGGAGCTCCTTCTGGGAGTACTGCTCCAGTTGTGCCTTCTTTGACTGATGCTCCGTCGGCCAGTGCTACTTTATTTGTAGAGAAATCTGCTCCATAATTGGCTTGTAGTCATAGAGGATTCTCTTCTGTTTATTTGCTTGTAATGAAACTGGTTCCCTTTATCAAACTGCTCCTTTTGTTGGGAGGCATTTGGTTTGCCTGTGTAAATGGTGTAATTGTTGTTGTGTATGCAAGTTGTCTGATTTACTGAAATTCCCGTATTTTCACATGTCTTGCCACATATTCCATGATTCGACTGCTCCCTCTGGGTCTGTTCAGGCTTCGGATGCACAACCATCTTCTTCTGGTGTAGGCGCATCCGAGACTTCATTATTCATGTTGTTGATCCGCCGTTGTATGCGGAGAAGAATGAACAGGTGAAGAGACTTGAAGGCAATCTTCGAGTTGTGCAAGCAATGGTAGACGTGTCGCAATCAAAAATGCACAAAGCATTGGATCACGAGTCATATTTCTTAGAATAAATCTCTAGGGCAAGCGAGAAGATGCTTTGTAAGTGTTTCGCAGAAGCCCCTAGTTTTACTTGTTCGGTCATCGAAATTGACCTTCTTCTTTTCCTTCAGGTGTTCTGTTGTGCGAGAGGGAAGAAACCCAATGTCTGTGGAGCCGAATGAATGCTCTAGTGGCCGCCTCCCAAGGTACTAGTAGTGATTTTTGGACTAATCATCACCATGCGTATTCGGTGGCCTTGCTGCAGGATCGCGTGTCTGAGGTGGAACAATTTGTCTAGTGTTGTCGCAGGTCCTTGGACATTGTATATAATGTATGTTTCCTTGGGATCCTCAACCTTAGAGTCTTGCCGATTTGATGTAGGAATTTCGACAAGGCGAGAGGATTTACCACTTCGTAAAACTGTAGCTTGTAGCGGTGTCAAACTTGCGCTTTCCTGGGTGCACGTACATCACCCTACATTAGACTTGGATGCTATGTCGCGGGGTTGCCTTCTCCTCTTAGTGGCGGGTTAGTTAATATGGAGCCTCATTAAGAGGCTGCTCGCAAGCCTGCCATCAGAATTGTCCAGCGGTGTCTGGAGGAAGACGAAGATTTCTTCCTAAATTTTGCCATGTGAATATTTCCTGCAAAATGGAGCATGTGTATTATGTAGATTTGTATTCCAATAGTTGATAAATATATGACACCATTTTAGTGAATAGTCATTAGCTTATACGAAAATTGTTTATTACACGAGACCCTTTGGTTTGTCCGACAACCTGGGCCGAGTCAGCTATTCACGTCAAGGCGCGTTGTTTTGAAACCGTTTTTTTTGTATGGTATATTTGGCAAAGCCCCCGAGTCTCGGGTGAATACTTTTGATCAGTTATCAATTGATGTAGCCCCCGAGTATCGGGTTCAGGAATAAAACGAATAGAAAAATACTGAGACTCGGTTTTGGGAACTTATCTTTATTTATCGTTGAATCATACGGGTACATGTTTTGGTACGCTCTCCTGGCCGTTGGCGTTATTAAAAATAAAAATACAGAAAAAAGAAAAATCCTAGCATTCATGCTTTTTAGCTTGAATTGATTTTGTTTCTTTTGACCATGGTGACTCAATGGGTTTTTTCTAGCCTTTCGACTAGAAGCACGACTGCTGTGCGATGGACCAGAGAGAAAGGAGTGTGTCCTGCTTGGTTGCTTCGGGTCGCAAAGTCAATGCACACATGAAGTGTTATCCTTTTCTTTAGGATCAATACTGGGTTGGCCACCCATGTTGCTCTAGTTATCTTTGTGATGTGCCATGAGTTGGTGAGGCGATAGATCATTTGCCCAATGGCCTCGATTATTGGTTACATAACCTATTGGGTGGACCGTACTTCAACGGCTGAATATAGTTGGAATAGGTGCTCGTCGAGATCCTCGGGGATTTCTTGTGTGTTGGCTGGTTCTAAAAAGATCTCCCTACTCTCAGGGGAACAAACGAGCGCGCTTTCCTATGTGGGACCATTGTTGGAGGCCGGATAGATTACCTTCAGGTTTTTACGGTGGACTTAACTTTCTGGAGTTTGGTCAATGGGGATGTGTGCTTCGGGTAGTAGCTCTGTGTCTGCAATTTTCAGCTGGGCGAATTCTGTCTCCATCCTGAAAGATTCTGATATTTTATTGAATTATCGATCATAATTATCCAAGCGAGTAAAACTTCCTCTTACAGTTATAATTCCATTGGGTGCTAGTATTTTTAATACCAGATATGCGTAGTGAGGGACTGTGTAGCATCCCAATTGTCTAACAATTGTAATGCTACTTGTCCTACTAAGATATTGGCTACTTCATATATATTATTGTTGCATCATAATTATATCATGCTCATGCCATCATGCCACCTTGCATTTGAGCATCATATTAAATCCTTTTTCTTTTGGTTCTTCTCTCATATGCATTATTAATTGTATTTGCCTCTTGATATTGTATTTGGTTATTGATATATTGTTCAAATGCCCAAGTTGAGTTAGGGGCATATCTTTTATCTCAACTCCACCACCTTTCTCTCACCACCTTATAATTCCACCATCCTTTTACCCATGAGCTTGCAATTCCTTTTTCTTTTGATATTTTTGTCCTAGCTCATGCGGTGGGGTGGATCTAATCCTACTTATCCTTTGCTTGGCTTTATTCCACTTCTTGGAAATTCATGAGAATAATGCCATAATATTATTATTGTTTTCACAAAATAAATCATGGAATTATTATTTTGCATGGGCCATGCACAATTCTTCACCACCTTTTTACTCCATTGGTTTTTCTTTGGATTTGAGGGATCCTATCTTGGGAAACCATCTACTACCATTACACCATCCTCATAGTCTCATCCATCTCATTTTCCTCTTATTTTTATTTCTCCATGCATGAACCATATGAGGCCTAATCCATCATTTCTTTCTTTTTCTTTCTTGGAATTCCCTTTCACCTTCCTCCCATGTTAATCCAAACACTCATCATGCTCCACTTGGGTTGGCCTTTTGCACAAGTGTTAACAAACTAAAACCTAACAAAAATCAAACCTAGCTACTCTCTTATTCTTTTACACCGAATTTACACTAAACCCTAAGCCTCTCACTATCTCTATCTCTCTCTCCCATGGGCACCACCTGACCTCCCTCTCTCTCCCTGGCCCACCTCAGCTAACCCTAACCCTCTCCCCAACCCTAGCTAAGCCTAACCCGAGCCCCGTGTCTACCCTAGCCGAGCTACCCCCTCTTCTCTCTTTCTTTCTCTACCGGCCGAGCTAGCCCACCCTGCAGCCACACGCCGCCCTGGTCCACCTGCAGCCCCTCCCCGCCGTGCCCACTAGCCCCAGGTCGAGCCCCAGCTCGAGCCAGCACGTGAGGAGAAGGAAAAAGGTGGCACCGAGGCCACCTTTATCTACCCCCTGCCACAGCTGGCCTCCTCCCTCTCCCTCCTTTTTCCTCCTCCCACGTGACTCTTCTGGCTTTCTAGATCTCCCCCGAGCTGCCCCTCCTCTTCTCCTTCTTCCTCTCCGACCACAACATCTGCCGTCGGTCGCCGCCAGCACCACCTCGTCTCCGTCGTTCCAGCCAAGCAGCTCGACCTAGAGGTGGCCTGGAAGCTCGAGGAGGTTCCTCTACGACGCCCTGTCCATGCTGACGCGAAGGAGAAGCTCCCAGGGCCGCCAGATCCTCGTCGTCCCGACGAAACCCTAGCCGCCAGAGCGCCAGCGATCTCGCCGCTCCTCGCTCCGATCCGAGCCCGCCGTCGAGCCCGCGGTGAGTCTCTCTCCCTCCCGGACATGCTCCGCCTCGCCGTACCGCCCTAGCCCCGCCGTTCGTTTCGTCGAACGCCCACCGTGCGCGCCGTTCGCTGTTGTCTGCAAGCCTCCCCGCGCCGCGCAGCACCCTAACTAGGCCGCGCCTACCTCCCTGTCAGCTACCCGAGCCGGCCGCACTGGCTAGCCCCTCCGCGCGCACGCCCGCGACCGGGATCGAATCCCCGCTCCGCGCCGCGCGCACACTTGCCGTCAGACCGAGAAGAAGAGAAACAGTACTCGGGCCGTGGTAAATTTTCATTAAGCCCCCCACCTTTTTGACTCCTGCAACCCGCGCTCCTGGCGACCCCACCTGCCAGCCGCCCTAGCCATCTTGCAGAAAACCCCTTTGCTTTTGCAGGCCGTAACCCGCGGTCCAGCGAGACCCCACCTGTCAGCCTCAGCCATCGCCACCGCTGTCACGTGGGCCTACGTCAGTTGGCCCCACCCCGCAGTCTCAGTGGCTAGCCAGAGCCCGGGAACAAAAGATTTTCCCCGCGCGTGGCCCAGTCAGCGCAAGGCCCACCCGTCAGTGGCTGTGGCTGGATCTGACTGAGTAAGAAAAGTATTTCTGGCTGTCTGTTTTTATTTAAACCTTTTCCAAATTGATTTAAATTCAAATTCAAATCAGATTCAAATAATTTTTAAAATACAAATCCAAATAATACTTATAATATATGTTTTGGAATCAGAAAAATGTGAGGAATTCAAATATGCCCTTCAAAATATGTTTGGTACACTTTAAAATTTCGAGATGATTAAAATTACATTAAAATGCCCTTTTCCTTAATTAATTAATAACTTTTGTTTTATAACCCCAAATTTGACAAATAATATGTCTAAATCGATCAGCGCGACAAGCCCGTTCTATCTATGCAGTCCTTGTTCTGAATTGAAGCATGCATCGTGTTGTTATTAAAAATCTGAACTGTTTATGACAATAAAACTTGGATAAATAAATAATAAAATGCTTTATTTATTGTATCCACACCTAACCTTTGCCATGCTACTTTAATGCCATGTAAATTGTGCATCATTCATCATGGCATGCTTGTTTACTTGACGCATTTCAATTCATATGCTTGTACACTTTATTTATGTTGGCCCTTGTTTGTTTGGTTCTTCTTCGAATAGACGCCCATCAGGAAAATTATCAGGAATCACAGGAGTACTACCCAGATCCATCTCTCGCTTCAACTGAGCTGCCAGGCAAGCACTACCACATGCTTGCATACATACAGTACCTATTGCCTCTATCTTATTCTTGCATCATTGAGTCGCAATTGCATTAAATTGAATCCCAAGTACTGCATAGCCTTTACTTTTAAACCCCACCGAAGCTTGTTCCTCCATCCCATGAGCCATTACTACAGGAGTTGTTTGAGCTATGCGAGTCGTAGAAAAGCATGTGTAGGGTATGTGATTGTCTGATGGATAACGAGGTACTTAAACAACTTGAACTGAGTAGTAATGGGATAACTAATGAAAGAGGCACCGGTGAGCAATATCTGCTATTTGGTTTTTCCTGCTCACTTGTGTCCCGTAGGACCCCGAGTACTTGATTCCTGTTCCTTGACTATTCGCACTATCCACATCCGGGAGGCCTTATGGACCCCCCTGAGCCAGAGCTTGATTCATTCTTATTTGTTGGGGCCACAATTAGTTTGGGGCTTTATTACTATCCTGTACTTATGCCATGTTACTGCTTTATTTAAGATTGTGCGAGGAGCACCTGTACTGTTTTGGATCGTGACACGTTTTCGCTGTATCGACAAGCCCAGTCACATTTTCGGGTTCCCAGTCGTTTACCGCCGTCCACACAAACCTTGGGTCCGTCTCAGAGCCGGCCAACTTCGTTGCGGGTAGCTTAATGGGGTAACCCCCTGAAATATTTCTGAATCATGTGATTGTTTTGTCGTGAATGCCTCGTTGGGTTTTGATTTGGTTTTTCCGAGGTTGATCGAGTGTGTGTTGCTATTCGTGCACCCCTGCAGGGTAAATCTTTCTGAAAGCCGTGTCCGCGGTTATGAATGACTTGGAGCACAGTTTCTCGATCATAGACAAGTATAACTAAAGTACCGCTTTTAAATTGACTAAGTACTTGACTAGTAAATAGCGCAATCCTCACGGAATTGTTAATAAAACTGCCAACGGATGATGGGGATTGTTCGTCCGCTTCCTCGTTGGTAAGCGAGAAGGAGGATGGATCTGTTAATTATACTGTTATAACCGGACTTCCGTCTATCATTGGTTAGGCGGAAGGTTAGCGAGTATCTGTAGAATTGTTAGGTATTATATTTTGCTGCAATTGCGTCACCCCAGGTTGTGTCCCCATTAGCGGCATAAAGACTTGCTGAGTACCCCTATGGTCTCACACGATAAATTGTTTGATTCAGATGAACAGGTGTACCCGCAAGATGGATACTGGGTGGAAGAGACAGATGATGTTGGCAATGATCATTCGGTGTAGAGATTCCGGGAACGGGGATCCGTGTGATCTGTGGGCGGGATGTATTTATTTATGGGGCATCTTATGCCAATTTGCTTCTTATTCGTACTCGGATATTGTTTTCCGCTTCCGCCTGTACTCTGATGTGTGATGTATGAGGAGCTATCCTAAATTATTATATCTATCTAGGACATTTGAATCTTGCCGTATGGCGTTGCAATATTTCTATTTCTTTTAGATGGAATGGCTCTGAGGACTGTTGTATGTGGCTTGCATACATACCATTTGTGTATGTAGTTGATCCCTTCGCCTGCCGATTACGCCGCTCGTTCTTGTCCCGTTGTCTGAAAGTGGTTAGGACGGCCGAAAGGTCTACCGTGAGTGGCCCTGGGCCCCACCGTACTACTTTAACCACTTTCGTTCATCCAGGCATTAACTAAGAGCGTAATTCACCGAGGTAGTTACAGACTGCTATAAATTTGGCAAAAGATGGGCGTCCCAGGATCGCATGGTATTGTGATGGCTAGTCCATGACTTCGAACTCGAGTTTTTCACGCCTAAAATTGTTCCTTGATCGGAAGCCTACGTCGAGATAGACTTTGCCTAGAGGAATTCCAGCTTTGCCTAGGACTATCCTGTGGAAAGTTGTATCCGTGGGTGCAAGGTTTGCTACGGACCAATTCATTGCTCGTGGGGTTTTGGCGTAGATTAGATTGATGTTGCTGCCTGCATCCAGGAAAACTTTGCTCATGTCGAATCCGCCAATTTGGGCTTCCACTATTAGAGCTGAATGGCCCGGTCGAGGGCCCGAAGTGGGTGATCAGCCTTGCTAAATGTGATTTCTTACTCAGACCAATGCAGGTATTCTGGTGTGGTTGGTGGTGCAGTTTCCACCATGTTAACTTGTCGTGTGATCAGTTTTTGAACCCTATTGGATGGGCGCTCTGTCTGGATCATGTACATTGCTCCTATGGATCGTGGATATTCGTCTTCCTGGTTTTGGTTTGTTGCAGGTTGTGGTTGCCCTTCTGGCGGTTGCACTGGAGGTGGCGATGGTCCACCGAGAGCTAAGGTTCCCTGTGCGGTGGCATATCCTTGGTTTGCTGCTTCGACTGCCTTTGTGTTGCATACCTTCTGCATCTCTAGAAAAGTGCGGCAATCCTTCGTGAGATGGTTTGATCGCCTCCTTCCTGTGGAGTCAACGTAGAAGTGCATATTGCATGGTCCCTCAACATTTGTAGTGGGGACATTGGCGGCTCCCACGCCCTTTGGTACCGTTGTGTAGAATTACTTCCACTGGCGTCCTCTCTACTGCTGCGGTATCTGTTGCCATGAACGTCATTTATTTGGCTGCTCTCCCCTAAAAAACCAGCTACAACATAGCTCGGCCTGCCGTATCCGTCATTGCTGCGTCTCCTCCTATTGTTATTGCGCCTATCCCGATCTTCTTCGGGTGAGCGCCCTCACTTGTTGTTTACCGCATCTTCGCCATCTGACCAGCGATTAGCCATGTCCATTAGCTGTGATATTGCTTTTGGCTTCACCTATCCTAGTTCCTCCATAAACTCTCTTCAGCAGAGGCCGTCATTGAATGCGTCGATTGCCCTCTCATCAGATATAGTTTTAGTTGAATTCTTGAGGATGTTCCACTGCTAGATAAACGCTCGTATCGATTCTCCGGGTTTTTGCTTGTATGCCCGTAACTGCTCCAATGATGCGGGTAACTTGAACGTGGATGTGAAATTTTGGATGAACTTATCATTGTGGTCATTCTAGCAACTGATGGATTCTTCAGGCAGTTGCCTAAGCCATGACCGTGCAGCGCCGCTTAAGTGTAGTTATAGTCTTTGCATTGTGGTAGCCTTGGAGCCACCCTATAGTTTGACGGATGCTAGATAGTCTACTAGTCAAGCTTCGGGTTCCTATAGACTGTCTTATTTTTTGCGATCATGAGGAAGTTTAAAATCTTTGGGCACCGGTGTTTTGGGAACCATTGGGTAAAGCAACTAGCTTCACATAGTTCGTACTCATCCTCACATTGTAGTATCTTCGGCTGTTGCGTTCCTCTCTGAATCTATCAATACTGCGTTGTGTGATGTCGTTTCTTGCATCATCTCGTGGGCTGGTGTTCGAAAAGTGCACCCGATGTGGTGATTGCAATCGTCGGGTGCCGCACATGCCGAGGGCTGCTGCGATGGTGTGGGGATCTGTCAGATTGTCGTGTGACTCCTTGTTCTCCTTGTGCGAGGGATGCTCCCACCATACCAAGGTTCATGAGAGCAGATCGATGGAGGGCCGCACGGGGATCATCGGATAAGGGTTGAGTTGTGATTAGGTAGGTCTAGGCGGAATATTGCAGACTGCGTTGTTTTTGCTCTTATATGTCTCTCTTGGTATATCGACATAAACGATAGATCGAGGTTTCGGGTCATCTCGTTTCTTTCTGCTTTGGGGATATTCTGTAGCCGCAAAGTTCCTCTCCTTGGTGGCGCGCCTACAGTCACGCTTCCTGATCCTCGGGTAGATCTTAGCTGCGCCCGTCGGAGGCTGGATTCGTTGGCTAGTCTTTTCCTTTCATCGAGTTGCCTCTGCATTCTGAGCAGGTCCCTTTTCTTGTGATGAAGTAAGTATTGGTAGGCCATTAGGTCCTCGCGCGTTGCTTCTGCTGTCATTGGGACTACACCCGATTGCATCCCTTGCTTTTTTCCATGCTTCGGCGGATAGCCGAAGAGTTTTCCGTTTGCCTTCGCGTGGTTCTTCTCTTCTTGGTATGGCTCGGTTGTTGGGTGGGTCACATCCGTTTCCGTGGTTCTCTACAGCATCACCTGATAAAATATCGTTAGGGTCAAGGAGTGGGTTACCGTTGGAATCGCGCGGTGTTGTTGTTGGTTCGCCAATGATCACGTACACTTGGTGGTGCGTGAGGTACGGGATACTGCTAGACCCGCAAGAGACACTATCCATGAGATACCCGCAAGAGACACTATCCATGAGATCCTACGGGTTTTGCTCTGGATAGATTGCAGCCAACCTGATTCCGAAGTCAATGTTTTCATCGCTTTTCTCGGGTTCGTTGTTTGCAGGACTTGAGTTATGTGGTAGAGTTGTTTGGACATCTAACCCAAAGGAGAGACCGTCGTATAGATCGGCCAGATCCCCTAGATATGCTGAGTTTCGAGAGTTTTCTTCGCCGTTTACCGGCTGGGGTGCGGCTTCTTTAGATGAGCCGGTAGAAGCCTCAGGAACCGCTGTGGGTGCTGCGGTTGGAGCCGACGGACCCAATAAAATCGGGGCCAATAGGGCAGATTCTTCGGGTTCTTTCACGCGAAAGTGGAAACTTCCGATGATGATATCGGATCTGTCGCTGAAGTCGGCGAGAATCGAGACAGAGGTGGGCAGGCGTGGTGCCGCTACCATTGGATTGTTGCTTGACGGGGAGGTCGCTGAATCCATGGCTCCAGCGTCCAGATTTTCCCACAGACGACGCCAATTGACGAGGATTAACCTCGACAATGTCCATAGTTATGGACTTAGAGTTTTGCGTAAAAGAGAACGGTGGGGATTTCGTCGGCTGGTCAGATAAACAAGAGAGTCGAAGTCGTCTGATTGTTATCTGATTGCAAAAATTCATTTTCAAACTCACAATATGCTATTTTATCAGAGATCCAATGCAAGTTTAGCAAGTCTTAGCCCTGAGCTAAGGATTTTTTAGAATCCTCTAATTCAAATGGGATTTTTTATATAATTTTTTGAAGATTTTGAACACTATTAAATAAATTTTATTTGGAAAAACTTGCAGTACGCTATTAAAAATACATGATGCATGATTTAAAAAATGATATGAATGTCATGTTTGGATTCTTTTCATTTTTCTGAACGATTTAGACATATTATTTGTCAAATTTGGATTTACGGATTTAAAGATATGAATTTTTCCATATTAAATAGAAAAGGGCAAAAAATATTTAATTTATTTTATTTGAAATCAAGATTATTATTACTTATTCATTTTTGTTTACTTAAATAATTGTTTGAAAAATTAAAAAAGAAAGGCGTGTGACACCGTTGTCCAAAGGTTAATAGGATTGATATGATAATATTATCAATAAGGTCTAATTTCTTTATCGGAAGCTAATCCGGACGAAATAGAAAAGTTAAGCATGTTGGGACTAGAGTAGTATTATGATGGATGATTGATCGGAAAGTTTGATTACAAGTGCAATTTAACCAGAGATTAAGCGTACTTAGAGCTTAAAAAAACTTGTGAGATTAACGAGTCAAACAATTCAAAAAAACTGAAAGTTTTTTGAAAAAAGAATTTGATTTTTTTATAAAAAAACAAAAAAAAACTAGGCCGACGACTAAATCGTTGGCGTAGTCAAACGGCCGTTAGCCATTTATGTGGGACTCATCTGAGCTAGGGACAGTTTTGCTACGTCTGTGCTACGCCGACGGCTGCTGTTGGCATGTACCTACGCCGACAACAATTTGACCTATGCCAACGGCTTTCGGCCGTCGGCGTAGTGAGACATTCATGTAGTATACATACAAACATTGTTAGTATGAGTATAGAAATAATGTACAATATGTATATAAATTAACATGGTGAATATGGTATTAAATTAAATATTAAAAACATAGTGCTCTATCATCCCTTGCGAGAATTTAATTAAATAACCTGACAAAGCGACTCAGTCCTGATCATGAAAAGGAAATATCAACTAGGGCTGTTGCAATTTGCAAAGCGGCCTAGCTAGCAACTCATGTACCCATACACAACACGCTAGTATTTTTCTACTTCCTCCGATCTATATCCATATGAATCTAGCAAATCTAAAAATATTAATTTGAATTCGGAGGGAGTATTTCTTAATTAGTGACGTATTTGTGTCTAGGAATAGATATAGATTAGATATAACTTCCTTTTATCTACACCGCTTTGACCGAAGAGCTGAGAAGCCGCACGCCTCCACTCCCCACTGCGACATCCCCACCTCTCACGCCCGTTTGTGCCTCCCATGATCTGTCGCCGCCATGGATCCTCCCTGCATGGTCTCACTTCCCTGGGTGTGGTTCGCCTCAAAGGACTCCGGCCTCCATGGGTCAACGCCCTCCTCTTCCTCTATGGCCTCTATGGCGGCCGGATCTTCTCCCAGGGGTCGGCGCCCCTCCCCTCTCTCTGGCCACCGTGGTGGCATGGAGGAGAAGGTCGACGTCCTCCTCTCTTTCCCAAAGAGGCTACCGACGCAGAGGAAAAAAGCCCTCTGCCTCCATCGGCTCCTCCAGGCCCTATCTGATTTTTGCTTCCGCCGCTCCTGCCTCCACGCCGCTGCGCTTACTCTGCTGTGCCAAAGCCCCTCCTGCCTCGATCTCCTCCGTGCCTGATGGTCCTGCGTGGGCCGGCTGCTCCTCCGGCGTCGTGGCCGTCGCACAAGACGTCGACGCCCCGGACGGCAGCAGTACCACCCTCTGCTTTACGCCATGAAGGTTTCCACCGGTGCAACAGTAGTGGCTCCTTCTCCGGCTTAGGTGGGTGCCGTCTCTACCTTTCAGGTTTGCTGTGTGCCTCTCACCTTTCTAACATTTTATCCTTTGGTAAGTTTGCGCGTACATGCTCGGAGAAGAAAAGTTTAAGGGCATAGATACAGGTAACCTCGGTGCTGATGTGGTCTACCACGGCAGATGCGAGGAATAGGAGCTTCCCCGTATACATGGGTTCCTTTTCATTTGAATTCATCTCCTGACCCACCTATGGTTGGCCCTGATGGTTAAATTCAGTCCTAGGTTTGTTGTTTTTCCTTTGCTAATTTTTTTGGCAGCTCAATTTCTTCTTTGCTCCTTTTGTCTAAATATTTTTCTGATCTTTTTTCTTTGGGCTGATTTTGTTTGCAGGTTTGCAGCTCACTCTCAGATATTTCCAGTACAGTTAATTTATATATATGGAATTTAGACCTATATGGCATTTAGACCTCGACGTCAATGGTTTGCTTAGACAGAAAATGTGCTACTGTAACATGTAGACATAGAATTTTTTTCTCATATCTGAACTAAGATCATAGTGATGGATATGTAAGCATTGACGATCTGAGATTTTGCAGTCAGGTCAGATTCTTTCTCTATCTTATCATCATATAAAGATATTAACCCACATTTTTTAGAACAAGAGTTGTTCTTTGCTACTTTGCTAATAAGTTGTAGCATACTTATTCAGTATAGCATGGGTGGGTTGTTCAAGTACCGATTTATTTCCGCTTCCTCCTTATATTTTGCCAATGCTATGCACTCAAGTACTCTATTTTCTGATCAATGTTTACAGTTGTAAAGGTTTTCATTCATGAGACGACATACATAATCTGTTGACTCTTTTTCTTACATTTTCTCAGGGAACTTCGATTTCATTCAGTTTTTGAGCATTCAACACATTAGGACCATCCTTCAGAATTTCTCATTCACTTCCATTGGCTTTTATGCCCGGACTCACTTACAAGGATATCTATATCTTCTTATAAAGTAGACCCCCACTAACTATTCTATCTCAACATGCAAGCTATCCACATCACCTACTTTAATAGCCACTCAAAAGTCCATGTCATCCCACTAAGAATCATTTATAATAGTGTATTTTACATGCAAACCAATCCACGTCATCTATTTTTTTTCCATCCAACTATCCACGTCACTAATTTATGTTCGTCAAATATATGATAATTTTACATCAATTTAATTTACGATTTCAACTGATTTGAACAAATTCAATCTTTCTCTATAAATTCTTTTAGAAAACTTCAAGTTCTATATGTATTATACCTTTTATTTAAACAATGTAGTTTTTGAAGAGATTTCCGCTGCAACGCGTGGGGCATTTTTCTAGTTAAAATGATGATTGCTGACAGGTCTCTAGGTATGGTAGAAACCGGGCACCCTGCATTACTTTGGTGTTAAGCCTTTTTGGGTTGAGATTTTAGCCATAGATTTATTTAAAGAGAGGGGTGCAAAAGCAATGGCCAATTCTATAGTAAACACTACACAGTAGTATACCTATAATCTTTTTACTGGATACAATACGAAAAACAGGAATCTTCTGCAGAATTATTTTGATAGTCGGGTATACATGGAAAAATAGAACCATGTATCGTATTATATCCTCAAGCCTTGAATAGTAAATGTTATACGTGCATGGTAAGGTGTTGCATTGATACTAAGCATCATGGACCTTAGGTTATAAGGATCATTCATATGAAAATACTTTTATAGATGTATTGATGAACATTAAAATAGAAAACTTATATTCGGTCTGAAGTAGTTTGTATAGATAAGTAGACAATGGAAACCTAGCTTATTGACTCCAATTCAAAATCTTTGAAAAGTAATAGTAAAAATGTTGTGCTTTGACGAATTAAAGTGCAGATCATTAATCTGTGTTTTGAGACTGAGAAGCAAAGTTAAATGTGTATACTTCCTATGTAATGCAAGCTGAGTATTTCATGCTTATGTTCATATAAATATATGGGACAATTTCAGCTTTCATGGTTTGTTAACTTACTTACAGAAATGTATTGTTTCTGATATGATGCATGGTTAGCTTTGTTGGCAATTCATAACTATGAAGCTCCAGCTACGTTTGCCGAACAAAGTTATATTGAAGCTTGGACATACTAGGGAATCAGAGAATCAACCCAGCTAGAGGCTGTATTTTGTCCACGACGATCACCGAATTGCAATGTATTCTTACCCAGCTGAATAATTGGGGTTTTACCTTTGGTATCATATATCTTCAGTTTCCACAGGTGCAGGTTTTCTGCATAATTTGTTGGGAAACTATTGGTTTCAGATATCACGA
Source organism: Avena eriantha (assembly GCA_910589775.1). Lineage (NCBI taxonomy): Eukaryota > Viridiplantae > Streptophyta > Magnoliopsida > Poales > Poaceae > Avena > Avena eriantha. The sequence continues at coordinate 111,155,225 of OU342740.1, read as the reverse complement.
GCTTTCCCCTTTGATGAATAATAACATCATAGTGCCAAGCCCTGCTCAGCTCTCCCAGGAGGATCACCAGCCTGTCCTTGCCCATGTAAGCTAACTGATATTTACTAAGGCGACTCTTCTTCAGTTGATTCTTCTACCTGTGGGTAACCGACTAATTAAGCATGTTGATGGTAACGTTTCCTTTTTATTTTCCCATGTTTTTACCTTCTTCCTGTTGCTCTTCTGTACCTCATTGTGCGTTCTCACTATGTGCCACCGCCAGCGAGAAGATTCTTTGTGGAGAAAGGTAGGTAAGCCTTCAAAGCAATCTACATTATTTGAAGAGCATTGTTTCTTAGTCTATAGGGTCATATGACTGTGTTGAAACTACCGTCCAGCTTCTTACTAACATGTTGCTTCTGGGTTGTGTACTTTTGGTAACCTTTCGAAATCTCAAAAGAAATTTCCATGCACTCACCGTCCAGCTTCTTACTAACATGTTGCTTCTGGGTTGTGTACTTTTGGTAACCTTTCGAAATCTCAAAAGAAATTTCCATGCACTCATCAAATTCAGTGGATAATGCACCACTAAGTATGTGAGTTTCTTTTCCTAGCACTAGCTTTTAAATATGCTCATCCCAAATTTATGCTGATGTTTAGATGTATTCTTTAAAATATAAGATTACATTGTGGTCTTCGAATTCAACGATTCATCACTTTTTTATGATATTCTTTTCCTAGAATCAGATTTACATGTATTCATTTTGCTCCATTGCCCATCCTAATTTTGCTGGTTTTGTTAAGATATATCTAACCATTACTTATAGTGCCTCGGCTTGAGACTGAACTATTTCCTGTTGTCCTGGAAGTGCATAGATATTTGTTCCTTCTATTTTGAATATCTGGAAAATAGATATATGTAACTATTTGAGGAAAAAACTAGATATAAAACAATGTATTTTTTACTGTGCAGTGTGTTCTGCTCTTTTGCATAAATATTCATGTGTATGTGTTCTCCAACCACAATAACTTGGCATTCAGAAGGTTTTGTTTTATAGCAACATCTGATTTTTGACCATTTTCTTCATGGTTATAGCAGGATCTATACTGAATTCAGTTTTTGCATGTCAGCATTTAGGAATTTCCATGGTTATAAGGTCTGAATATTAGTTCTATCACAATCTGGGATAATTGCAGATGGGGTGACGTACATTGCACTATCTGTAGGGTCCACACAGTGAGAAGTGAGAAAGTAAGCAAGCGCACAAATAGGCTGATGTGAGCTCTCGAATCTTCTTTTTGGCATTTTGTCCTATATATTGTATCAGTCATCCTATAAGAAGATTCCTTGAAAATAAGTCAAGTAAGCAACATTCCTTAAAAGAAAAAGAAGTTACCCAAGCAGATATCTCCCACAACAATTTCTGGTATGCAAAGCTGACATTGTAATTGTCAATTCGATACTCCTCCATGGAAGTGTTCCGCTAGAATGTTGAATATAGGTAAGTCGTGTTCGGTGATGTATACTCACTTTCTGCAAATCAAGTTGTACTTTTCAATCCACACTGCACGATTGAATATGTATAAATGCAACAAGTCATACAAAGTGCAAGATGATATTGTGGTAGCTAAGTCTGTAAATTCTTTATCGGTTTGAGCATTAGGATTTAGGAGGCCACACTTTCAGATTTAGCTTAGTTTTTTAACATTAGGATTTACTTCTGTAGGTTTTCATCGGGATCCTTCTGGGGGTCCAGAGTTCTGGCTCTATGTCGATGAACACGATTTGCTGGCTCCTTGACCTCTCATGGGAGAAGATTCTTTCGGTCTGCAGCCACTCTACGTCTACCAACAAGAGAGGAAGATGCTCAAGAAGAAGAAGAGACGCACAACAATAGCATTCTCCGACTACAAATGGGACTTACTAATTAGTTTGTTTAGAACTGAAGATCTTCGTCATTATTTGCAAATTCATGGTCTAATACAATATTTCTACTCTTATATATACACGTATGCACCAATCCTTTGATCAAAAAGATGGAAACTGGTAGGCTACTCTTTCATTATCATGATATGCGATGCACCTTGACACTATTCTTGAACCGCATTGTTTCCGTACTGTTTACAACTCATGGTGCGCTATACACTCTAATTTCAGTATATGTTCACTGGGCAACTTCAAACACTTACAGAATCTGTACAAGCCAGATCCCCTCCTGTGGTGTATGATCACAACAAATATGTTTTCTGTCAAACTAAATACACACTATTATCTATTGTTACGATTACACGTATATCAGTCTGCTCCATGGATTGTTTAATCATCGTGTCATCAATAATTGCTAGAGCGCGGGTCGCCGCACCTAATTTTCTAGTAGATATATAAAAGGGCGACCGATTCTCGCTTTATCAGCGAACCAAATCAGCGGCATGTACTGTAGCATCGTCGTACTGTAGATTTCCTGTATTCTCCAATCGGCGTGTGACGCGTGCGACCGTCCCAAAGCGGTTCGTTTTATTTCTTTTTTTTGCTATGTTCTCCGGCAAAGCGGTGAGAAGGAGAGAACCGGTCCAACCACGCCTTCTTTTTCCTCTCTTCCTCCCCATCGCCCCATCGAGACCATCAGCAAGGATCACCGCCGAAGGGAAGGAGGTCCTCGCCCTCGTGTGCGCCTGCGAGAGAGTGTCGGGCGCCCTCCTCTTCTTCCCAAGGCAACGCGTACTTCTCTCTCTCTTCTCGACAAGGCTCGTGCAGAGGCAGGCAGCCACCGGGAAGCCCTTCTCTTCATCTCGAGTTGGTTGGCGGCGGAGAGGAGTTTGGCGTCCCCATCTCCTTCCCAAGGCGAATAATACTGCGGATAAGAGTACATCGGACCTCTCCTCTCCCTCCTAAGGCAGCCGCCAGGTGCATCGACATTGGCGTCGTGAGCCCAGCTGTGGGTCGGGCGGTCGCCTAGTCCAGGACGATGCGCGGAGGCGGGAGATTCGGTTGGGAAAGGGTCCGGTTGACGGCGTCGTCCCTGTTGCCGTTGCTCGCTGTCTCTGTATTGCCGTTTTGTTCGCTGTTCCTTATGTTCTCTTCAGCCTTTTTTATGTTCTCTTCAGCCTTTTTTATGTTCTCTTCAGCCTTTTTTATGTCCTCTCCTTTCTTTACGTCCTCTGTTTGCTGTGCAGGTGATGCTGCCCTGCCTGGTGGTTCAGGTGGCATTCAGTCTGTTCACGGTGCACCGCCGTCTTTCTTTGGAGTGAGTTCTTCCAGCCCTGGTTCGTTTGTTGTTTCTGTATTTTGTCAAACATTGGGGATGTGTTATCTGAACTTTCAATGCTACAAAGAAGAGGCCCGATATTGCGTCTCATGTAGGAGTTCCATGCAGTGTAAATAATTTTTGTATGTCTACATTGTACATACTACCTCGAACGGACTTGCCAGATTCTTCATTGTCGTGTGAAACTTGCCAGAAGGGAATTATACAGATATACTGTACGTAGCATATATTAGTGTTACACAACGGGAGTTGCTTTTCTCAGATTCCTTCTCTACATAGGTTTGGCCTATCTTTCTGTTAAGGATATGGCTACTTTAACGCTTCATCTTTCTATGGATATTAGAGAAATGCAGCGAGAATGGATTGATTTGAGTGTGTTCCTATTTAGTGTGTTGCCTTTGCTCGGGTTCGTTCTGTACACTGCATATTTGATCATGGTTGTTTCACAAACTGCATGTTGCTCTGTCGTAGGAATTTGTCTACATGGGAGACAGTTTGGCATAAGTTCGCGCGATCGAGAGCCCTCAGTTGAGGGATTGGGTGTTCACTCTCCTGATATGAAACGAGTTATTTATAATGAAAATGCTAATCTTGCTGACACCATACATAATCCCAAGTCCCAAAAAGTATAAGACAATGCTCACTGAGTGGTCTGTCGCTAATCGTCTGTATCCTGATGCTCGCTATTTAACATATCTTGAGTTTCCATCCAAGTGGACTTGGAATGGGCAAACCCAAAAATGGAAAAGGAGGGTACGTGAGGAAAAGTTTGGCCCAGCAATTGGTCGGATCTATAATATTCATCCCGCTATAAATGGGCTGTATTTTTCTTATGTATGTTGCTAACGGTTGTGCCAGAGGCTAGAAGTTTTGAGGATTTGAAAACCTATCATGGAACTATATTTGATACATTTAAAGAAGCTTCCCAGAATTGCGAATTGGTTGGTGACGATAATGAGTGGTGTCTTTGTTTTGATGAAACAAGTCAGTGGGCATCTTCAGCTAAAGCATTTGTTTATGACAGTGTTGCTCTTGTGTGGAGTCACTAATGGCAGAGGTTCTCCTGGAGATATATAACCGACAATATAGTCACCTGGATTGTCCAGTCTATGGATGTTGCTAGCTTGATGGTTCCTCTTGAATACTTGCAGTCGGAGTTGCTGCAGGAACTTTCTACTGTATTATGTTTGCTAGAAATGGCTATTCGTTGGCATCTTTTAACACATCAACTAAATCTTTACTTGGTGCAAGATTGCTTGGCAACGGATTGATTTTGGAATAAATGCAATATAACATAGATGATTCGAGAGCCACAACTTCCTCTCTTCATCAGAAATTAAATCAAGAGCAGTTGGGCATCTATGAGCATATCAAGGATGCAGCTACTGGTCCTAATAGAGAAGTTCTTTTTATTTATGGCTACGGTAGTACATGCAAGAATTTTCTATGAAATGCTATAATCACAGCTTTATGAGTTGATGATCATATCGTTCTGGCTGTTGCTTCTTCAGGGTGGCCTCCCTGTTCCTTTCGGGAGGGAGGACAACTCACTCTCGCTTCAAGATACATCTTGACATCGGTGACCGTATTATTTGCAACATATTTCGTCAGACAAATCTTGCTCAATTTGTAGAGAAGGCAGTGTTGATATTGTGGGATGAGGCGCTGCATGAGACATGTTTTTATGCGAGCAATGCATCTATGTAATGTAACATACAATCTACTTAGTATATCTACCACTTCTATTATATCATACGCACTGGCAAACATCTAACAATGATTCAAATTCATGTCAATGTGGAACCTGACCATATGAACAAATGATTTAACACCATGGGCACGGCGTGTCGCCGCGTCACCTTTCCTAGTTTTTTTAGAATTCAAACAAAGCCATGGATATCTCCTCAGTCCTCACTGAGACCGTGAGACGCATCTATCTTCCTTCCCCTCACTCACATCACTCCATTCTCCTCACTCATGCTTTCCCTATGCCTTTCCCTATGCCTCGGCCCAGCCTACTGATACGTCCAAAACGTATCTACTTTTCCGAACACTTTTGCTATTGTTTTTCCTCTAAACTTGTGTGATTTGGATAAAATTAACACGGACTGACGCTGTTTTCAGCAGAATTACCTTGTGTCTAGTTTTTGTGCAGAAAATCAACTATCAGGAAAAATCCCGGAAAATATGCTAAAAATCCTATTTCACCAGAAGACTCATGGAGCCAGAAGACGAGACAGAGTAGGAACACGAGGGGCCCACACCACCTGGCCGCGCGCCTGGGGGTGGTATGGCTGCCTCGGTCACCCCCTCGGCCTCCCTCTTCGCCTATAAGATGTCTCTTGACCTAAAAACCAAGGGGGTTTGACGTTTTTTTAGAAAGAGTTCTGATTCGCCGCTATCACCAGATTCCGCGAATCAGCACCAGAAACTCCATTCTGGCACCCTACCGGGACGGGAAATTGGAGGAGATCATCGCCACCATCGCTTCTCCATCGACCATCCATGTTTCCCCTATCTATGAGTGAGTAATCCCCCGCTGTAGGCTATGGGGATGGTAGGGATTGGATGAGATTGTTTATGTAATGGCATCGGATTGTTAGGGCATGGTGCCTAGTATCTATTATTAGTGCATTTTGACTTTGTTGCAACTTGTTATGCTTAATGCTTGTCACTAAGACCCGAGTGCCATGATTTCAGATCTGAACATGTTATTGATTTATTATGATAGTATTGTTTATGGTCTTACCTGCAAGTTGTATGCACACGTTATTGTCCGGAACCAATGGCCCCGAAGTGACAGCAATCGGGATAACCGGAGGGAATGGCTTTGATGTGAGGATCACATGTGTTCATGGAGTATTAATGCTTTGCTCCGGTGCTCTATTAAAAGGAGAACCTTAATTGCCAGTAGTTCCCTTGCCCCGCTGCAAACGGGCTGGCAGGACAAAAGATGTTGTGCAAATTCTCATTGCGAGCACGTATGACTATATATGGAACACATGCCTATGATTATCTAGTACTTGGATGCTCTATCTTATTTATCTGCAATTGCCATATGTATTGATCGCCATGTGAATTGTCTTGTCCATGCAACGCCCGTCCATCCATTCCTATGCCTACCGCGCTTTAATCTTACTGTTTACTGCTATTGTTACTACTGTCTTACTTTTACTACTTTTGTTACTTTACTATTGCTACCATAAAACTGTTGCTACTGACAAACTGCTGTGAGCAAGATTGTTTCAAGGTGCATCTGAACTGACAACTCAGTTGTTAAGGCTTATAATTTTTTTTGGCTCCCCTTGTGTCGAATCAATAAATTGGGTTTCACTTCCCTCGAAAATACCGCGATACACCCCCTATACTTGTGGGTCATCAAGACTATTTTCTAACGCCGTTACCGGAGAGCATAGCTCTATTTATCAAGTTCACTTGGAATCACTATTGTTCGCTGTCATCCATCCATCATGGATAAGTCTCATGATGGCAATGTTCCTATTTTACCATCCACTACAAGGAGAGGTACGGTTCTGAACACCTTTGTTGCTCTTGATTCACCATCTGTTATGAATAAGCTCCTTACACCACCACATACACATGCTACACACACTGCTACTACTGCTGAATCTGAAACTTCTGATACTTATGATGCTGCTTCTACTGTGCTTGATAAGAGTGGTTTATTAGGTCCTTTCCTAGATGCTACGATTGCTAGAACTATAGCTGGAAATACTGAAACTCCTAATGAAGACACTACTACACCTGTCAGTTCACCTGAGTCTAGAGAGAGTTATGATATTGAAGACGGTTATATAGAGATGACCGATGAATTTATTAAAGAATGTCAAAACACCCATGATAGGATTGCTATTAAGAGTCTCCTTGAGAGGCATAATATAAAACCCAAATTGTCTCCTAATGCTAAGTTTGTTGCATCTCCCATAAACATTAAAGATAAAGATTATGATTTCTCTCTTGATTTATCTTACATAACTATTGTTGAGAAAGAACCTTTTTGTGGGACTAAGAATGAGAGTGCGGTAGCACATATGACTGAGCTTTCTACCATGAGTGGCCTGTTTTCTGATGATATTAAGATGTGCACCTACTTTGTTGCTAAGATTTTCCCTTTTTCGTTGAAAGGAGAAGCTAAAACTTGGTTTAATAATTTACCTCCTGGATCTATTGATAGCCCTGATTGCTTGATTAGTACATTCCTTTAGAAATATTTTCCTCCTAGTGCTAGACATGCTATTTTGTAGGAACTTTTTGATTTTAAACAGGGAGAGGAAGAAATATTGCCTGAATCATGGGCAAGGTTTTGTGTTTTGATTCATGCATAGGCTGGATGTCTATTACCTAAAAATGAGCTTCTTGATATATATTATAATGGACTAACTGAAGAATCTAGGACATACCTGGATAGTTGTGCTGATTGTGTTTTCAGGAATAGAACTCCCAAAGAAGTTGAGGAATTAATGGCTAAAATAAGCAAAAATTATGAAGACTGGACTTCATCTAAACCAGCTATACCTGAGACAACTACACCTGAGTTAACTGTGCCTGCGCCTATACCAACATCAAAGAAGAGGGGAGTTATTGAACTAAATGATGAAGTGATGAAGGAATCTAAGAAATGTCTTAAGGAGAAGGGTATTAAAGCTACATATGTGAAGAATTTACCTCCTATAGAAGAATTATGTAAGCCAATTTCCCACTTATCCACTATTGAGGTACACTCTCTCCAACACTCTAATGAAGGTGATATTCCTTACTCTAAACCTCCTAATCAATGCTTAGAAGAATTCGATATTTTTATTGTTAAGCAAAATAATTTTAATAAAAGGGTGCAAAATTATTTAATGGAAAACTCCAGAGCTATTATTGAGTTAAAAGATATTGTGGAAAGAACCTCTAATGATGTTAAAATGCTTGTTAAACACTTCCAAATGGTTCAAACTCAAATTGATCAGCTTATTAAAATACAAAAAGACTTGCTAGTTAATGCAGCTAAAGAAAAACATGCTTATGAAATTAGAACTAGAAGCGGTGCTGCTACCCAGGATCCTCTATATCCTGAGGGGCATCCTAAAATAATTGAGCGGGATTCTCAACAAATTGAAAATAGTGGTACTTCTCCTAAGAAAAGGAAAAAGAAACATAAAACTATTGTAGAATCCCCTGAGCCTGCTATAGATCCCAATAGTATATATGTCTCTGATGCTGAAACTGAAAGTGATAATGAGGAAAATAATGCTCCTAATAAAGAAAAAGTTGAAGAAGAACCTGAAAGGCACACTAAGAATACTAAATACATTAAAGAAAATTTTGTTGCTAAGAAACATGGTAATGAAATAGATCCTTGGGTCCAAAAACCTATGCCTTTCCCTGATAAGAAACACAAGTCAAAACAAGATGAACACTACAACAAGTTTTGTGAGTGGATGAAACCTTTATTTCTTGCAAATTCCTTTGACTGATGCTATTAAATTGCCTCCTTACTCAAAGTATATGAAGGATATTGTCTCTAATAAAAGGAAGATCTCTAATCAAGAAATTTCTACTTTGCTTGCTAATTATTCCTTTAATGGTAAGGTTCCAAAGAAACTTGGAGACCCAGGGATTCCAACTATTCTGTGCTCTATTAAAAATAGTTATGTTAGAACTGCTTTGTGTGATTTAGGAACAGGATTTAGTGTTATGCCTTTTTCTATCTATAAGACACTTCAACTGGAAAAAACTAATACCAACTGATATATCTTTGCAAATGGCTGATAAATCTACTACTATTCCTGTTGGTATATGTGAGGATGTAACTGTTCAAGTGGCTCATAATTGCTTGATATTAACTGATTTTGTTGTGCTTGAAATGCGTGAAGATGATAATATGTCTATTATCCTTGTGAGACCTTTTCTTAATACTGCAGGAGCTGTTATTAATTGTAATCAAAGAAAGGTTACTTTTAATGTTAATGACAAGGAGCACACTGTCTATTTCCCCAAGAAGATTGATAGGAATTATGGCCTAAATTCAATTGAAAATATTGAGGGCATTCAAGTTGGAGAAATATATTGTCCCATACCACGAGAAAAATATGAAATTATTATGATTGGGACCATTGCTCTAAAGGTTGAGGTAACATAATAATTAGTGGAATACAAAGTTTTGTTTCATATAAAATTGTTTTGGTAACAAGACCTGGTCAACCTTGTTAACAAAGGGATTTTAATGAGCAAAACAATGTTTTCACCATGATTATTTTCGCTTACTTTTACTTTGTCCATTTTAGTTTTGTTTTCACTTAGTTTACTTTTCTATTGTTAGTTGCTTGCTTATTAGAGTGTCTTAGAACTTATAAAGTTTTAGTTTAGTTTTGCTTTTGCATCTTTTCAAAATCACTTTTTGCAGAAAAATCATTCACCAATACCTGAAAATTGCTGAAAAATAAAGTGTCTCGAAAAATCCCAGAAAATTCATATTAAAATTTTACGTGAAAAATGGGGTAGAGAAGTGCCCGGAGAGTACCAGGGGGCCCACCAGGCAGGCACACCACCTGGTGGCGCGGCCAGCCCAGGGGTGCGCCTGGCCATGGTGTGGGCCACCCCTAGCCCTCCACTCACTCTCTCACTTGCCACTGCTCTTTCTCTCTCCCGAGAAAACATCAGTTATTTGCTCGAAATCGCGTTCTTGCTGTTCTTGCCCATGATTTTTTGATCTCCTTGCTCAGCCCATCTTTGCTGCTGAAATTTGGAGCATTTGTTCTCCGGTATGTGACTTCTCCGCTTGTCCAAGTAGATTTGTGTTTAGTGGATTATATCTTGAGTATTTTGCTATTGTAGGTGACATGTTATGTGAGCTTGCAAGCTTGTCCAATGCTTAGAGAAATTGTTTTGATGCATGTTTAGGCCTTTTACAAGTCCCTATGAGTAGTTCCCTTCTTTATATATTCACTTTGCAATCACTTCTATAGTGGATGTTTAAATTTCAGAATAAAAGATGAATGAGCACCAACTCAACCAACATGAACTAAGGGTGCCTGAAGTTATGAAGGTTCACCGAGAGGAGGAAGTTTTTTCCTTCCATCTATCCATGCCCCGAATTCATGAGGGTCATGGGGATCTCTCAAGACTTCCATACTTTAATCACTAATGCAGGGTTGGAGCACTTTGTGGGAGATGAACCTCACCAATTTGTAAAGCTAACCATGTCTGTGGTGCAGGACTTTTGATTTAGTTGCTCTTTGCCTAACCCCATGGTTCATTACAAAATTTACAATATAGCTGTTGACCTCCCTTTTGATGATTTTTGTGCAGCTATTAGAGTACCTCGGTGGGGATCGTGTGGAAGGATTAAAGAGCGACTTGTACCACTCATGGACTTGTATGCGGAGATTTGCCAAGGGAGTAGCTTCTCGAAGGAGAGTGGGAAAATCCGTAACATTCATCTCCCATCTATTTACTACTTTGCTTACTTTATTGCCAAGTGCGTTCTCGCTAGGAAAACTGCTAATAAGTTATCCTCTTATGATCTAGCATTCATCTCAGCTGCTTTAAAACGAGATAGGACTTATAATTTGGGTGCCTTAATAGCTTTCCGTCTTGCTGCTAACCACGATAAAGGTGGAATTTGCGGAGGCCTCATTGCCTCTCGTTTATTAGCTTTGCATGGTTTAGTGCCTCATCATTTAGACCTACAGTTTCCCATAGAGAGACTTGACCCTAATTCCATGATACAACATAAATTTGTTTCTTCTTGGGCTAATTTGAGTGATTTGTCTTATGAAATAACCTTTCTCAAGGCTGGTTGGAGGAGGAGTAAGTCCGAGCGAGTTGTTCTTTTGCTTGCATCTGTTTTGTTTAACCTTGATAACTGGGTAGGATGGTCACTCACCGAGGAAGAACTCGATGCATACTTGGGAGAGCTCTCCCAATAGGAGCAGGATACTGGAAGGGAGGTTATAGATGATTCGGTCTAGCCCTCGAATGAGGAGGGGTCTTCATATCAGGAGCCTACCTATGATTGGAGAGCCTCTTCTTCTTCCCAAGGGCCTAACCACGATCATTCTTACGATGACCCGCCTGCTTGGAACCCTTACCCGCATTGGTACTGATACCCACTTAGGCCAAAAGCCTAAGCTTGGGGGGAGGTACACCGACATCACACACGTCTACATATCATGTTTAGTCGGTACTTTGTATATCCATGCTTTGTTCTCTTTTTAGTTTTCGTTCTTGCTTTGTTCTTCTGCTTTCTAAAACACAAAAAGACCAAAAATATTTTTTTGTTTCTCTTTGTTTGCTTCTTTTTCTTTTTGCCTTGGTTTGCTTTTTTCCTTTTTGGCTTTGTTTTAATTATTCGAAAAAACCAAAAAGATTTTGCTTTGCTCGTTCTTCCTTTTTGCTCTTGCCTTTAAAACTCAAAAACACCAAAAATATTTGTTCTTCTTCTTTGGTTTGGTAAAGTTCGTTCCAGGGTTCAGCAGTCCTCAGTGGAGTTTGGTTTTCATGTTATTATTCAAGCCACACAAGTGAAGGACAATAATGAGGATTAATGACAACTTGAGGTGTGGTAAGAGGCTGATAACGAACTCTATTTGTTTTCATTTTTTGTACATATACTCGTCATTGTGGGCTTGCTTAGTCTGTTCATGTAGGGTGTATGTTATTTATGGATGCTTAGTAGTTCTTGCTTTCTTATGATTAGTTCCAGCTTGCTAATAGTTTGTGGAATGTCATATGAATGTTTGCTTGCATTTCTCGATTCATAACTTGGTATGACACCGTGGTATCCTCCTCTGAAAGTTTCATTTGAATTGACTTGGCACATGCTCACGCATGCACATGATTGAAATAATCAGTTAAGCCTCGATGAATTATTTTGCTTCAGGGGTCTTGAATCACTTTCATGCCATGATTAGTCTTGTTTTGTTGCAAGCATGATTATGATAGTTATTGCTCTCTCATTTGTCGCTCCCTTACTTTTGCTAGCCTTCACTTGTGCTGAGTATAATCTTTACTCGTGCATCCAACTCCCCAAAACCAATATTGCCAAAAGTGTCCACCATATCTACCTATTATCATCAATTGCTATTGTGTGCATATTAAGTATGCCTTGTTTTCTTCCGAATAAAATGTTTGCTTGTTATGAGAAAGTTAGTTAGTAAAGCTCTCACGAACTTGATGGCACACTTTATTTTCTTGCACTTAATAAACTTGAACCATTGTGTCCATCTTTGTTGCGTATATTCTTGCGCTTTATAAGTTGAAGTTAGCAGAACCATGTATCATGGGGAACGCTTTCAACATTGCACTGGTACTTTGTACCTCGTTGATATCATGATTCTTTTGCTTATGGATCCCGATGGTGTGAAATAAAAGGGGAACTTTTAAGATCATGGAGTTTGTATATGTGTTAGAGAAACGCCTAGGCCGCTAGCCTAAGCCATGCCTAATCATGGTGGAAACTTGCAGCATAACTATAATGAGCATTCTGTGAAGCATCCTCAATAAAACCCTATGCAAATAGCAAATAAAAAGATCGCTGAGATGCTCATTGTCTGCTTGCCTTGTCATTTTGATTATGGGATAGCTCCTGTATCATGTGCAAGGGGTACCCCGTTGGCGGTTCTCTGATACATATGTACTTACAATGACAAGAGCTTACTTGTGACTAAAGTTGAGTAGCATGAGGTTCGGTCGTAAGTAAAGGGCATGAGATTTCCACTTATAACTTGTCAAGCATATTCTCTTAGTTGTGTCACTTTAACCTTAATCACCTAAAAGATGCTTATGATAGGGGCAATGAGAGCTCAAAGCTAATGAGTACCATACTTTCAGCATTTGGAAGCCTTTCAAACTTTTCAAAACCTTTTCCTTGTTGAGTCTCCACATATTCTATGAGCACTTCCTTGAGAGCATGGTTGTCATTCTTAGTGTAATGTGCTTGTCTCAAAACTTGATTAATTGTGGTATAACCTTGATGCTTGTACCTTTGATATCTTTACTTCTAGTCTTCACTTGAACTTCAGAGGTGCCTTGGCATTTATATTTGCTCTACAATCAAAGGCAAGCGAGATACCACTCTATCATACCTTTTTACGAGCATTGCAATGTTGCTTGTGTTTATGTTTCATGCTACCTATTATTTTTGAGTTGGAATCACTTCATAGCTTGCAATGACTATTAAGTAAACATTAGTTGCATACTCTTTATTGTGAATTGTCTAAGTACTGGATCACATGCTGAGAATATATACATCATATGAAGCAAATGTGTTCATGAAAGTTTCTTTTATCGCACTCAGTTTTCAACTGAATTGCTTGAAGACAAGCAATAAGCTAAGCTTGGGGGAGTTGATACGTCCAAAACGTATCTACTTTCCCGAACACTTTTGCTATTGTTTTTCCTCTAAACTTGTGTGATTTGGATACAACTAACACGGACAGACGCTGTTTTCAGCAGAATTACCTTGGTGTCTAGTTTTTGTGCAGAAAATCAACTATCAGGAAAAATCCCGGAAAATATGCCAAAAATCCTATTTCACCAGAAGACTCATGGAGCCAGAAGACGAGACAGAGTAGGGACACGAGGGGCCCACACCACCTGGCCGCGCGCCTGGGGGTGGTATGGCCGCCTCGGTCACCCCCTCGGCCTCCCTCTTCGCCTATACGATGCCTATTGACCTAAAAACCAAGGGGGTTCGACGTTTTTCCAGAAAGAGTTCCGCTTCGCCACCACCACCAGATTCCGCGAATCAGCACCAGGAACTCCGTTCTAGCACCCTGCCGGGATGTGGAATTGGAGATCATCGCCATCATCGCCACCATCGCTTCTCCATCGACCATCCATGTTTCCCCCATCTATGAGTGAGTAATCCCCCGCTGTAAGCTATGGGGATGGTAGGGATTGGATGAGATTGTTCATGTAATGGCATCAGATTGTTAGGGCATGGTGCCTAGTATCTATTATTAGTGCTTATTGACTTTGCTGCAACTTGTTATGCTTAATGCTTGTCACTAAGGCCCGAGTGCCATGATTTCAGATCTGAACATGTTATTGATTCATTATGATAGTATTGTTTATGGTCTTACCTACAAGTTGTATGCACACGTTATTGTTCGGAACCAATGGCCCCGAAGTGATAGCAATCGAGATAACCAGAGGGAATGGCTTTGATGTGAGGATCACATGTGTTCACGGAGTGTTAATGCTTTGCTCCGGTGCTCTATTAAAAGGAGCACCTTAATTGCGAGTAGTTCCCTTGAGGCCCCGCTGCAAACGGGCTGGCAGGACAAAATATGTTGTGCAAGTTCTAATTGCGAGCACATATGATTATATATGGAACACATGCCTATGATTATCTAGTACTTGGATGATTTATCTTATTTATCTGCAATTGCCATATGTCTTGATCGCCGTGTGAATTGTCTTGTCCATGCAACGTTCGTCCATCCATCTCTATGCCTACCGCGCTTTAATCCTACTGTTTACTGCTATTGTTACTACTGTCTTACTTTTACTACTGCTGCTACTTTACTATTGCTACCATAAAATTGTTGCTACTGATAAACTGCTGTGAGCAAGATTGTTTCCAGGTGCAGCTGAACTGACAACTCAGTTGTTAAGGATTATAAATATTTTTTGGCTCCCCTTGTGTCGAATCAATAAATTGGGTTTCACTTTCCTCGAAAATACCGCGATACACCCGCTATACTTGTGGGTCATCACCTACCCAGCACCTTCCTCACCGCTCTCATCGTCGTTTTTTCCACATCCCCCATCGGCGCGTCGGCTGAGAGCATTGGCTCCTGCCGCCCCGAGCTCTCACATCCGCCCTCGTCAACACAAAGCCCCCTGAGAAACCATGGCACACCCAGCTCATCCATGGCTCCTTCAACGTTGTTGACCGGGACTATCCCCGTCGTGCTCCTCTTCCCCCACCCCCATTCCTCCTCCCTGCGACACCCGACTCCAGCTACCCCTTGTCTCGCCTCCCATGCGACAGACACCTCCACCTCGACCTCTGACGTCTGGCGACCCATGACCGGGAGGATGGCCATTCCACGATGACCACCTTTGGGTAGAACCCCTACTCCACGCCTCGTCTCCAGCTGCCCTCCAGGGACTCCGTATAGGTCGCTTCATCCTCTCTAGAGAAGGTAAAATCTTGAGAATGGATTTTGTGCTTGTACAAGCGGGTACAAGACCTATCTGTCCGTTTGTCTAGGCTCCGAGATCCGTGCCCACTGTACACCAAACAGTTTGTGATTTTCATTCCTAAATTTTCGTGTTACATCTGGAATGCTTTTTTCCTTATTTTCCGCCACCTGACACACCTTCTCTTAGTGTGCACCCTACTGTTGTCCCATGCCATTCTAGTGCCCAGGAGAGAGAATAACTGCTGCTTTTCTATCCCACAACAGAGTACCTCCCTGTCAACACCAGGATTTTTAATCCCATATGCCTGTTATGCCATACATCGCAATCCTAGGATTATCATTTTTGCGAGACATAACAGATTGGATATCACAGTACATCATCCATTACAAACCATAATAAGGTCTTACACAAATAAAGGATCTCATGATCCAGTCTTAGTACAATCAAGTAGCGGAATAAATAGAGTAGCGGTGGGGTCCATCTTCAGAGTCATAGGCAATGCTGGCGATGGGAGATGATCCTAGTTGTCGTAGCCGTCCTGCTGTCCTCCTTCAGGGTAGCCCTCCTCATAGTCTGGCCACGGGAATAGCCAGGGACAAAGCCATGAGTACTCTTTAAGTACTCGCAAACTACCACTAACAAGTAAGATAGTTCTAGTAGGAATGCTAAGTTCTAAGTCTAATTGTAAAGTTAAGTTTGAAACCTAAGCTGAGTTCAGAAACAAAGAAAGATAAAATAAAGTTTAAAATCACCTAAGTGGGAACTTAGTTGTCACAATACATTTCATATGTCATTTTGAAAACATCTGACAACGGAATAGTATGGCCACTCCAACTGTCCATAACCGCGGATACGGCTATTCGAATAGTTTGACACTCTGCAGAGGTGGTACACTTTCACCACAAGATTCGATACATCTATCAGGGATAACCCTGAATCATCATACTTAGTATGCAGATAATCAAACATAACCTTTCCTTTACACACTCTAGTATAAGCACCTCTCCTATGAGTATGGCCTCCCAACCATGACCATCTGTCATCCTAGCCACTGCATAGGTGGACAACATTGAGAGGTAGCCTTAGCTCAAACCTCTCCTGTGAGGGAACTAATACTAATGCATATAAACTTCCAGATAAACCTTACCCAATTCAGGTATTGTGGTTGTACGGTAAAATTGGAATGGTATCGCATCCGAACCCAACCATCAGTTTTTATAAAAGGGTTAAGGCTCATGCCTCAACATTTTCATCATCATAAACCATTTTTGTTTCTCAACACATGTCAAAACATCTCAATAGAATGACTCGTCATTCCAAGGTTTTCGCAAGTCATTTTCACCAAGTATTCCCATCTAAAGTGATCAAGTTTTGTTTTAGCTCTAAACTACTAAGTTAAGAGTGTTCACTAATGTGGGATACTAAGATCAATCTCATGCCATGGAATGACATCTAAGGCTAACTAGATAGGTCAATTTTTATACTCTTTATGCTACCTTTAAACAAAGTAAAGGACTTTGGTAAAGTAAAGAAAGTAAAGCTTGTAAATAAAACTTAGAGTACGTATAAGTCAAAGGGGGTATAACCAAGCATGCCTATTGCATCTTGCTTAAGTTATCTAGCCTGTAAGGTTTTGCTTGCATTGTTAATGATGGCTTGCAAGTAATCGCATGCATGGTTAACTTGGATAATGCTAGCTTGCCTTGGTTGGTGCAGTGGTTGAAATTCTCTTCCTCGTCCTCTTGGTAGAACTCCTCCTCCTCGAAGGCTTGGTCGGTATTATCGTCTATAAATACATGCGGAATACACAATCACCAAACAATACTTAACTAGTCTAATTAGCACACTAAGGCACACATTTGATGATCTAATATCATCACAAACATCACAAGGTTTAATGAACTAGTTTCATTTATTTTATTTGAGAAAAATAATTTCTACTCATTAAAATTAACTAATATTTAATATTCTCCAATTAAAATATGGGATCATGTGGACACATGTCATCACCATATATTTTAATATATGGGAATGTGATTTAAAGGTTGGATCATATTTTAACAAGTTTAAGATTAATAAATAATGATTAAAAGTGACTAGAAATGCCTATATAGCATTATTTTGGTACTAGTCCAAAGTTAATGCATGAAAACCTTAATATTATTACATATTCAGATAGATATGGTTAAATGTGATTTTTTAGAGTTGGAATCAACTCAAAATCTATTACGGTTGATTTTAGAAAAATGTTTGAATGTACAAAAGCTTCTGTCTTGTTATTTTTACTAGGAGAGATCTATAACTTTAAATGATTTAAATCCAACGGGCTTGGATAGAGATGGACCGCACGATTAGAATTACATCAACGGCGCACGGTCGTCGTCGACGACGGACTCGTCGCCGGGGAGACTGAATCCTAGCGGCTCGGTGGGGGTGCAGTGGGGATGTACCGGGGCTCCAGCTAGTGCGGCGAGGCAGGCAAACAAATGAGTAGACGACGGCGAGCTCAGGCAAAGTCGCGGCAGGGGCTGAGGTGGATGAAATCAACGGCAGCGTCTCCTCCTTTGCTGCGGCTGCCTCCCGTGAAATTCCGGTGGCCTGCTGCTCGGGCTGCTCCGGCGAGAGGTAGGAAAGGACTAGGAGTGAGAGGGGAGTGGAATGGTGTGGCGATTAAGGCCGGGGAAGGCCTCCTTATATAGGCTCGAGGAGGGGACCGGGGGGCGACAGCGAGCTCGTCGGTGACGGCGAGCTCATCGGTGACGACGATACATCGAGCTACCGGCGTGGGCGAGATAGGTGGAGGGTGGGCGGTTCCCTGGCGGTCAGCTAGGACTTAATGGCGACGCAAGGGGCGATGGCTAGCGACCGGGAGCGTCGCGCGCTCTGGGAGACAGAGGTGGTGCTCGACAGGGTTCCTGGCGACTGTGGGTCGCGCAGCTGTGCACGGCCGTGTCTGGCGGGGTGAGGTGGTCTAGGGGCTGGATGTGGCCGTGGGGTGGACAGGGGAGTGTGGTAGGGTTGGGCGGAGCTAGTGGTGGTGCTGGAACGGCATGGCGCGGTCTGGGGAGCGTTGCCCACGTTCGGGCGACAGTGACAAAAAACGGGCGGCGCGGCACTGCTGCTCTAGGCCGGTTAGTAGCTTAGTTAGGGGCTGGTTAGAGTTAGAGGGGACAAGGGGACCAAATGGAGCCCAATTACTCGACAATGCATGGATCCATCAATAGTGTTTGTTAAGCAGAAAATTTGTGCATGCCACCTATTCGACACAATGGCCGCATGAACCAAACTTTCAAATTTTGAGATGATTTTTGGTGGAGTTGTTGGTCTCATGCTTGAACATCTCTGGTTTCTAGGATTTGTTAAATGGGATTCATTTGAATGGTTTTTGAAATAGGGTGATCTATACATATGAACTAGATTCCATTTTCAAATGTCATTTAAAATTAGAGTTTGAAAGTTTTTGGGAGATCACAAAATGAGCCTTGGTACATCACTAGTTGTACTAGCAAGGGGTGCAAAGGTCCATAATTGTTTATGTTGGCATTTGAGTCCTAGGAACACCCAAAGTATCCTAGTTGGTTAAAATGGCAAAAGTGACCATTTCCATTATTTATTCTTTTTGATTTCTTTTTCTTTGGGATTTGCTTGGGGATGATCTAGATGATGTGTAATTCACCTTAGAGTCATTTTACAACCAATATGTCACTCAATGATGGCAATTCAAAACAACTCCTATTTTAAATACACACACATATGAACGCTTAAAGATTTTAAATGGAAAAAGGTTTTGTTAACCCTAAATTGGGTAGATTTGATCTTGATTAACCTTGATTAAAGATTTGGGATGTTACATTCCCCATTGTTTTCTCCTCCCCGACGAGCACCTTCTGTCTCCTCCCCAATGAGCTCCTTTCGGCCTGCTTTACGGTGATGGTGGACCTACGCCGCACACTAGGCGCCTTCGACGTCGACCGCCTCCATCTCGCCTCGTCCGATACCACTGGTCTGATGCGATCGATGATGACTAGGCCGACACCGAGGCTACGAAGCCACCCATCCCGTCACCGCACCGCCCGCCACGCCACTGCTCCTCTAGCTGCAGGGCAGCCTGGGCTTCTCGGGCCTCGTGGGGAACCTTTTCGAGCTCGGCCCCTACCTCGTGTGCCCCGACGACACCTCCCTCTCCCGCAACCCCTTCACATGGAACTACCGCTTCGGGCTCCTCTTCCTTGACAGCCTGCTCGGCACCGGCTTCAGCACCGCGCCCTCCCTCGCGCACATCTCGCTGAACCAGTCCGTCATTGCAGAGCATGTCCTCACGGCGCTACCCGCTCTTCCTCACCAGCGAGAGCTACGCTAACAAGTACGCCCCGGTGGAGGCTGCGCTCATTCTGGCCGTGAACCCGGGTCTACCGGTGGGGCGGCGGATTAACCTCCACAGCATCGCCATCAGGAATAGGTTCTCACACCCGGTCGCTGATACATTGCAAATGTATCTATAATTTTTGATGTTCCATGCTTGGTTTTATCCACTTTCTTGTGTTTTGTCCACACTTTGGAGTACTTTTCATATGATTTCTTGGACTAACCTATTAACAAGAGCCACAGTGCCAGCTGCCTGTTTTCTGCTATTTTTGGTTCCAGGAAAGTCAGAAAATGAATATTATCGGAATTGGACGGGACAAAAGCCAAAGTGCCTTATTTTCCGGACGTCATCAGATGCCAGAATACGAGACGGAGAGGGGCCAGAGGCCGGCCACACCACCTGGCCACGCGGCCAGGCTTGGCTCGCGCCAGGGGTGGTGTGGTGGCCCCTAGCACCCCCTCGGCCTCCCCTTCCGCGTATAAGATGCCCTCGGGAAGAAAAC
Source organism: Avena eriantha (assembly GCA_910589775.1). NCBI lineage: Eukaryota > Viridiplantae > Streptophyta > Magnoliopsida > Poales > Poaceae > Avena > Avena eriantha. The sequence continues at coordinate 111,134,950 of OU342740.1, read as the reverse complement.
CCTAAGTGCCCGATCAAAAATCCACGAAAGAGTCTGTAGCCGCCGTCATCTCCATCCCTAGATCGGGAGGGATCTGAAGCTCTTCCCGGCACCCTGCTGGAGAGGGGAATTCACCCTGGAGGCCTTCTTCATCACCATGCAAGCCTCCGGTGTGATGCGTGAGTAGTTCATCCTTGGACTACGGATCCATGTAGTAGCTAGATGGCTGGTTCTCCTCTTTGTGCTTTCATGTTTAGATCTTGTGAGCTCTGTTCATGATCAAGATCATCTATCTGTAATTCTGCATGTTGTGTTTGCGGGGATCCGATGGATATTGAGATGCTATTTCAGATTGATTATTGATTCTATCATGTCTTTGTTATTTGTGATCTTGCATGCTTTCTGTTGTTAGTAGCTATCTTGGCCAAGTAGATGCTAGCAACTCCAAGAGTTAGTATTTATGCTCGATAGTGGGTGCATGCCTCTGGTAATCTGGGGAAGTGACAGAAATCTCTAAGATACTAGATGTGTTGTTGCTACTAGGGAGAAAACAACAATTCTTTGTTCATAGAAAAATCGTATTGTTTACTTTACACGCAGTTCATAAAGCAATAATCTATTGCTTGCAACTTAATACTGGAGGGGGTTCGGATGATAACCTGAAGGTGTATTATTAGTCATAGATGCAAATGGATGGCGGTCTATGTATAATGTTGTAATGCCCAATCAAGTCTCAAAGGAGTCAAGATGATTAGTATATGCATGTATTGCTTTCTCGATGTTTGTCAATCGCCCCGATGTAATTTGTTCACCCAGCATGTTATCTATCTTAAGGAGATCCACCTCTAGTAAACTATAGATCCCGGTCCTTGTCTGTTACATACAATCTATAACTGTTTACTGCTTTGTGTTTACTTTCTACAAAATTTTACTTCTTTCCATTCGATACGTTTAATCCTTTGTTTTCCGCAAAACACGGTGAGATTGACAACCTTATCGCAAGTTGGGGATAAAGTTTTGTGGTTGTGTTGTGCAGGTCTCCATGTTGCTACTAGCACCGGTAGTGCGCCCTGCCAAGGCTCAGCTAGCAACACCTTTGGGGTGTTTCCTTGCTCCTACTGGTTCGATTAAACCTTGGTTTCATAACTAAGGGAAACTTGCTGCTGTGCTCATCATACCTTCCTCTTGGGGTTCCCAACGAGCTCTACATCATCATCGCTCCAGCATTTTCCTGGGCGCCATTACAGAGCCATCAAGCATTTTTCTGGCGCCGTTGCCGGGGAGTCAAGGACATCTTCACAAGGGGAGTCCGTCATAACCAATCTCTTTACTTTGTTATTTTTGTTTTGCTTAGTTTCTTTTTTGCTTTGTTTGCTTGTTTCTTTATCAAAAACACACAAAAAAATTAGTTTTACTTGTTTGCTTTCTTATTTGAAAACACAAAAAAATTAAGTCTCCTTTAGTTGTTGCCTCTTCCTCAGCTCACCATGTTGATCCCCAAATTCACCCTAAAATACCTTTCAATTGGTAGTGGTTCTATAACTGGGACAGATAATATGGAAGAATTCTTTAATCATGTTAGTAAGCATGAAGATACTGAAGATAGATCCCTTGCAGAACTTGCTCCAAACTATGAGATTGTTGCAACTTATTTAATTCATATGTTAGAAGCTAGGTTTGTTGACCTCAACCCCCTAATGCAAGTAATGTTTCTTAAGCTTAAAGAAATTGAGGACCCTGAAAAGAGGGATTTTATTCTAGCAGCTTTGTCTAAAGAGTTCTATGATGTCGTCAAGGAAGCTAGGAAAGTCTTTGAACGTTTCAATATGCTAGGCTCATGTGTGGATGTTGTTGGTACACGAGAAAAGTTGAACAAAACCGAACCTAAGGGGGAGGAACCTAAGATACCAATATCCTTTAAACTAGTAGCAATACATGATGCCATAGAAAAGATTCTTGATTGGATTGTTCCTGCAAATCCTTTTGATGAGAATAGTGAACCTAAGAGCATTGAGAGGGGATCCTCTAAAACTTATTTGGATGATATACCTTGCCTTGTTGAAAATATTTCTGGTATTGATCTTAATGCTTCTTCATTTGAGAACACTTGATTCTTTCTTGCTTCTTATGCCTAACTTAAAGGCGTTAAAGAAAAGTACTTATTGGGAAATAACCCAAAAGTTTTAGATGAGTCTTGGAAGTTATTACCTCTGTAATAACCTCTCCTTATCCTTTTTATTTGCTTTTTGTGCCAAGAGTAACCTCTAATGAGAGAGAAGTAATGATCGGGAAACTTGTTGTCCTGAAACAGATTTCTGTGCTTCACCGTAAAAATTCGTGTAAAATCTCTGAATGTCTTTTTGAGGCGTGCATTTTTGTGCCTCTGCCCCAGGTTGTTATCTAACTTTCGTTAGTTCAACACTTTTTGATTTGAGCAACAGAAGGTCTTCGAAAAAATTCGTCTTTACCTGCTGGTCTGTTTTGACAGATTTCTGCCATTTTCTGCATTTGCTTCTTGTCGGTTCCTTTATGAGTCTTTTGGGGAATTGAGCTTTTTGAGGGAAGTGCTACAGTAGCTAGTGTTCTAATGGAAGTTTATTTGGTGTTAGAACTGAAACTTAAGACTTATTTATCTTGAGTGCACTAATGTTGCTAATAAAGATTGTGTGAAGTTTTGTATGAAGGAAAAATTTCAGGTGTATGGAAGGAATGAGTAATGAGATGAAGGTGTTGGAAATATGCCTTAGAGACAAATAGTAGTAAGGACTATTATCATATTTCATATAGTTTATGGTTAAGTTTCATATCATGCTATAACTGTGTTGAGTGGAAACATCAATACACGTGTGATATACAAACAACCAGGGGTTCCTAGTGAAACTCTAATCACTGGTTCATTGGTCAACAAATGATCATGTTTCCTGATCATGTGGCTTTTATGCCAGTTGGAAATGAGGTCATCATATTCTAAGAATGAGATGATGAACCAATACCCAACCTAAACATCGTGACCCGATCATGTCACGAAGTTCAAGTTACAATGATTAGAAATGGATCCTTCTAGACTATTCCTTAGACCGTGAGGCTATATCAATCACTGTCTCCCGAGAGTGCTTAGATAGCATCAAACGCGATCTGGTAAAACGGTGGTCATAAAGGTGTGTTCAGGTATTCGGAGGAAACCGTAGAGGCAATATATGTCAAGAGCGGGATTTGTCCGTCCATGTGACAGGAAGATACTCAAGGGCCCACTTGGAGAAGTTATATCCAATAGCTGCGCAACGTGTTATTAGATCATAGGGATATCACTTGTCGAAACGAGTCAAGTAGCATTGTTCAGTAACGAGATTGAACACGACATGGCGATGTCATTGATTAGATCTCGGGCAATGCAAGTATCGAGAGACAAAGGGAATAAGACACGACTGCCCCGGTTCAAACGACGAAAGATCTTCATGGAACGCACAGGGGTCACATGGCCATCCAGGTCCCTCTGTCGATCATTGGTGCGGGAGTGTCCCGACCATGTCTGGAGTGTTCCCGAACCGTGGGGTATCACGCTTAAGGGCTTGATGATGCTTAGAGAGCATTTATAGGATCGATAGAATCGCCGAAGAAAAGTAGGGAGAAAACCGGAAGGGTTTCGGTAAGTCCGGAGGATGTCCGGAGTGGAGGTGGAAGATGTTTCATGGCCATGGAGATTGAATAATATGTGGATGAATGTTAAATATTGATTTAATCATTTATTCATAATTATTTAATAAAGAGAAAATCAATTAAAAGTCAAAAGGCTTAATGGACCAATTCCGGAGGGAGAGGGCCCATTAGGGGAAAGGAGAGAGGGAGAAGGGACCAAAGGGGGAGGCCAGCTAGGCCTTGCCCCCCTCCCCCCCCCGCGGGCCCCACTACGGGTTGGCCGGCGGCCACCCCACCCCCTCCTCTCCTTTAGTCCCACCCTGGGACTTTGAGGGAGGTAGTACCTCCCCCTATATATAGTGGGGTATTTGGCCTAGAAAAATACACCCAATAATCAATAAAGGTCTCCCCACTTTTGGGAGGACCACTAATTGATATTTTCTCTCTCCCCCTCTCTCTCTCGTGACCGTGGTCCCAAGTCTGGACTGCGCGAGCAAGAGACATCTTCACCGCAGAGTGTCGTCGCGCTGCGGGATTCGGATCCGAGAGCTCTACTTCCACAACTGCTGCTGGATCGGGAAGCGGGAGTCATCGTCAGGCACCGGACGTGTGTAACTCCCCGCGAGGTGTCGCACTTGAGGCACTCAAGTCGTTGGAGCCAGAAGGAGCGCAAGGACTTCATCACGACCTTGAGGTCGGCTTCGGCTCGTCTACATCAACCACGCTCTCCCGAGCATTGACAACGCTTTTCGGTCTTCAAGGGTAAGTTCACGAAAAGCCCCTCCCATTACTGTATTACTAATATATAGGTCCTGGCAGCTTCAGGGGTTCAGGGGCATAGAGTAAAATTTATTGTTTTTATGCGCGGAACCCCTACAGAAGGATGGACTAAAGCTCAAGCTTTGGGATGCCACGCGTGTCACACCAAGAAATATCCAAGAACTACAAGCGTCAAAGCTTGGGGATGCCCAAGGCATCCCCTTCTTCATCAATAAAAATCCCAGATTTCTTCTAAACGCTTCATTTTTATTATTTCATGCACAGTTGTGTTTTTCTTGGAGCGTCTTCTTTTTCGTTTTCGTTTGGTTTTTTGTTTACTTTGGTTTGCTTAGTTTTCTGAATAAATTGGTTGGACCCCCTCTTTCATACATTGGTTTGCAAATAGTTTGGTTTGGATTGGAAAAGAGTAGGAAAGTTCATGCTTATGTGGTAAAAAGAGCTCGTTTTTGACTGTGGCCTATGCTTTGTCATGCCATGCTTGATATTGTTTTGGCTTTATTCTTAGTATTCTTTGTTGTAGCATGACTTGTTATAAAAAATTGAGATTTCTTAATGTGCCTTGGATGAATCATGCATTGTTTTAGCATATTAAAGCATAGTATAGTGGTATTCTCCTTTGATGCTTTATTTGGGTTGACTTGGCGCATGCTCACACCATGTTATGACTATCTCAAGTCACCATAGCCTTTATGATCCTTTAGTTTTCAACTTGTAGTATCACTATATGCTTTGATCAATGATGTTTTGTCGCTCTACATTATTATGGCCATTATTGCTCTTTTAGTTTGTCGCTCCCAGTCTTTTGCTAGCCTCCACAACAAAGTATGATTTCCACTCATGCATCCAACTCCCTAAACCAAGTTATTCCAAAGAGTCCACCATACCTACCTACTAGCTTATGCTATTCCAAGTATATTCATGCTTTTTTTTATCTTCCAAATTAAACTTGTTATGAGAAAACTAGTTATTAAAGCTCTCACAAACTTGATGGCACACTTTACTTTTCTTGCCCTTAATAAACTTGAACCATTGTGTCGTCTATGTTGTATATGCTTGCACTTATTTGTTGGGAATTAGAAGAACCATGCTTTCATGGGGAACACTTTCAACATTGCACTTGGTACTTGTACCTAGTTGATATCATGCTCTTTTGTATATGGATGTCGTCGGTGTGAAATGAAAGGGGAGCTTGTAAGTCCTTGGAGTTATGTATATGTGTTAGAGAAACGCCTGGGCCGCTGGTCTAATCCATGCTGACATGGTGGAAACCTGTAGCGTAACCATAATGATCTGTCTATGAAGCATTCTTCTTATAAAAAAGAGTCCTATATTGAGAAAAAGAGAAAAAGAGAGAGATTATGAAAAGAGGAAAGAGAGAAAAAAGCACCATATTCCCATGGTAAATAAGAAGATTGCTGAGATGCTCATTGTCTGCTTGCCTTGTCATTTTGATATGGGGATTCTTCCGTATCATCGGGCAAGGGGTACCCCGTTGGCGGTTCTCTATGATACACATGTACTTACAATGACAAGAACTTACCGGTGACTAAACTTGAGTAGCATGAGGAGCGGCTCTCGTATTCAAGGGACATGAGATTTCTAACTTATACTTCGTCAAGCATGTACACCATAGTTTGTTCACTTTAACCTTAATCACTTCAAGATTCTTATGATAGGGGCAATGAGAGCTGAAAGCTATAAGTACCATAATTTTTGGAAGCTCTTTATGAGACTTGAATCCCTACTTCCTTTTTTTAAAGGGCCTTTCTTCCACCATTACATTGAGTCTCCACCTTCTACCTTTATGCACCTACTTTGAGAGCATAGTGGTCATTCTTAGTTCTATGTGCATTGTCCTAAGACTAGTTGATTGATGCATAACTTGATATTGCTTATTTTAAACTATTTGTATCTAGTCACTCTTATGAACTTTGAAGGTGTCCTATGCATTTATATTTGCTACTCTTTGAGGGACAAGCTGAATGTTATTATGCTATGTTTTCTTTATGTGAAACAAATAAACATCTTGCAAAGCATTGTTATTCATGAATCTTTTGTTTGTGCCTTTTCATGTTGCATCATAGTTTCTTTGTCTTATTGCTAGAACTTTGTCTTTCATGTTATGATTGAAGTACTATGATCCCAGCTTTGAATGTTTTACAAATACTTTGATCAAGTCTTTGATGGTGCATGTCACCTCAAAAATTATTCTTTCTTTTTATCACTTATCTACTCGAGGACGAGCAGGAGTTAAGGTTGGGGATGTTGATACATTGCAAATGTATCTATAATTTTTGATGTTCCATGCTTGGTTTTATCCACTTCTTGTGTTTTGTCCACACTTTGGAGTACTTTTCATATGATTTCTTGGACTAACCTATTAACAAGAGCCACAGTGCCAGCTGCCTGTTTTCTGCTGTTTTTGGTTCCAGGAAAGTCAGAAAATGAATATTCTCGGAATTGGACGGGATAAAAGCCAAAGTGCCTATTTTTCCGGAAGTCATCAGATGCCAGAATACGAGACGGAGAGGGGCCAGAGGCCGGCCACACCACCTGGCCGCGCGGCCAGGCTTGGCCTGCGCCAGGGGGTGGTGTGGTGGCCCCTGGCACCCCCTCGGCCTCCCCCTCCGCCTATAAGATGCCCTCAGGACGAAAACCCTAAGTGCCCGATCAAAAATCCACGAAAGAGTCTGTAGCTGCCGTCATCTCCATCCCTAGATCGGGAGGGATCTGAAGCTCTTCCCGATACCCTGTCGGAGAGGGAAATTCACCCTAGAGGCCTTCTTCATCACCATGCAAGCCTACGGTGTGATGCGTGACTAGTTCATCCTTGGACTACGAATCCATGTAGTAGCTAGATGACTGGTTCTCCTCCTTTGTCCTTTCATGTTTAGATCTTGTGAGCTCCGTTCATGATCAAGATCATCTATTTGTAATTCTGCATGTTGTGTTTGCGGGGATCCGATGGATATTGAGATGCTATTTTAGATTGATTATTGATTCTATCATGTCTTTATAATTTATGATCTTGTATGCTTTCCGTTGTTAGTAGCTATCTTGGCCAAGTAGATGCTAGCAACTCCAAGAGTTAGTATTTATGCTCGATAGTGGGTTCATGCCTCTGGTAATCTGGGGAAATGACAGAAATATCTAAGGTACTAGATGTGCTGTTGCTACTAGGGAGAAAACAACAATTCTTTGTTCATAGAAAAATCGTATTGTTTACTTTACACGCAGTTCGTAAAGCAATAATCTGTTGCTTGCAACTTAATACTGGAGGGGTTCGGATGATAACCTGAAGGTGGATTATTAGTCATAGATGCAGTTGGATGGCGGTCTATGTATAATGTTGTAATGCCCAATCAAGTCTTAAAGGAGTCAAGATGATTAGTATATGCATGTATTGCTTTCTCGATGTTTGTCAATCGCCCCGATGTAATTTGTTCACCCAGCATGTTATCTATCTTAAGGAGAGCCACCTCTAGTAAACTATAGATCCCGGTCCTTGTCTGTTACATATAATCTATAACTGTTTACTACTTTGTGTTTACTTTCTGCAAAATTTTACTTCTTTCCATTCGATACGTTTAATCCTTTGTTTTCCGCAAAACACGGTGAGATTGACAACCTTATCGCAAGTTGGGGATAAAGTTTTGTGGTTGTGTTGTACAGGTCTCCATGTTGCTACTAGCACCGGTAGTGCGCCCTGCCAAGGCTCAGCTAGCAACACCTTTGGGGTGTTTCCTTGCTCCTACTGGTTCGATTAAACCTTGGTTTCATAACTGAGGGAAACTTGCTGCTGTGCTCATCATATCTTCCTCTTGGGGTTCCCAACGAGCTCTACATCATCATCGCTCCAGCATTTTCCTAGGTGCCATTACAGAGCCATCAGTCGCGCAGTTGGCCAGCCCGCTCGGCACCGGCTTCAGCGCCGTGCCCTCCCCCGCACACATCTCGCGGAACCAGTCCGTCATCGCAGAGCACGTCCTCGCGGCGTTGCCCGTTCTTCCTCACCGGCGAGAGCTACGCCGACAAGTACGCCCGTCGGCGATGGCGCTCATTCTGGCCGTGAACCCGGGTCTGCCGGTGGGGCGGCAGATTAACCTCCGTGGCGTCGCCATCAGGAATGGGTTCTCGCACCCGGTCGCGCAGTTGGCCACGCACGCCGTCTCCATTGGGAATGCTTCTGGAAGTGAGATGGGGACACGTGGTTGAAGAACAGAGAGATTGCAAACAGTGTAGATGAACTAGAGAAAGGAGAAGAATATTGGGGAGAAGACGATGTGTGAGTAGGCTACCGGCTTGGGTTGCGTGGTGATGGAGGACGGGTAGGATTTGGCTGGGCCCACACTCACTCTGCCTCGTCCTAAAAAATTCTACATTTCTCTCTGTGAATCTTGGAGTCATGGACTAGTGGAGACGAGTCTGACAACTTTATGTGATTATGTCTCATCTGCACAACGTGGTACTACCTTTTAGCATTTTGGGGAAACACAGAAAAACAGTAAAATTGCTCGTCTCTGAAAAGCTTTACGAGAATCACAAAGCAACTTTTGGCTAATGAATGGACAGGATAGTTCACGTACCCGCTTATACAAGCACAAATGTATTTCCCTAAAATCCTTCATTATTTATATGTTTCTTATTTCTTTTTTCTTGTAATAGGAGGATTTTTTTATTCAGCTTAGGCTCAAGACTCAAGATGAAGATATGCAGTATGCTTATTCTGTAGACACAATACTTGTTTCGGTATTCAAGTACACTGTCACTGTGTCCCTGTATCACTTGGTCCTCTCTGATAACCTGATAATAATTTCCATGCAATAGTAGTGGAGATGTATCGTGAACTTTATTTCTCTGATAAATTTCTCATGCACGCCGTTGTGAGTACGTGGTGACTGAGCATGATAACCCCCTGGCCATTTTGGACCCACATGTCACAGCGGAGGGGGGTTTATGATAAACATAATCACCAACTAGGGGGTTATCATCAATTGTCCCTCCTCCTCCTGCTCCCGCGCCTCAGAGTTAATTGGATAAAACTATCACAATTGGGGCTGTCGAGACGAGTCAGTGCCACTTTCGGTAATTTTTGCGAGTCAGTACCAGTTCTGAGTCATAGCATCACAAACTGCACTAAATTTCGTCTAACAGCATTTTAACACGTTTTCTGATAGCTCGGGCCCAGCTGTAAGTGCTGAGTTGGCGACACGTGTCTAGGAGGAGCTGAGGTGGAAGTGGGGCCCACCCGTTAGAGATATCTTATGTCATTTTATTTTTCTCTCATATTTTACTATTTACTGCCAGTAGGTCCCACCCGTCAGCCTCCCTAAATTTTCCCCACCCACCTTCTTCTTCATCCAATCGGCCTTCTATTTACTGCCGCACAACGCCGACATGCTCACCCGCCACGCCGATGTCTACGCCTGCAAGGACCTCGCCGTCGAATACGAGCCCGTGCCTACGGCTGTCTACACTGGCGACCGGTTCTTCTTCACGACCTGCAAGGGGAAGAGTGGGCGGTTCGCGCGCGTCGCCGGGGCCGACACCTGGGCCATCCAGAAGACCGAGAGCGTCTACGGCGCGGAAGTCAAGGTCGGCGAGCTCAAGCACCTTTCGTTCAAGAAGGGCAAGGTGTCCACCGGCTGGGTCATGGAGGAGTACCGGTGCTTGCTGCCGGAGGCCATCGTCCCCGGCAGGGAGAAGGTGCTCTGCAAGATCCATTTGGCTCCGAACACGCCCGCCTCCGCCCGCCAAGAATCAGACGCGTACAAGATTCGTCAAGAACGAGCGGATCCAGCACACGCACCCCAACCCCAACCAGAGCCGGTGACCGTGACCGCGAGCGCGCACCTGCAGAAGAGACCAGCGCCGGTCGCCATCGCCGATCTGTCTAGCTGCAAGAAGATGTGGATGGTCGCCCCGTACGGGAACCTGAGGAAGAGTGCGAGTACGAGGATTGTCCACTCCCGGTGTGGTTGACGCCTGCCGACTTGCCAGCTGCATCCACGGAGGTTCCCGCTGCGGCTGAAGTTGACGAAGACACCGAGAAGATTATTGGAGTTAATTGGAGGAAGAAGAAGGTGGATGGGGAAAATAGGGAGGCTAACGGGTGGGACCCACGGGTGGTAAATAGTAAAATAGGAGAAAAAAATAAAAAATGACATAAGATATGTCTGACAGATGGGCCCCACTTTCATCTTAGCTCCTTCTAGACACGTGCTGCCAACTCATCACTTACAGCTGGGCCCGAGCTATCAGAAAATGTGTTAAAATGCTGTTAGACGAAATTTAGTGCAGTTTATGATGCTATGACTTAGAACTGGTATTGACTCGAAAAATTATTGAAAGTGGTACCGACTCGTCTTGATAGTCCAAACTGTGGTAGTTTTATCAAATTAACTCCGCGTCTCACCTTGTCTTGCTCGCGCTCGCCTCCCGGTAGGAATCCTAGATGCCATCTCCTCCCGCACTCCCCTAGCGTGCCTGCTCATCCTCGTCAACGGCCCCGCCACCCTCCTCTGCCTCCCTTTCTCCCAGTCATCCACCTCGAGCCGCCTACACAGGTTTGTTTCTGTAGATGAGCCATACGAGTTTGTACACAGGTTTGTTTCTTGCATTTTTATTTGTTTTTCCATCTTATTACTTGTGATTTGGCTGATCTGATTTGAGGCTTTTCCTAGTGGTCTATGCAGAAATTGGAAGTTGCTTTGAAGGAGCACATGCAAGGAAGCTCCCGGCCAGAAGGAGGCAGAGAGGTAGACTGAAGGGGGAAGAGAGTTGAGGGAGGGGATGGCCGCCGCCAGCTCCATAGAAGGGCAGATCCTCGATGTATCCTCGTCAACCTACAGTAGCAAGGTGAACCACTCGCTCAGCAGTTTTTTGTTCATATCTTGTAGCAGAAAGGTGGTTGTCCATGTCCTCAATTCATCATCTACTAACATGCTCATATGTTGGGTGCTCCCTAATTTATCTAGTGCAAGATCTGAACGGAAGCTTCAAATACATCCTGATCCATCCCCATCATCCCATCCCTCATGACTAGAGGCAAATGCCAAGCGGCTAAGGCAAATAGGTCCATAAGCAACCGAGGGAGGAATGTCGCAGGAGTTTAGAATAGTTTCTGATCCACTCGACAAGGCCATGAATCTGTAAGGTCTGGTTCTTATGAAAAAAAAATCTTGTACTATGTATGTATCCTGAGGAGTGAATATATTAGCATCACTGACAGCCTTTTAGTTGAATTTAGGATTAGATAGATCACTTATCACTATGCTGATGAATACAAGATTGCTAAAAAAATATCTTTAGCTTTGCATTTTAATAACACCAAAGTAATCCAAGTGCATATGTGCATGGACAAGTATTGCGTAAGAATGTGACAACTTCTGCAAGCTTTCGAGCATGAGCTTTATCTTTACATATGCGCACTTAACCAGGATCAAATTTAAATATGTATTACAGACCTATAATTATGTATTAAAGGGAAACCCTATTTTTTAGTAAAGAGAAAAGGTTTTTCCTCAAAAAATTATTACATACCTGAAAAATATATTCAACGGTATCTCTGAATTATATTTGAGCATTTGTTTCATCAAGTATGCATTAAGTTCGTTACAAAACACTATAGAATGGTAAAAGCACCAAGGATAGGTATGATAATTAAGCCCCAAACAGAAGCATGATGAGTAACTAGAACTTGATCTATGTGTTTTACCTGAATGATGATAATCCACCCAGCAGCACCACAAATCCAAGTTTGATCATACTTTCCTCCCTTTTGTCAGTAGTATTCAATAAATTATGAGAATTTTATCGAGTGAGTAAGGTTCTTAATGAAAGAATTTGTTCTTGCACCTTATGACTGATAAGGTGATAATATTGTAGTCTTCTTCGTACTTCTTCCTCAACTTTTTGCCTCTGCAGGTCCGTATCAAGGCGTTGGTTCTCGCTGCGTAAGAGGTCAGGACAACAGTGCTGGCGCGGCTGCTCCTTCACCGTCTCTCCTTTCCATATCTCTCATATCTTGCATCCTCGCCCCAACCTCTAGGGTATGCATATGTGAGCATCTGTTTGTATATGTGGGTGAGAGCTGAGAGGGATGGAGAAACAGGGTGTTCCACTAAGATGAAGGAGATGAAGATTATTTCCGTGTTCAAGTGGTTGCAATTGCCCCGCTTCATAGATCTGAAGCTTGCAGGTTGAATCTTTTGTTCCTTATATTGACTGGTCCAGAAGTACATCAAAAAACTAATTTAATTAGTTATAATTGTTATTTCCATCCTTGCTTGTCAGCATGAAACTATTCCTAGATACCGTGTCATGTTTGCTTCCTTTCCCTCTTTTAGGTTGTTTGTCAGACCTGGCCAAGAAGACAAGAAGGTAATAATCTACGACCGCTGCTATAAATTTGTTTCATGCTCATGTACATTGTTGTATTAAGTCACTTTCATGCTCGATGTAGTATCCTAGCCTATCATTGGAGTTCATGTGGAGCTATCTTCCAAGCTTAGCATGTTGGAGTATGGTTGTGTCCAGTCCTTTTCATTGTTGTTGCAGCTTCAGCAGTGTTCGTTGCATGATTAACACTTCATCCAGGATTTACATAATTTTGATGTGGTCTAATCGTGCAATCATCTCTAGAACAGTTCAAGGATTTATTAGCATTGCTACCTCCTGAGTTGTGATCAGTGCATCATAAACATGTAATTACAAGATTGGTAATAGGAAATCAACAGGTTTTATGAGGTTACTAGTACTTTCTTCAGTCACTGAATGTGACTTTCAAGTATGTTATGTTTGTTTATGGTCGCTTCATCTCTACTGCAAATTTAAGTTTTGCTTATTAGCTGCCACATTTTTACGTTCTGCGATGAACTTACACACCAATACATGTCCAGGGCCCATTTAATTGCCTATTTCGGTTACTCAGTTCCATTTCTTCCTGGTAAAGAGAGCTATGGAGTGTATACCTATGATGCCATGCAAGATTGAAGCGTGGTTTTATTGTCTTAGAGGATGTGGAAAAGCTCTTACCTAATGGACCATTTGGAAGAATTATGCTCCAATCATTATAGCGGCAGTCTCAGAGTTGGAATGTGCGACGATGTGGTTGAATCGTGTCAACGACCTAAAGAAATCACTGCACTTGCAGATAGTATTCTGTCTGAAGGTATGGAAATATTGAGCCGATAACAATGTATTTGAAAAAAAGGTAAGTTCTATGTAATCACTGGTAATAGCCTGTTATTAGGTCCTGTTTTTACAAACTGTTGTGTCTTGTGAGTACAGAACCAGTGGGTAGAACAATTGTCCGATAGAATTATTGGTATAAAACTCCTATGTAGTTAGGGTACAGTTTAGAACAACATTTACACATTATGTCATTGGTAGAGTTTGCAATGAAGAATATAGAGATATACTGTTTTGGTAGAAATCTAAACATTTTGTTCTTATGTCAATGATAGTTTCTGTGTGTCTTATGAAATCTAAACCAAACAGTAGAAAAATATCTATTTCAGTTATTTGCATAGAAATTTTTATTCAGTTAAGGCGTAATTAAGGAACAAACTTTTACTCCATATCTCTCCTTACTTCACTAATAGTTTAATGCTTATTGTGTGGTCAGTAGTAATATCTATCCTTTTATCAGTATGTATTTGTAGAATTTTACATGAATCCTATTACAAGTCCCTCACAAAAATGCATCGAGTCGAGGAGAGACTCCATACACTTATTCTTGCAATGTCAAGCCGAGGAGAGCGCCGCTGCCGGTGGCGAGGACGACCAAGGGCTCCATCCCAATTGGCCTGGCCACGCGGTTAATAGTATGACAGAGGCATAGCAGTGGGTGGGCCTCTCATGTGGCTGCTCGGTCCCGGTTTATGAGCGAGGATGCCAAGCAACATCACCATTGCGTGCCCATCTCCGTCTCTCTGCCTCTGATTTGTTTGTATGACTGTCATTGCACAGAGTTTGTTTTCGCCTGCCTTTCACGGAATCACAGGCCAAATTCATTTTTCGCTTTGGGTTCACCTTACCCCTCTTCGTGTGTTGCTCTTGTCCCGCCCTCTACTTGATTTTCTCCTAAGGTAAAGAAGAGCAGGTCATGTTTCCACGATGGAATATAGTTCTCCGGGTTCTTCTTTATTACGTATCTACGAACTCAATTTTTTCTGTTATTAGCGAACGGCTTGCTGTCGTGTTGTTTCTCACCATTGCCTAGCTGTCTTTTTTTAGCTGCAAATTTTTGCCTGATGTGGTATTGTTTGCTCTTTCTTGTCGTGGCTATCACCTGTCGTAGGATGTAAGAATTACCTGCTAGAATTAGTTAGAGTGTAGACCATGTCCCGTTGGTTGCCTGCTTGAATTAGTTGTATCCTCAAACTTTATGCTTGCTTTCTAAGAATCTGCTCCCTTCTCGATTTAGTCATATCTTTTCATAGCACCAACCACCATTATTTGTGATAGGTTGTGTCCAGGTCTAATTTGTTTTGGGTTTACACTATTATGTTTTCCTATTATGTCATGAGTGTAATATTTGCTTGTAAGCTCGCCAGACAATTTCAGTGGCACTGACCATTTTTTTAATATGAGGCAGGCTTAGCGTGTGCGTTTTGTAAGCTCCAGATATATTTTTTGGGGCACTCTCTATGTGTATTTACTTTTGTGTTGGTTGGCAGTTTATTCACGTGTGCAACTCTGACAAATCTATTCCTAGGTACTCTACAGCTAACATATCCTCTCTGACTCTGGAGCTAGCAGTACGTTAGGAAAAGATTGATTTAACAGTGTATTTTATTAGGTGGTGGTGTTATTTTGGGGTCCGAATTCTTAGTCTTCGGCTAATTTTAATTTGCATTTCCTGCATGCAGGTAAACCAACTGAGCAAACATGTATTAATGCTTCGCTACCTACTAAATAATTTCCTTTTCTGAATTGAGATGCAGTTAGATATGTTTTTCCTGTAAAATGTACTACTTCAGTCAATTAATTGTACAATATATTTGGATTTTCATTTATCTATTAACATTCTTGGTGCAATAGTTGTGGGTTGAAACTGTGGATGGTGTTGGTGATGCGTATTGAGTACGGAGTTGTTACAGGAGCCCAGCCCATCACTAAGATGTTAGTCAAGGTGAGACTTGATTTTCTTATTGGCCGCCAATCTACCCCCTCTATTTGAAAATAGCATTTGTTAGGTTAGGATTGCTCACATGTCCTATTTATTCTTGAAGGTGCGGTCTTCTTTTATGAGTCAAACGACACTGTGTGGTAGCAAAATTTCATAATAATGTTGTGTGCTGATATTTGTTCTTGTGCTCATCCGAGAATAGATTCAGGTGTCATGTGGGCTTAAGTCGATTCTAAAACTATTTTTGGTGCATTCTCAATGCGAGTTTGTTTTATATCGCAAATTTCCTATGAAGTTTGTGTTATTGGTTTGAATTGATCTTAGCTTCCCGACTAGCTATTGCAAGCATCTGGTCAGGCCCCCACCGGCTGCTGGTTTCTGCATATCCATGCCTGCAGGGCAGTCCAGCACACTCACCACAGGGCTCGAGCCTAAGCCTTCTGTCTAACAACTATCAGAGAACAACTCATTTTCAATGTGTTATCGAATTGTTCAACTTCAGCGATGCTGATTTTCACATGCACATAATCACCATAGATTTCTTCCTTGATATTTAGCTTGAATAAGTATAGCCGAGAACAGGCCGTCTTTATAATTCCTGTGAATTGTGCGTCTTATTGACATACATTTTTTATCATGAAAAGCTCTTGTCTTATGAGGCTAATTATATCCTCACTGGCCGTTGAAATATAGTAGAAAATGATCCTGAATCTGATGCCGCGACAAGCGCCTACGCTTGCAGTTTTGGGAGCTCTGCTTGCATTTGGGACAATGCCACGTCCCATCACCATTATGTGAAACCTTTCTGTTGCAGCACTCATCATCGCTGCATGGTGCAAGATGGATGGGCATAGCCAACGCACTGCTCCAGCATATTACCCTTTCAGAGCAGCCTAGGCTCGAATGCCAACGTGCAAGGGAAAAGGGGCCTGCAAGTGACAGAAGTTTCCTGCAGAGGAGGCGGGATCCTTGTATATAAGAAACAGAAAAGAAAGCATAGATGGGAAAAAGCATCAGGGCGAAGGATCAGCATTGGCCAAGATATTTGATCTGCTCACATCAGATGGCAAAGGGTGCATTGGACATAGATGAAACTGATGGGTGGCCTCACAGTCTTGAGTTGGCGTGGTTGTACTGAAACTACTGCTTGCTGCTGCTTCCTGCGTATGTGCCCTTAGAGGACCTCTCAGTGTTGATGTGTAAAATTGTGCCATCAACAGTTATCCAATCTGGCCTATCTAGTCGTCCCAGTGTACTTCTGCCTTGGTCTGCACAATTATTTTGCTCATTCTTGAGATTTCCTGAGATAAGGAAGTGAAATCCACAAAGTTTCCTTCAGTTATTTACCATTGCATCGTTCTTTTTGCATCAGGTAACTCTGGATCTAATTTTCACAAGTTTGAGTTTATTGTGCCACAGTTTTAATGCCTTATGTATGCAGGTGCACTGTGTTGTGTTTTGCTTTGGAACCAAGTAGCTGCTACTATGCGTGATATATGTGCTCATTTGTTCAAAAGAATTAGAAAATAACCGCGTATAACTTTCTTATACTAACCTTTTATTTTCATTTGGATCATATTGCAAGACATGTCGTGTTACTCCTGGTCCACAACATGCCCACAACATTTTGCCCAATATTGATAATGCCAAAGGAAGGTGGCACTTGACTAATCTACATACAAAGGCAATTCACCATGATCTACATAAAGATTCTATGTCTGTTTATTTGCTTGCTACTTATCATCAATTTGCACATATGCTTAACAAAGCGTTTTAAAATAAATTTAGAGAACTACATCTGTATTAGGAACATATCATTTTCCCACCTGTTTTTTATTAGGGTTATACAAAAACCACGGGTTTTGTAGCGCTATATAAAATAAAAATTAGTGCAAGAGTCACGGGATCGTGCGCCTTAGCGCACCCCTAAATCTAGTAAGGTATAATAGGGGCACCCCTGAGCTTACCTCAGTAATTAGGGATTTTCAGACGTAAGATCGAGCCACCAGAGCGCTTTGCTAAGTGCACTCGCCTTGCTACCTAGACGCGCGAGTCTCTTTGGCCAGGTGCTGGTCTTCCTTGCCGAAAATTATTGGACCTACATGTCGGGCTCGCAAATACTCCCTTCGTCCCGAAATAACTGACGCGGTAGCGTTTTTGCAAAAAACACCTCGACGTTTTTCACTTGAAATCTGCAGTCCCTGGTTGTCTCCTTCCTCGCGTTCCTCTCTGCATCCCTGGCCCCGTCTCGCGTGACCGCTGTTGCCGCATGTCCCTTTGCCTCTCTACCCTCGTCCCCTCGTCTCGCCGGCCACCCTCGTCCGGCTTCGTCCGTCGACCTGCCCTCATCCGCTCCCCCGCCGAAGCTGAACCCAATCCTCCCAAGGTGAACCCTCTTATCCTGCCCCCATCCCAACTATCTCACCTAAAAACTGATTCTTTGAGCTGGGATGAAGGCAAACTTCCCACCAGCATCTCGAGGAGAGAGAGAGAGGTGGAAAAGTAAGGCGACGTCGTGGCGGTAGCGGCTTCTGATGCTTCTGGTCCTAGCATTGGAGGCGTTGTGCTGGATCCCTCGGGTGGCCGTGATGGCGGAGGTGGCGTCGACGGCCAAGGGGGCGTGGAGGTCGCTACTGGGCTTTGTGGAGGCGCAGGTGAACTCCTACAACCGCCGCAGCCCCTCCGGCCCATGCATCCCCAACCAGCACTCCGAGAAGGCTAGGCCCTGCATCCTCTTGGTTACTGTCGACTGAAACAGGCAAAAAATTCAATCCTTTATGCTAAAAATTTCTTAGGAAGGTGGAATTTAGTTGATTGTAGGTGAAGTGTACAAGGTTCCCAGCGAGAGTTTGTGCAATACATGTCTTAGATAGTCAGATCATCATATTGCTATCATGTTGTTGACTGTTTAATGTGAATTAATAAATATATATGCTACTGATGGCTCAAAATATATTGAGCTTGTTGGGAACCCCAAGAGGAAGGTATGATGAGCACAGCAACAAGTTTTTCCTCAGTTATGAAACCAAGGTTATCGAACCAGTAGGAGCAAGGAAACAACCCCAAGGTGTTGTCTCCAACTTGGAATCCTGCACAACACAACCCTAGAACTTTGCCCCAACTTACAGTGAGGTTGTCAATCTCACCAATTTTGCTAAAAACAAAGGATTAAACGTATTGTGTAGAAGATAGTAATTGCTTGCAGAAAGTAAACAGTAAACAACAAATAGATGGTAGATTGATGGTAAAAGAATGGACCGGGGTCCATAGTTCACTAGAGGTGATTCTCCTCAAGATACATGACATGTTGGGTGAACAAATTACATCGGGGCAACTGACATACACCGAGAAAGCATCATGCATATACTAATTATCTTGACTCCTATGAGATTTGATTGGGCATTACAACATTATACATAGACCGTAATCCAACTGCATCTATGACTAATAATCCACCTTCAGGTTATCATCCAACCCCCCTCCAGTATTAAGTTGCAAGCAACAGATAATTGCATTAAACAAAGTGTGTAAAGTAAATAATACGATTGTCCCATGGACAAATGATTGCTGTTTTCTCCCTAGTAGCAACAACAGATCTAGTACCTTAGAGATTTCTATCGCTTCCCCAAATTACTAGAGACATGAATCCACTATCGAGCATAAATACTCACTCTTGGAGTTGCTAGCATCTACTTGACCAAGATAACTACTAACGGAAAGCATGCAAGATCACAAATAACATAGACATGATAGAATCAATAATCAATCTGAAATACCATCTCAATATCCATTGGATACCCGCAAACACAACATGTAAGATTACAAATAGATGATCTTGATCATGAACGGAGCTTACAAGATCTAAACATGATAGCACAAAGGAGGAGAACCAACCATCTAGCTACTACATGGACCCGTAGTCTAGGGATGAACTATTCACGCATCACACCGAAGGCAGTCATGGTGATGAAGAAGGCCTCCAGAGTGATCTCTCCCCTCCGGCAGGGTGCCGGGAAGAGCTTCAGATCCCTCTCGATCTAGGGATGTAGATGGCGGTGGCTACAGACTCTTTCGTGGAATTTTGATCGGGGTGCTTAGGGTTTTTGTCCCGGGAGGCTTTTATAGACGGAAGGGAAAGGTCGGTGGAGCACCAGGGGGCCCACACCCCCTGGTGGCTATAACTACCTCGGTGAATTACGCTCTTAGTTAATGCCTGGATGAACGAAAGTGGTTAAAATAGTACGGTGGGGCCCAAGGCCACTCACTGTAGACGTTTCGGCCGTCCTAACCACTTTCAGACAACGGGACAAGAACGAGCGGCGTAATCGGCAGGCGAAGGGATCAACTACATACACAAATGAGTATGTATGCAAGCCACATACAACAGTCTTCAGAGCCATTCCATCTAAAATAAATAGAAATATTGCAACGCCATACGGCAAGATCCAAATGTCCTAGATAGATATAATAATTTAGGATAGCTCCTCATACATCACACATCAGAGTATCAGGCGGAAGCGGAAACAAGATCCGAGTACGGATAAGAAGCAAATTGGCATAAGATGCCCCATAAATAAACACATCCCGCCCACAGATCTCACGGATCCCCGTTCCTGGAATCTCTACACCGAATGATCGTTGCCAACATCATCTGTCTCTTCCACCCAGTATCCATCTTGCGGGTACACCTGTTCATCTGAATCAAACAATTTATCGTGTGAGACCCTAGGGGTACTCAGCAAGTCTTTATGCCGCTAAAGGGGACACAACCTGGGGTGACGCAATTGCAGCCAAAAATAATACCTAACAATTCTACAGATACTCGCTAACCATCCGCCTAACCAATGATAGACGGATGTCCGTGAATTAAGAACAACAGTTATAACAGTATAATTAACAGATCCATCCTCCTCCTCGCTTACCAACGAGGAAGCGGACAAACAACCCCCATCATCCGTTGGCAGTTTTATTAACCATTTCATGAGTATTGCACTATTTACTAGTCAAGTACTTAGTCAAATTAGAAGCGGTACTTTATTTATACTTGTCTATGATCGAGAAACTGTGCTCCAAGTCGTCCATAACCGCGGACACGGCTTTCAGAAAGATTTACCCTGCAGGGGTGCACGAATAGCAACACACACTCGATCAACCTCGGAAAAACCAAATCAAAACCCAACGAGGCATTCACGACAAAGCAATCACAGGATTCAGAAATATTTCAGGGGGCCACCCCATTAAGCTACCCGCAACGAAGTTAGCCGGCTCCGAGACGGACCCAAGGTTTGCGCCAATGGCTGTAAACGACTGGGAACCCGGAAATGTGACTGGGCTTGTCGATACCGTGAAAACACTCCGCAATTCTTAAACAGTAGAGGTGCTCCTCGCACAATCTTAATAAAACAGTAACATGGCATAAGTACAGGATAGTAATAAAGCCCCAAACTACTTTGTGGCCCCAAGAAATAAGAATGAATCAAGCTCTGGCTCAGGGGGGTCCATAAGGCCTCCCGGATGTGGATAGTGCGAATAGTCAAGGAACAGGAATCAAGTACTCGGGGTCCTACGGGACACAAGTGTGCATGAAAAACCAAATAGCAGATATTGCTCACCGGTGCCTCTTTCATTAGTTATCCCATTACTACTCAGGTTAAGTTGTTTAGGTACCTCGTTATTCATCAGACACTCATATACCCTACACAGCTTTTTCTACGACTCGCATGGCTCAAACAACACCTGTAGTAATGGCTCATGGGATGGAGGAACAAGCTTCGGTGGGGTTTAAAAGTAAAGGCTATGCAGTACTTGGGATTCAATTTAATGCAATCGCGACTCCATGATGCAAGAATAAGATAGAGGCAATAGGTACTGTATGTATGCAAGCATGTGGTAGTGCTTGCCTGGCAACTCAGTTGAAGCGAGAGATGGATCTGGGTAGTACTCCTGTGGTTCCTGGTAATGCTCCTGCTGGGCGTCTATTCGAAGAAGAACCAAACAAACAAGGACCAACATAAATAAAGTGCACAAGCATAGGAAATAAAATGCGACAAGCAAACAAGCATGCCATGATGAATGATGCACAATTTACATGGCATTAAAGTAGCATGGCAAAGGTGAGGTGTGGATACAAGAAATAAAGCATTTTACTATTTATTTGGTCCAATTTTATTGTCATAAACAGTTCAGATTTTTAATAGTGACATGATGCATGCTTCAATTCAGAACAAGGACTGCATAAATAGAACGGGCTCGTCGCGCTGATCGATTTAGACATATTATTTGCCCAATTTGGAGTTATAGAATTAAAGTTATTAATTAATTAAGGAAAAGGGCATTTTATTGTAATTTTAATCATCTCGAAATTTAAAGTGTTCAAACATTATTTTGAATGGCATATTTGAATTCCTCACATTTTTCTGATTCCAAAACATATATTATTTGGATTTGTATTTTAAAAATTATTTGAATCTGATTTGAATTTGAATTAAATCAATTTTGAAAAAGGTTTAATTAAAAACAGACAGCCAGAAAAACTTTCCTTACTCAGCCCGTCCCAGCCATAGTCACTGACGGGTGGGACCAAGCGGACTGGGGCCACACGCGCAGAGAATACTTTTTGTACCGCGGCTCGGGCTAGCCCAGTGAGGCTGACAGGCGGAGCCAGCGGCTGGAGACCCACGTGCCAGGGGTGGGGGACTGCAGCGACTGACAGGTGGGGCTAGAGCTGGAGCGCGGGTTACGGCCGGAGAAATCTGGGGTTTTTTTTGCAATAATACCCGAGCGGCTGACAGGTGGGGTCTCTAGGAGCACGGGTTAAGAGCGAAATAAAAAGGGGGGGCTTAATGTAAAATGACCATGGCCCTGGTACTATTCTTCTTCTCCTCGGTCTGACGAGAAATCGGCGCGCGGCGCGGGGCGGAGGATCGAACCCGGGTCACGGGCGTCCGCGCTGAGGGGGCTAGCCAGTGCGGCGCGGTGAGGGGAGTTGACAGAAGGTGGGCTGGGGCCTAGGTGAGGTGCTAGGTGGCGTGGGGAGGTTGCAGACGGCAGCGAGCGGCGCGCACTGAGAGCGTTCGACGGTGAGGCGGAGCATGTCAGGGCGGTCGAGGGACTCACCGCGGGTGGGCTGGTGTGGTCGGATCGGGCCGAAGCGCAGAGGATCGCCGACGAGGCTGGCGGCCGGAGTTCTAGGGTTTGGCGTCGGGTGGCGGCGGTACCGACGCTCCTGGGGCTTCTCCTCCTCGACGACGCGTGCAGGGAGCAGCAAGGTGGTCGCCTCGGTCTCCCAGGCTACCCCCACAACGTGGTGGCCGGCTAGATCGAAGAGGCGAGGCGGTGCTGGCGGCGAACGACGGCAGGTCTTGGCGACGAAGAGGAAGAAGGAGGAGAGGAGGGCTGGCTAGGGACAGATCTGGGAGCTGCCAAGAGGCGTGTGGAGGAGGGGAAAATGAGAGGGAGAGAGAAGAATGCAGGCGTGGCACGACAGAGATAAAGTGGCCTCGGGTGCCACCTTTCTCTCCTCCTCACGTGCTGGCTCGAGCTAGGAGCAGGTAGGGCACGGCGGGGGAGGCTGCAGGTGGACCAGGACGGCGTGGTGGCTGCAGGGTGGGGCTAGCACGCGATAGAGAAAAGAGAGAAAGAAGAGGGGGTAGCTCGGGCTAGGGTAGATGGGGCTCGGGTTAGGGCTTATCTAGGGTTAGGGAGAGGAGTGGCTGGGGTGTGGGCCCGGGAGAGAGTGGCCAGGTGTCCAACAGCAGGTTAGAGAGAGAGAGGGGAGAGAGAGAGAGGTGGGAGGAGGTTTAGGGTTTAGTTAAGAAAATTAGGGTTTGAGGAGTGAGGTGGTATTAGGGTTTTGATTTAGAAATTTTTAGGGTTTTGACAAAAGCTCAAAGATCAAGTCAAGATGGAGGTGTTGGAGTGTAGGGATTAAAAGAAAATGCATGATCATGACATGGCCAAGTGTGAAAATAGAAAAACACAACAAAGTGGATGGATTCCCATATGATCATGCATGAAGGAAAATAGTGATGTTGATGAGATCAAGGGAATAGTGGAAGGAATGGAGATGATCCACAAGATAAGATCCAACAACACAAAGTAAAAACCAATGAGATAAAAGATGGTGAATAAGGTTGCATGGCCCATGCAAAATTATAAATGCCATGATTTATTTTGTGAGAACAAACTAATGATATGGCATTATACTTATGCATTCCCATGAAGTGGAAACAAGGCCAAGCAAAAGAATTTAAAGAACTAGATCCACCCTATTTCCCATGAGCTAGATAAACCAAAATAAAGACAAACAAGCTCATGGACTAGTAGGATGGTGGAATTATAAAGTGGTGAGAAGAAAAAGATAATGGAGATGAATAAAAGATATGCCCCCAACTCAGCTTGGGCATTTGAACAATATATCAATAACCAAATACAATATCAAGAGGCAAATACAATTAATAATGCATATGAGAGAAAAACCAAAAGAAAGAGGGTTTTATATGATGCTCAAATGCAAGGTGGCATGATGACATGAGCATGATATAATTATAATGCAACAATAATATATATGAAGTAGCCAATATCTTACTAGGACAAGTAGCATTATAATTGTTAGACAATTGGGATGCTACAGTGGCGTGCCCCCTAGGTCGCGCCGCCACCATGTGTGGCCGCCCTGGTGCGCCACTTCGTCTCCCCTCCGGACTTCGTGTTGCTTCAGGTAAGATATTGACTTTGTCTTTTGTCCGGTCCAATTTC
Organism: Avena eriantha; assembly: GCA_910589775.1. Taxonomy (NCBI): domain Eukaryota; kingdom Viridiplantae; phylum Streptophyta; class Magnoliopsida; order Poales; family Poaceae; genus Avena; species Avena eriantha. The sequence continues at coordinate 111,110,664 of OU342740.1, read as the reverse complement.
AAGAATATTTCCGTACTAGCTTTTCTGAAACCAAAAACAGCAGAAAACAGGCAACTGGCACTGTGACATCTTGTTAATAGGTTAGTTCCATAAAATGTGTAAAAGTACTCCAAAGTGTGGACAAAACATAAGAAAGTAGATATAAAACAAGCATGGAACATCAAAGATTATAGATACGTTTACGACGTATCAACATCCCCAAGCTTAACTCTTGCTCATCTTCGAGTAGGTAAGTGATAAAAAAAATTGAGGTGACATGCACCATCACAATCTTGATCAAGGTATTTGTAAAACATTGATAGCTGGGATCATAGTACTCTAACATAGCATGAAAGATATAGTTCTAACAATAAGACATAGCAACTATGTTATAACATGAAGAGGTAAAAAAAAATATTTATGCATAACAATGCTTTAAAAGACGTTTGTTTGTTTCACATATAGAAAACATAATGAGAATGGTATTCATCTTGTCCCTCATAGTGTAGCAAAACATAAATGCATAGGACACCTTCAAAGTTCATAAGGGTGACTAGATACAAATAGTTTAAAAACAAGAAATATCAAAGTTATGAATCAATCAACAAGTTTTGGGACAATGCACATTAAACTAAAAATGACCACTATGCTCTCTCAATAGGTGCATAAAGATAGAAGATGGAGACTCAACAGAAAGGTAAAAGAAAGGCCCTTCATAGAAGGAAGCAGGGATTCAAGTCTCATAAAGAGCTTCCAAAAATTATGGTATTTATTAGCTTTCAGCTCTCATTGCCCCTATCATAAGCATCTTGAAGTGATTAAGGTTAAAGTGAACAAACTATGGTGTACATGCTTGACGAAGTATAAGTTAGAAATCTCATGCCCCTTACTTACGAGTACCGAACCTCATGCTACTCTACTTTAGTCACAAGTAAGTTCTTGTCATTGTAAGTACATGTGTATCATAGAGAACCGCCAACGGGGTACCCCTTGCCTGATGATACAAAAGCTTTCCCATATCAAATGACAAGGCAAGCAGACAATGAGCATCTCAGCGATCTTTTTGTATGCTATTTGCATAGGGTTTTCCCCTTTTTTTTCTTCTTTTTTCTCTTTTTTAGGATGCTTCACAGATTTCTCACTATGGTTATGCTGCACGTTTCCACCATGATTAGACATGGCTTAGACTAGCCGCCCAGGCGTTTTTCTAACACATATACGAACTCCATGAGCCTTACAAGCTCCCCTTTCATTTCACACCGCCGAGATCCATAAGCAAAAGAACATGATATCAACTAAATAAATGCAACGTTGAAAGCGTTTCCCATGGTAACATGGTTCTGTTAATTCAAAACTTACAAAACGCAAGCATATACGCAACATAGATGGGAACAATGGTTCAAGTTTATTAAGTGCAAAAAAAGTAAAGTGTGCCATCAAGTTCATGAGAGCTTTAATCACTAATTTTCACATAACACGTTTAATTTGGAAGGTAGATAAAAACATGAATATACTTGGAATAGCAATAATGCTAATAGGTAGGTATGGTGAACTCTTTGAAATAACTTGGTTTTATTTGGAGTTGGATGCATGAGTGGAACTCATACTTGGTACATGTGGAGGCTAGCAAAAGACTAGGAGCGACCAACTAAGAGAGCAATAATGACCATAATCATACAAAGCGATAAAACATTATTAATTAAAGCATAAAGTGATATTACAAGTCGAAAACTAAATGATCATAGAGGCTATGGTGACTTGGTATAGTCTTAACATGGTGTGAGCATGCGTCAAGTCAACCCAAATAAAGCATCAAAGGAGAATACCACAATATTATGCTTTTATATGCTAAAACAACGCATGATTCTTTTAATGCACATTAAGTAATCTCAATTGTTTGTAACAAGTCATGCTACAACAATAATCACTAAGCATAAAGTCAAAACAATATCAAACATGACATGATAAAGTCTAGGCCACAGTAAAAAACAAGACCCTTTTATACCACTTAATAGCATGAACTTTCCTACTCTTTTCCAATCCAAATCAACTTATTTGAAACTATGTATGAATGCGGGGGTTCAATCAATTTATTTAAGCGACCCAAGCAAACGAAAACTAAAAACAAAAATGAAGACACTCCAAAAACAACATAATTGTGCATGAAACAATAAAAATGAAGTGTTTGGAAGAAACCTGAGATTTTTATTGATGAAGAAGGGGATGCCTTGGGCATCCCCAAGCTTTGACGCTTGTACTTCTTGAATATTTATTGGGGTGACACGGGTGGCATCCCCAAGCTTGAGCTTTTGTCCATACTTCATCTTATCACATTGTTCTTCCCTACACTTTTAAATTTCCTTCATACAAAACTTCACACAATCTTCATTAGCAACATTAGTGTACTTAAGATAATAAGTCTTTAGATTCAGTTTCAACACAAGTAAAACTTCCATTAAAATTCAAGCTACTGTAGCAATTCCTTTTAAAATTTCAAGAAATTGGCAAGAACTCAAAGAGAAAGAGATTAAGAGGCAAATGCAAATAATGGTAGAAATCTGTCAAAACAGACAAGCAGGTAAAAACCGATTTTTTTGAAAACCTTATGTTGCTCAAATCGAAAAGTGTTAAACTAAAGAAAGTTGGATAACAACCAGGGGCAGAATCACAAAAAATTACAGCTCAATCTGACATACAGAGATTTTTCACGAATTTTTACTGTGAAGCACAAAAATCTGTTTCGGGACAACAACTTTCCCAAGTCTTACTTCTCTCTCATTAGAGGTTACTCTTGGCACAAAAACCACACAAAAAGGATAAGGAGAGGTTATTACAGAGGTAATAACTTCTAGGACTCAACAAAATAAAAATTTATTGACTAACAATTTGGGTTATCTCCCAATAAGTGCTTTTCTTTAACGCCTTTGAGCTAGGCATAAGAAGCAAGAATCAAGTATTCTCAAATGAAGAAGAATTAGGACTTTTAGCAAGATTTTGTAGGAAAATAATTACTTCACAGACATTGCAACCATCAAGATCAAAATCATAATTACCATCCAAGGTAGTGGAGCTATTGTTTCCCATATTTCGAAGAATTTCAGCATTTTTATTAGAAAAGGTTGCATTGGTTTTAGGCATTGTTACAAAAGGAACGGGGACTTCATGTGGGTTGCTAGCATCAACATTAGTGGTGGTGATAGTACAAATACTACTATTTCTAGCAATTTTATCTTCTCTTTCCCACTTAGCATGCAATTCAGCTAATAGTCTAACATTTTCATCAATTCTAACTTGTATGGCATTAGTAGCAGCAAAGGGGTTTTCAATAGTTTCAGGTTTAGCAACCATTTTATTAATCAAAAAAGATTGTGCTTCAGACAACGATGCTATATTTCTTTCAGCATTAGAGAGTTTTTCCTCAATAGTTTTATTGAAAGCAGATTGTTTACTAATAAAATCTTTAAGAATGACTTCAAGTTCAGAGGGTGCGTTTCTATTATTGTTGTAGGAATTTCCATAAGCATTACCACTATTGGGAGGATATGGCCTATAACTATTATTACCAAAATTATTACTATAGGCATTGTTGCTAAAATTATTAGTTCTAATAAAGTTCACATCAACTTGCTCATCTTGAGCAACCAAAGAGGCTAAGGGAACATGATTTGGATCAATATGAGCTTTACCATTAACAAGCATAGACATAATAATATCAATTTTATCACTCAAGGAGGAGGTTTCTTCAACAGAATTTAACTTCTTACCTTGTGGAGCTCTCTCAGTGTGCCATTCAGAATAGTTAACAATCATATTATCAAGATGCTTTGTTGCAGCACCCAAAGTAATGGTCATAAAGGTACCTCCAGCAGCAGAATCCACCAGATTTCTTGAAGAATAATTCATCCTGCATAAAAGGTTTGGATAATCATCCAAGCAGTCAGTCCATGAGTGGGACAATTCTTTACCAAAGACTTCATTCTTTCCCAAGCTTGAGCAACATGTTCATTATCAGATTGTTTAAATTTCATTATTTCACTTCTCATAGATATAATCTTAGCAGGAGGATAGTATTTTCCAATAAAAGCATCTTTGCATTTAGTCCAAGAATCAATACTATTTCTAGTTAGGGATGGCAACCATTCTTTAGCTTTTCCTCTAAAAGAGAAATGAAACAATTTAAGCTTAATAATATCTCCATCTATATCCCTATGTTTTTGCATCTCACAAAGTTCAAAAAAGTTACTAAGGTGAGCAGCAGCATCTTCAGTACCAACACTAGAGAATTGTTCTTTCATAACAAGATTGAGCAAAGAAATTTTAATTTCAAAGAAAGTAGCTTCAGGAACATGTGGAGCAATAGGTGTGCACATGAAATCATTGTTGTTGGTGCTGGTGAAGTCACACAACTTAGTATTTTCAGGAGTATTCATTTTTTGTGTTTTTAATAAAGGAAGCAAACCAATACACCTAATTTTTCTGTGTTTTTGATAAAAGAAAACAAGCAAACAAAGCAGAAGTAAACTAAGCAAAACAAAAAAAAACAAAGTAAAGAGATTGGTTATGAAGGACTCCCCTTGTGAAGTTGTCCTTGACTCCTCGGCAACGGTGCTAGAAAAGAGGCTTGATGGCTCAAAATATATCAAGCTCGTTGGGAACCCCAAGATGAAGGTATGATGAGCACAGCAGCAAGTTTTCCCTCAGTTATGAAACCAAGGTTATCGAACCAGTAGGAGCAAGGAAACAACCCCAAGGTGTTGTCTCCAACTTGGAATCCCACACAACACAACCATAGAACTTTTCCCCAACTTATAGTAAGGTTGTCAATCTCACTGGTTTTGCTGAAAACAAAGGATTAAACATATTGTGTGGAAGATAGTAATTGCTTGCATAAAGTAAACAGTAAATAGTAAATAGATGGTAGATTGATGGTAAAAGAATGGACCGGTGTCCATAGTTCACTAGAGGTGATTCTCCTTAAGATAGATGACATGTTGGGTGAACAAATTACAGCGGGGCAATTGACAGACACCGAGAAAGCATCATGCATATACTAATCATCTTGACTCCTATGAGATTTGATTGGGCATTACAACATTATACGTAGGCCGTAATCCAACTGCATCTATGACTAATAATCCACCTTCAGGTTATCATCCGAACCCCCTCTAGTCTTAAGTTGCAAGCAACAGATAATTGCATTAAGCAAAGCGTGTAAAGTAAACAATATGATTGTCCCATGGACAAAGGATTGATGTTTTCTCCCTAGTAGCAACAACACATATAGTACCTTAGAGATTCCTGTCACTTCCCCAGATTAATAGAGGCATGAACCCACTATCGAGCATAAATACTCCCTCTTGGAGTTGCTAGAATCTACTTGGCCAAGATAGCTACTAACAACGGAAAGCATGCAAGATCACAAATAACATAGACATGATAGAATCAATAATCAATCTGAAATAGCATCTCAATACCCATCAGATACCCGCAAACACAACATGTAAGATTACAAATAGATGATCTTGATCATGAATGGAGCTCACAAGATTTAAACATGATAGCGCAAATGAGGATGGCAGGGTTCCGGGAAGAGCTTTAGATCCCTCCCGATCTAGGGATGGAGATGGTGGCGGCTACAAACTCTTTCGTGGAATTTTGATCTGGGTGTTTAGGGTTTTCATCCCGGGAGGATTTTATAGGCGGAAGGGAAAGGTCGGTGGAGCACCAGGGGGCCCACACCTCCTGGTGGAGCGCCCCCAGGCCGCACCGCCACCATGTGTGGCTGCCCTGGTGCGCCACTTCATCTCCCCTCCGGTCTCCGTGTTGCTTCGGGTAAAATATTGACTTTGACTTTTGTTCGGTCCAATTCCGAGAATATTTCCTTACTAGCTTTTCTGAAACCAAAAACAGCAGAAAACAGGCAACTGACACTATGGCATCTTGTTAATAGGTTAGTTCCATAAAATGTGTAAAAATACTCCAAAGTGTGGACAAAAAAAAAAGAAAGTAGATATAAAACAAGAATGGAACATAAAAAAATATAGATACGTTTACGATGTATTAGTACCTCCGTTGTTCCTTGATGACCCACAAGTATAGGGGATCGCAACAGTCTTCGAGAGAAGTAAAACCCAATTTATTGATTCGACACAAGGAGACCCAAAGAATATTTATAAGCCTTAACAATTGAGTTGTCAATTTAGCTGCACCTGGAAACAATCTTGTTCGCAATAGTTTATCAGTAGCAACAGTTTTGTAGTAGCAATAGCAAAGTGATAGCAATAGTAAATGTAAAGATAGTAGTAACAATTGCAGTAAACAGTAGGATTAAAGCGCAGTAGGCATAGGGATGGATGGACGGGCGTTGCATGGACAAGACAATTCATGTAACAATCAAGATATAGGGCATTTGCAGATAAATAAGATAAAGCATCCAAGTACTAAATAATCATAGGCATGTGTTCCATATATAGTCATACATGCTCATGATGAGAACTTGCACAACATCTTTTGTCCTGTCAGTCCGTTGCAGCGGGGCCTCAAGGGAATCTACTGGCAATTAAGGTGCTCCTTTTAATAGAGCACCGGAGCAAAGCATTAACACTCTGTGAACACACGGGATCCTCACATCATAGCCATCCCATCCGGTTATCCCGATTCTTGTCACTTTGGGGCCTTTGGTTCTGGACAATAATATGTGTATACAACTTGCAAGTAAGATCATAAACAATAATATCCTCATGAATCAATAACATGTTTAGATCTAAAACCATGACACTCGGGCCCTAGTAACAAGCATTAAGCATAACAAGTTGCAACAATGTCAAAAGGCACTAACAATAGATACTAGGCACCATGCCTTAACAATCTGATGCAATTACATGAACGATCTCATCCAATCCCTACCATCCCCATAGCCTACATCAAGGGATTACTCACTCATGGATGGGGGAATCATGGATGGTTGATGGAGAAGCAATGGTGATGATCTCCTCCAATTCCCTGTCCCGACAGGGTGCCAGAACGGAGTTTCTAGTTCCGAATCGTGGTTTCTGGTGGTGGCGGCGTAGCGGAACTCTATCTGGAAAAACGTCGACCCCCCGTTTGTTTTAGGTCAGAGGGCTTATATAGGCGAAAGGAGAGGTCGAGGCGGAGTCCGAGGCGGCCACACCACCTCCTGGCGCGGCCTGGCCTGGCCCGTGCGGCGAGGTGGTGTGGGCCCCTCGTGGCCCTTCTTCGTCTCGTCTTCTAGCTCCGTGAGTGTTCTGGTAAAATAGGAGTTTTGCGATATTTTCTGGGATTTTTCCTTAAAGTTGAATTCCTGCACAAAAACAAGACACCAAAGCAATTCTGTTGAAAATAGCGTTAGTCCACATTAGTTGTATCCAAATCACACAAATTAGAGAAGAAACAATAGCAAAAGTGTTCGGGAAAGTAGATACGTTTTGGACGTATCAACTCCCCCAAGCTTAGCTTATTGCTTGTCCTCAAGCAATTCAGTTGAAAACTGAGTGCGATCAAAGAAACTTTCACGAACACATTTTCTTCATAAGATGTATATATTCCCAGCATATGATCAAATACTTAGGCAATTCATAATAAAGAGTATGCAAATAAGTTTACCCAGTAGTCATGCAAGCTATGAAGAGATTCCAACCCATTAATAATAAGAAACATGACACATAAGCATATGCAGGATTGTATTGCTCATAATAAGATATGATAAAGTGGTATCTCACTTGCCTTTCTTTGGAGCAAAACATAAATGACAAGGCACCTTTGAAGTTTAAGTGAATACTAGAAATAAAAATATCAAAGATACAAGTGTCAAAGTTATGTCATAATTAACCGTGTTTTGAGACAAGCACATTACACTAAGAATGATAGCTATGCTCTCAGGAAGGTGATCAAAGAGTAAATGGTGACTCAATATAAAAGCGAAAGAAAATATTTGAAAAGTTTGAAAGGCTTCCAAATGTTGAAAGTATGGTACTCATTAGCTTTGAGCTCTCATTGCCCCTATCATAAGCATCTTTAAGTGATTAAGGTTAAAGTGAACAAATATGAGGATATGCTTGACAAGTTATAAGCTGAAAATCTCATGCCCCTTGCTTACGAGTACCGTTCCTCATGCTACTCAACTTTAGTCACAAGTAAGTTCTTGTCATTGTAAGTACATGTGTATCATAGAGAACCGCCAACGGGGTACCCCTTGCCTAATGACACAGAAGCTTTCCCATATCAAAATGACAAGACAAGCAGACAATGAGCATCTCAGCGATCCTTTTATTTGCTATTTGCATAGGATTTTCCCTTTTTTCTCTTTTTTTCCCTTTTTATTTTAGGATGCTTCACAGATTGCTCACTATGGTTATGCTGCACGTTTCCACCATGATTAGGCATGGCTTAGACTAGCCGCCTAGGCGTTTCTCTAACACACATATGAACTCCATGAACCTTACAAGCTTCCCTTTCATTTCACACCCCCGGGATCCATAAGAAAAAATAACATGATATCAACTAAATAAAGTGCAATGTTGAAAGCGTTCCCCATGGTAACATGGTTCTGCTAATTCACAACTTACAAAACGCAAGCATTTACGCAACATAGATGGGTACAATGATTCAAGTTTATTAAGTGCAAGAAAGTAAAGTGTGCCATCAAGTTCGTGAGAGCTGTAATCACTAGTTTTCACATAACAAGCAAACATTTTTATTGGAAGAAAACAAAGCATAATAAATATGCAAGGAACAACAATAATGCTAATAGGTAGATATGGTGGAATCTTTTTGACAACTTTGGTTTTAGGGAGTTGGATGCATGAGTAAAGCTTATACTCAGCACAAGTGAAGACTAGCAATAGAAAGAGAGCGACAATCGAGAGAATAGTAACTCTCATAATCATGCTTGCGACAAAACAAAATTAATAGTGGCATAAAAGTGACACAATAACTCTGAGGCAGAATAAATCATCGAGGCTTAACTGACTTTTTGTTAAGTCATATGCATGGTGAGCATGTGCCAAGTCGATTCAAATAGAACATTCAGAGGAGGACACCACAATGTCATACCAAGTTATGAATAGAACAATGCGAGCAAACATTTATATGACATGTTACGAACTATAATGGATTGGAGCTGATCCTAAGAAGGCAAGGACCAGTAAGTATCCATTAAATAACATACACCTTACATAAACAGACTAAGCATGCTCACGATGATGAGTATATGTACAAAAATGAAAACAAACAGAGTTCATACCAACCTCTTACCACACGTCGAGTTGTCATAAATCATCATTGCCTTTCACTTGTGTGACTTGAATAATAAGATAAAACCAAACTCCAAGGAGTCACTGAGGACCGCTGAACCCTGCAACGAATTTTACAAAACCAAAGAAGAACAACAAATATTTTTGGGTTTTCGATTTTTAAAGGCAAGAACCGAAGGGAAGAGCGAGCAAAGCGAAATCTTTTTTGGTTTTTCGAATAATCAAAACAAAGCTAAAAAGGATGAAGCAAACAAAGGCTAAAAGACAAAGAAGCAAACAAATAGAAATAACGAAAATATTTTTGGTCTTTTTGTGTTTTGGAAAGCACAAATAAAGCAAGAACGAAAACTAAAAATAAAGTGAAACATGAATATGCAAAGTACCAACAGAAAATGATATGTAGATGAGTGTGATGTCGGTGTACCTCCCCCCAAGCTTAGGCTTTTGGCCTAAGTGGAGATCAATCCTAAGCTGGCCAAGATGGAGCACCTCCATAATATGGTGAAGAAGTGACGTCATCCTGATACAAACTTGAGGACGCCCCAACGTAGTGCGTAGAGTAGTCAAAAGAGGGTACATCTCCCTGGTGCTGCCTATGGAAACCAAGCAAGCGGAGCTGCTCGTCCACCTCCTCCTTGGAGCGTGACCATGGCATCCTGCAAATACTGAACAAAGTAGACTATGGCAAGGGAATTTCCCTCTCATCTCCGTCAGGAAACAACATCTTGTAAACTAAACTTTCCGTACTAGAGTTAGATGTAACAAAGTGATGTGTTTTCATAGCGGCAAGATCAAGCCTTTGCGGGGTTAGCACAGTATCATTGGGATCAATAGAAAGTTCCAAGGCAGCAATCATGCGTGCAGCAATAATGCCCCAATAGATGGGTCCTCTAGCAGCTAGGTGGTGGCAATGAGAGAACCAAGATTATACTTCATATCATTATTAAGTGCAGTAGCAAGAAAGACTAAATGATAATCATAAATATTACTAGTGTTCTCCCTACCAAGAATGCTAGTGGAAAGATAGTAAGCAAAATATCTAAGAGCTGGGAGTTGAATGTTTCTTATCTTCGCGTGCTGAGCTGTACGGTCATCATCATTTGTTACACTTTAGTAGAGCTCTAGCAAGTCAGCGGGTCGACCTTGAATCTTCTTCATTGTCCCAGTTGAAAAGAGGAAAGGACGTCGCCTAGAGGGGGGTGAATAGGCGATTTAAAATTATTACAGTTTAGGCTCTAATAAATGCGGAATAAAACTTAACGTTTAATTTATCAAGCCAAAACCTATATCCACTAGTTTCACTAAGTGCACCAACAACCTATGCTAAGCAAGACAAGCAACAAGGTGATAGCAAGATATAGAACTTCAAGCACAATGGCTATCACAATGTAAATTGCATAAATAAAGAGCTCGGTTGAGAGATAACCGATGGACGCGGAGACGATGATTTGTTTCCCGAAGTTCACTTCCAAAGAAGCTACGTCTCCATTGGAGAGGTGCGGGGGGCGCAATGTACTTCGAACGCCACAAGTGGCTCACCTCGAGGTGTGGTGGCTCGATGCTCACCCAACGCCACACAAGGCCTCACCCCAAGATGCGAAGGCACGCAACCTACCAACGCCACAAAAGGCTCACCCTATTCTCCCGTGAGCTCACCACAAAGGCCAACTCATGTTCCACTATGGGACACTTGAGGGCGGTCACCGAACCCGTACAAGGCTTGGGGAAATCTCCACAACTCAATTGGAGGGCTCCCAAGAAATGCACAAAGGCTCCACAATGCCACAAAAGGCCAACAAGCTTGAGGAACCTCCACAACTCAATTGGATCCCCAAGAACACACCACAACTCCACACAACCGTCTAGGGTTCCAAGAACCCAAGAGAAACAAGCCCAAAAGCTTGAACTCGCCGAATCTCCGAGGAAAACTCAAAGCTATGCACCAAATGCAAGAGGAAAGTTCTTCACTCTCAAATTCCACCAAAGCTACAAAAGCTATTGGGGGAATAAGGGAGGAAGAACACAAGAGGAGAACACAAAAACTCTCCAAGATCTAGATCCCAAGGATTCCTTCACAAAGAAGGGATTTGATTTGGTGGGGATTGTAGATCTAGATCTCCTCTCTCAAATTCCTCAAAGATATGCAAGAATCATGGGAGGGAGAAGGGAAGAGGCCAAGCTTTTCAAGGTCAAAAATGGAGGAGAGAGAGTGGAAGAGCTAGCAAAAATGACCTCCAAAGTTGGAGAAACTTTTGGGAAGAGGGGGCCCTTAAATAGGGCAAGAGAAATCTGCCCGTTTGGGCCAGATTCGCGCCCCACCGGAACTACCGGTGCCCCACCGGTACTACCTCTAAATAGAAACACAAGATACAGAAAAAAACGAGATTTACCAGAACTTTGGCTGGAACTTGGGCCGGTACTACCGCTCAAGCAAAAAACGTTGGACAACATTGCACGAAAACTTCAATAACTTTTGACTTCGGACTCCGATTTCGATGATCTTGGGCTCGTTTTGAAGAGAACAAAAATCTCTACAATATTATGCAAAGAAACATAATAGTACAAAAAGAGAGGATAAAAATAAAATGGAGAATGGTATGACCTCTCAGAAGCGATGAACCGGTAAAACCTCCAGAACCCAAAACGCAAGAAGTTGAGCTTGGAAACTCTAAATGGGATGAAACCAATTTTGTTGGAAAGATAATAAAGAGTAGAATCCAACAAAAGGTGAAATATTGGGTATCACCAAGGGAGAAAATATCATGAATATATATGTGAGATACCTCCCAAGGTGTGGAGCCAGAAAAACCCGGAAGATCAAAAACGCAATAAGATATGCAAGGAAAATCCATTTTTGGCGAACTAGAGCTTGTTATGGAGAAAACCACAAGCTCTAGATCCTCACATGGAAAAGAACCAAACAACAACCAAGAAAGATGATGCTATGTATGCAAAGGTTTGAGCTCTCTTCGAAATATACAAACGAGTCACCCACTCGAGAGCCCCTCTTGATAGTACGGCTATCTATCCTAAACCCAGTCTCCCAACACTACAAGAGACCGGTAAAGAAGAAACCCTATCAAGATCATACCTTTGCCTTGAGCATCCCACTTGAGCTTGATGAAGATGATCTTGTCACCTTCAAGATGGAACACCTTTCTTGATTGCTCGTGCTTGCTCTTGCTTGATGAAGACTTGCGAATGGCTCCCCCATACTCCATGGGGAAACCTCTTCTTTGACCTTGTATTCATCACTCCATGAACGCCGAGGAGGCAAGCTCCAAGCATGAGATCTTCTAGAGATGGTGCATCTTGAGCTTGCACATCATTTTTGATGATGTCTTGAAGATAGCCATGAGGAACTCTATCTTCTTCTTCTTCTTCAAGACATACTTGATCTTCTTCTTCTACTTGATTCCAATAGGCACAAAGCCCTTAGACAATGCTTCTTATTTTTCATCCTTGAAACCAACACATGGTCCAAGCGATGCCAATGGACAAACCTACAAGTGAGGCTCAATTTGCACATTAGTCCATAGGCATGGTCATTAATTACCAAAACCACAGATGGGGGCATACATGCCCTTTCAATCTCCCCCATTTTGGTAATTGATGACAATCCCCTAGAGAGGGTTTAAATATGTAATTTAACGAAAAAAATGGTTACCCCAACATCGAATACTACACAAGTATGTGATGTTGGTACACCCACAATATATAGAGCAAACTCTCCCATAATCTATGCATGTGTGATGAACTTGAATTTCATTGCATAGATTGCCAACCATTATCGGTGGTTGAGTTTCCTCTATATATTAAACATGCAAAGCAACAACAAAGATGCAAGAGCATGCAAGGCTAATGCTTAAGAAACAACTCAAAAGCATAAACCAACTTCCCTTAAACCCTCTAAAACTTCTCCCCCATTGGCATCGATTGCCAAAATGGGTGAAAAGTTCTAGACGGCCAATATAGTGAGAATTCCTCCAAAGGTGTGCACATGCACATATCCAATGATGAATCCTTGGGAGGAAGTAAAACTATATTGAGGACCCAAAGATTGCAAAAACAAAATAAAGAGAAACTAGCTTCAACAAATGAAGCGAGCAACCCAAAAGACACAAAAATACCAATTGACAACAACAATTGATACCAAAAGAAAGACACAAGATATTATGATACTAGCAAATGAGTGTTTAAATGAAATAGGGAAGATCCCCAATCTTTGTGCATAAGATAGAATCAACTAATTTGAATACATCTTGCACAAATATGGAATCCTCACTCCCCATAAACATCTAAGACACAAAAGATGAGAACAAAGGGAAATGAGCATTCTTAAATGAATTGAAGAAGCTCCCCAAGGATTATGCACCAATTATAATAATTGTATTTGGAAACAAAGTGCACAATCATGGAATCCTCACTCCTACAAACTCATTTAACAATACACGGCAAGAGAGATCAAATTATGAGTGCCCGGAGATGCAAACAAAAGGGACAAGCACTCATAGAAAAAAATTTGGAAGCCACCGAAGAATCAACAAGAGGTAAAAGGTGGTCTCCAAGGAAAACAAAAACAACCAAAGATTTATCTTGTCTTGTGTGTATAATTTTCTAGGTGGAAAATATCACAAAGACATATGCCCACAAAGAAACATGCACACACAAAATAGATACACAAGAAAGCACATGAACAACAAAATGAAGTCATATAACATACCAATAGAATTTTTTGCATGAAAGCATGGCCAAAGGCTCGAATATATCTCATTGTACATCAATGAGCTTCAAACACCAACACACTACATACATTGCAACTATTACCAAAGGAAAAGGGAATAGTTGGAATATATGGAGAAAGGCAACAAGTATCAAAAATATAAATCAACTATGCAAAATACTCACTATTGCACATGAGAGAAAATTGAGGAAAGGATGGGAAATATAATTGCTTGATTGACATATTTGGGAGTGAATCATGAGCATGTTTTTGTATAGTCCCCATTATATGCACTCATCTCAACATACTCACATTTGCAATAGAGAGATCTCCCCAAAAAAATAAGCACAACATATGCAAAAACACAAACTCATGCCAACAAGCAACCTACAAAAGGTTGGAAGCAAGATATGTATGCATGAGAGAGATACTTGTTACCGAGATATAATTGGTAGGATGTAGAGGATATGAATTGATTGATCATCCTCGCTTGCCTCCAATTGACATGTAAGCACCACTTCTTCCCAAATTATGAGACAAACATCCAATATATCTCCAATGTACCTACACACAAGTAAGTACACTATGGTCCCAAATAAATTGGGTCCAAAGTAGTTAGTGAAACTATAATACATAGGAGTCCCTCCACATAAATATGTGCATATTGATATGAAATTGAATTTCATGCACATCTTAGACGATAGGATTTGGTGGAGTTTCCCCTATACATTGGATCATAGAAAGAAAGCATGCCATAATATATACACGAAGTAAATATGCACGCACTAGACTTTCAAGAACCAAAAAGGAGATACAATTTGAACTAAAACACCAAGTAAACCAAGAAGTAGCACACAAGAGTGTGACACGACAAAAGGTGTCCAAATTGTATCAAAGAGCCAAATCAACACATGAAAGGACACCAATTCAACAAATGAACAAGGCAAAAGACAAAGAGCAAAAGATGCACAAAACACACAATGCTCAAGGATTTATCTCATCCTAAAAGATCAAACAAGTAAAGAGGATGAGACAAAACCAACTCCGAAATAGAGCAAGGTTCCAACACATAAACCAAACTCTCTACACTTTTCATGATGGCACAAAGTACCAAAAGAAAAGATCAAGCAACCAAGAACAAGAAACACTATATGGATCAAATTAAGAAGCATAAACATGAGTATTATAAATAATATAGGAGAGCTCCCCATGAGTGGTGTGTTACATAGAATTATGTGATTGAATACAAAATGCACACAAATGAGATCATCACTACTACCTACATTAAATAAAACACAAGGGAATACCAATAAACTAAAGGGATACACAAGAAGCAAGGAAGAAATGGGAGACAACGAAAACAATTTCTTGGCCAAAGATAGGACAAAGAAAAGCAAAGGCCAAAGTGAACATGATCAATAAATCCTACCATATATGGAGTGTCACTTTTCCAAGGACAAGAGTTATGGGAAAAAAATCTCGAGGTAGTTTGCAAGGAAATCATGATCATATTCACACAAAGAAGCATGTAACAAGATATAAAAATTATGATTGACGCTTCGAGAGAGATTCTTGATAGCTCCAAATAGTCACACAATCATCAAACATTAAAGTAACTTGAGGCGAATGGTTTCCAAGGAGGATATGGAGGTCCAAATTTGAGGAAACACATATCAAGAAAAACTCTCACAAACAAGATCAAAAATATGAGCAATAAAAGCAATCCAAGGGAGTTGGAACTTGTTTGAGCTAAATGTGACACAAAGGAGCTACATAAATAAATATCAATTCTAAGTGGCACTACCTCAAATGTTCACATTTTCTAGGTTTGTAATATGCACCAAGCATATGACTCCCCCATAATGTGATAACCCAGGAGATCCCGACTAGAGGCAAAAAGATCAAAAAGGAGATGATTAATGGACATTATGGAATTCTAATTCTTCATGAGCATGACATACCACATAGAGACAAGATAATCATGTAATGTCAACACTAAGTGGTATTCCTCATGTACACACATTTTAGGATTGTGTAATGCCCAAGCATAACACTCCCCCAAAATGGAATTGTCCATTAATCGCTCCCAAGAGCCAAGAAAGATACCAAATAAATTCAACAAAGGCTCAAACATAAGAACACAAATACATGATGTGTCAACCAACATACACAAATATACTAGACAGCACAATATAGGTATGAGAGAATCACAACATGTACAAACACATATAATGGTACAAAATCAACACATGCACAAGGGAGCAAGTAACTTTCAATGTAAAGGAGTTGAGCACATGTTACCGCAAGGAGGAACATTGGATATAAGATAGAAGCAAGATAGTCCAATTGGCTTGACTTGTCAAAAATAAATGATGAAGATCCCTAAATTCTTCATAATGTAGCCAAGCCTCCAATGCCCTCCAACAAACACCTATTGATCAAGTTTTAGCTTGTTGGTCCCCAACCAAGTTGGGTCCTAAGAGGTTAGTCACAATAGGCCTGGCCACCCAAATGGTTCTTTTCTTGACCCCACTTTGGGCACCAACAAATTTGGCAAACACATTGCCCACCTCATCCTTACCAAGAGAATATGCATCATATATCAAGATAGGCTTGGATGAGGAGTTACCCATGGTGCATGAGGAAGAAAGGTGCCCCTTCTCGCGGCAAATGTAGCAAGTTCTTCTCTTGCTATCTTTCTTCATGGAAGATGCCAACCCTTGAGGAAGAGCTTGAGTCGGGGGAAGAGGACCTCTTCTAGCTTGAGGTGGAGCTTGAGGTGAAGCTTGAGGCCGCTTCCCTTGCTGCTTCTTCTTCAATGGGCAACATCTCACATGATGGCCTTCTTCCTTGCACTTGAAGCACACAATGGTGGCCGGATTCTTCACTTGACCTTGGTAATTCTTCTTATTTCCCTTGTGCTTCAACAAGTTGGTGGGCTTGTTCTTGATGTTGGAGTTATATCCAAGCCCACTCTTGTCATTTGGGGATCTTCGCACACCCAAGACGTTCTTGAGTGTGGTCTTCCCTTCATGACACTTCTTCAAGTCATTCTTCAAAGAATTGACTTGAGCCTTGAGCTTCTTGTTTTTCTCTACATGGTTAGTATCAACAACAATACTAGAGGAAGTAGATGCTACGTTGTTAGAGCAACAAGGCAAGGGATGCAATTCATCAGAAGATATAGCAATAGTATGAGTGGATGAATTACAAGGACTAGCACATGGCAATATGATACTAGGAGTAGATGTAGTGCTAATGTCCACATGAGGCATACTTGATGTTACCTTTGACAAAATAGCCTCATGAGCCAACTTTAGACTACCATGGGAAACTAGAAGGTCCTCATGCGAGCTTGAGAGGTTAGCATGACTCTCTTCCAATTTCCCATAGTTGATAGTTAGCAAAGCAAGTTGAGCATGTAGCTCAACATTCTCCTTCACAATAGATGCTTCACAAGAGATAGAGTTAGTAGCACAAGCATCATCAAAAGTAGTAAGAGGTGAGGGCAACTTGGAAAGCTCTTTAGAGTAAGAAGCTTTAAGTTGCTCATGTGACTCGGTGATTTTGATGAGCTCCCCCTTTATGACCCTAGAGCCATTGTTGAGGTGCTCAAAATCCTCAAGGAGTTTAGCATAGGCAAACTCAAGCTCATCATTTTTAACTTGGAGGTCACTTGCCACCTCAAGATCTTTATCATGGGATTTCTTCACCCTAGATAGCTCTAGGGCAAAGGTCTCCTCAAGAGATTCATTGGTGGTTTGTTCCTCTTCAAGAGCTTCATTTAAGTTTGCAATGTCATTAGCATACTCACGCTCAAGACTACTCATTTTGTCAATTGTGTCCTCATGCTCATAAATTAGTTGCTTACTTTCATTGGCAAAGGTCAAGATTTCAATGAAAGTAGAGCAAGCATTTTTATCATTGTGAAGAGCACGAAGGACTAGCTCCCCCTTCTATTTTAAAGAAGCAACATCATCTTCTACTTCTAAGTCAACATTCACATCATCATTAGGTGCAATGGGATCCAAAGGAGAAGTTACCTTTGATTCCTTAGCCATGAGGCATAAGTGAATGTTGGGAGAAGGTGATGATGGGGGAACCCTTGAAGCTCCAATCACAACCTTGCCTTGGCCCACAAATTCTTCGATTTCCTCTACAAGGTTAGCAACACAACTACAAGAGGAAATAGAAGCATATTTATCATGGCAACAAGGCAAAGCATGCATATCATCATGAGATATATTCAATCCATTTCTACAAGATATGTAAGGGCAATCAACACTAGGATGTAAATCACATATAGTCCTACAAGTGTTCATGCCCGAAGATACAACATTGCAATGAGATAGATATGAAGAACCGTGAATGCCAAGCTCACTATCCACATTGCAAGTTCTATCACCACTAACCATATCATTACCTTGTGACAACTCACATGTTGGTGTAGTGGAAGAAGATGAGAACTCATCACGGCCGGAGGTGGAGGGAACACAATCATCCTCATTAAGCTTGGACACATCATATTTTGCTTGAAGCTTGGTCCAAATATCATGAGCATTCCGAAAAGGCATCATTGAGGAAAGAACTACAAAGCTCACAACATTAACAAGCACATTAGATGCTTGAGCTTCGAGATAAGAGTTTGTCTCCTCCTCCAAAGATAGATTTTGGGGATCCTTAGGAGGAGGCAAGCCCATATCTAGAATTCGCTCAATATTTGGGTCAATGACCTGGAAATGACTAAGCATGCGAATACGCCAAACATCATAATTTGTGCCATCAAATGTAAATGTGTGAGAGTGCACTAAACCCCTAGGAGACAACCTTACTCTCGAGGCGGTGAAGCCAAAGAAGCGAGAGACCTCGCTCTGATACCAATTGAAAAGGGAAAAGGACGTCGCCTAGAGGGGGTGAATAGGCGATTTAAAATTATTACGATTTAGGCTCTAATAAATGCGGAATAAAACTTAACGTTTAATTTATCAAGCCAAAACCTATATCCACTAGTTTCACTAAGTGCACCAACAACCTATGCTAAGCAAGACAAGCAACAAGGTGATAGCAAGATATAGTACTTCAAGCACGATGGCTATCACAATGTAAATTGCATAAATAAAGAGCTCGGTTGAGAGATAACCGATGGACGCGGAGACGATGATTTGTTTCCCAAAGTTCACTTCCAAAGAAGCTACGTCTCCGTTGGAGAGGTGCAGGGGCGCAGTGTACTTCGAACGCCACAAGTGGCTCACCTCGAGGTGTGGTGGCTCGATGCTCACCCAACGCCACACAAGGCCTCACCCCAAGATGCGAAGGCACGCAACCTACCGACTCCACAAAATGCTCACCCTGTTCTCTCGTGAGCTCACCATAAAGGCCTACTCATATTCCACTATGGGACACTTGAGGGCGGTTACCGAACCCGTACAAGGCTTGGGGCAATCTCCACAACTCAATTGGAGGGATCCCAAGAAATGTCACAAAGGCTCCACAATGCCACAAAAGGCTAACAAGCTTGGGGAACCTCCACAACTCAATTGGAGCCCCAAGAACACACCACAACTCCACACAACCGTCTAGGGTTCCAAGAACCCAAGAGAAACAAGCCCAAGAGCTTGAACTCGCCGAATCTCCGAGGAAAACTCAAACCTATGCACCAAATGCAAGAGGAAAGTTCTTCACTCTCAAATTCCACCAAAGCTACAAAAGCTATTGGGGGAATAAGGGAGGAAGAACACAAGAGGAGAACACAAAAACTCTCCAAGATCTAGATCCCAAGGATTCCTTCACAAAGAAGGGATTTGATTTGGTGGGGATTGTAGATCTAGATCTCCTCTCTCAAATTCCTCAAAGATATGCAAGAATCATGGGAGGGAGAAGGGAAGAGGCCAAGCTTTTCAAGGTCAAAAATGGAGGAGAGAGATTGGAAGAGCTAGCAAAAATGACCTCCAAAGTTGGGGAAACTTTTGGGAAGAGGGGGCCCTTAAATAGGGCAAGAGAAATCTGCCCGTTTGGGCCAGATTTGCACCCCACCGGAACTACCGGTGCCCCACCGGTACTACCGGTGCCCCACAGGTACTACCTCTAAATAGAAACACAAGATACAGAAGAAAAACGAGATTTACCGGAACTTTGGCCGGAACTTGGGCCGGTACTACCGCTCAAGCAAAAAACGTTGGACAACATTGCACAAAAACTTCAATAACTTTTGACTCCGGACTCCGATTTCGATGATCTTGGGCTCGATTTGAAGAGAACACAAATCTCTACAATATTATGCAAAGAAACATCATAGTACAACAAGATAGGATAAAAATAAAATGGAGAAAGGTATGACCTCTCAGAAGCGACGAACCGGTAAAACCTCCAGAACCCAAAACGTAAGAAGTTGAGCTTGGAAACTCTAAATGGGTGCTACGTCCATTTTGCATCACTATTATATGTCTTAATTCACTATTATTCATTGATATATTTCGTATTGAGAGGTGATACTTATGTTATTTCATCTATTTTTGCATGGTTGATGACTTTTGGAGCATGGACCGCTGCAGTCAGGATTCTGATGGAAAAGGTGCTATTTGGATGCAAAATTCGCGAAGATCAGAAAATTGGGGAAAATATACGAAAAATCCTATTTTCCCAGAAGACTAAGGATGCCAGAAGATGGAGTGGAGTTGGGCCACAGGGGGCCCACACCACCCCATGGCGCGGGCAGGCCTAGGCCGCGCCTGGAGGTGGTTTGGCTGCCCTGGCCCACTCCAACCTCTCCCCTCTGGCGTATATCATCCTCCCGAAACCCTAAGACTCGGGGAGCAACCATAGAAAGACTCCGTCGCCTCTGCGGGGCGGAAAACACCGAGAGAGAAAGATCTCTCCGGCAGATAGATTTCTGCCAGGGGAATTCCTTCCCGGAGAGGGGAGATCGTCGCCATCAACACCACCATCAAGCTGGACTTCATCAGGATCATCATCATCATCACCACCATCATCACCATCAGCACCCTCATCACTATCTCCATATTGCTGTAACAATGCGTTGAATCTTGCATAGTTCATAAGGGAAACTTTCCCGGTGTTGATTACTCTTTGTACTTGATGCTTTTAAGTGAACCATTGAATTATTGTTTATGTTCAGATTGTTATACATCATTATTCCATCTCTGATCATGATCCATATGATGTCTTGTGAGTAGTTCGTTTTGTTCTTGAGGACATGGGAGAAGTCTTGTTGTTAGTTGTGGAGTTGCGTTGAGAAAGATTCAATAGATTGTTATTTAAGTTGTTGTGTACTTCTTCTAGTGGTGTCATGTGAACGTTGACTACATGACACTTCACCTATAAGGGCCTAGGGGAATGCATTGTGTATTTGGCTACTAATCGTAGGGGTTGCCGGAGTGACAGAAACCTGAACCCCCGTTAGGAAACCATTCGCAAGGGACGTAAGGGTCATAGAGTTTAAAGCTGTGGTTAGGTTTCTACCTTAATTACTTTCTTGTACTTACGGATGTTTGCAAGGGGTATAATCACAAGTATGTATTAGTCTTGGATGGGGTGGTACATTAGCACAGGTTCACCAACACAACACTTAGCAAGCTAAAGAAGATTAATTGACTATATGAAGCGAAAGCACTTGACAGTCTTCCCATGTGTCCTCGAGAACGTTTGGTCATCTTAAGAAATACAACCGGCTTGTCCTTTGCTACATAAAGGATTGGGCCACTTGCTGCATTTATTCCTACTATCTTTTATTTACTCGTACTTTGTTTACTTGCTTTATCGAAAACCACTAAAAATCTGTTTGCTAAGTATTTGAGAATTCCTGATCCATACCACTAGCCAGCACCTTCTGCTCCTCATTGGGTTCGACACTCTTACTTATCGAAAATACCGCGATACACCCCCTATACTTGTGGGCCATCACCTACTCATGTTCCACTATGGGACCCTTGAGGGCGGTCACCGAACCTGTACAAGGCTTGGGGCAATCTCCACAACTCAATTGGAGGGCTCCCAAGAAATGCCACAAAGGCTCCACAATGCCACAAAAGGCCAAAAAGCTTGGGGAACCTCCACAACTCAATTGGAGCCCCAAGAACACACCATAACTCCACACAACCATCTAGGGTTCCAAGAACCCAAGAGAAACAAGCCCAAGAGCTTGAACTCGCCGAATCTCCGAGGAGAACTCAAACATATGCACCAAATGCAAGAGGCAAGTTCTTCACTCTCAAATTCCACCAAAGCTACAAAATCTATTGGGGGAATAAGGGAGGAAGAACACAAGAGGCGAAAACAAAAACTCTCCAAGATCTAGATCCCAAGGATTCCTTCACAAAGAAGGGATTTGATTTGGTGGGGATTGTAGATCTAGATCTCCTCTCTCAAATCTCTCAAAGAGATGCAAGAATCATGGGAGGGAGAAGGGAAGAGGCCAAGCTTTTGAAGGTCAACAATGGAGGAGAGAGAGTGGAAGAGCTAGGAAAAATGATCTCCAAAGTTGGGGAAACTTTTGGGAAGAGGGGGCCCTTAAATAGGGCAAGAGAAATCTGCCCGTTTGGGCCAGATTCGCGCCCCACCGGAACTACCGGTGCCCCACCGGTACTACCTCTAAATAGAAACACAAGATACAGAAGAAAAACGAGATTTACCAGAACTTTGGCCGGTACTACCGCTCAAGCAAAAAACATTGGACAACATTGCACGAAAACTTCAATAACTTTTGACTCCGGACTCCGATTTCGATGATCTTGGGATCATTTTGAAGAGAACAAAAATCTCTACAATATTATGAAATGAAACATCATAGTCCAACAAGAGAGGATAAAAATAAAATGGAGAAAGTTATGACCTCTCAGAAGTGACGAACCGGTAAAACCTCCAGAACCCAAAACGCGAGAAGTTGAGCCTTGAAACTCTAAATGGGATGAAACCAATTTTGTTGGAAAGATAATAAAGAGTAGAATCCAACAAAAGGTGAAATATTGGGTATCACCAATGGAGAAAACACCATGAATATATATGTGAGATACCTCCCAAGGTGTGGAGCCAGAAAAACCCGCAAGATCAAAAAAGCAATAAGATATGCAAGGAAAATCCGTTTTTGATGAATTAGAGCTTGTTATGGAGATAACCACAAGCTACAGATCCTCACATGGACAAGAACCAAACAACAACCAAGAAATATGATGCTATGTATGCAAAGGTTTGAGCTCTCTTCGAAAGATACAAACGAGTCACCTACTCGAGAGCCCCTCTTGATAGTACGGCTATCTATCCTAAACCTAGTCTCCCAACACTACAAGAGACCGGTAAAGAAGAAACCCTATCAAGATCATACCTTTGCCTTGAGCATCCCACTTGAGCTTGATGAAGACGATCTTGTCACCTTCAAGATGGAACACCTTTCTTGATTGCTCGTGCTTGCTCTTGCTTGATGAAGACTTGCGAATGGCTCCCCCATACTCTATGGGGAAACCTCTTCTTTGACCTTGTCTTCATCACTCCATGAACATCGAGGAGGCAAGCTCCAAGCATGAGATCTTCTAAAGATGGTGCATCTTGAGCTTGCACATCATTTCTTGATGATGTCTTAAAGATAGCCATGAGGAACTCTATCTTCTTCTTCTTCAAGACATACTTGATCTTATTATTCTACTTGATTCCAATTAGCACAAAGCCCTTAGACAATGCTTCTTCTTTTTCATCCTCGAAACCAACACATGGTCCAAGCGATGCCAATGGACAAACCTACAAGTGAGACTCGATTTGCACATTAGTCCATAGGTATGGTCATTAATTACCAAAACCACACATGGGGGCGTACATGGCCTTTCACCAGTCATGCCAATGCCTATAATGCTGCAAAATCTTTCCAATGGCATGGTAATAGGAATATTATAGATTTTGAATGAAATAGTTGACCTATAAGGGGTGTTAGTGAAAGTGAAACTTTCAACAAAGGTTTTGGTTAGCAAGGCATATTGCTAACTCTCATCTTCCATGTAAGTGGTCAGACCAACCCTTTGAACTAGGAGTAAGAAATCATCGAGGATCCCTGCACCTTGCAAAAAGGAAAAACAAGGGAAGGTAGATGGGTGAGCATCTCCCTCATCTCCTTCATTGCCAAAGCGTGGTGCAATAATATCTTCATTATATGATGGCCTAAATTGACAAGATCTCGAAGGCCTTGCCCTCCTGGGTGTGTATCTCTAAAATACTTCTCCAAAAGTGTGGTTGTTCATCTCCCCTATTCTAAAATTTAAACATCCACCACAAAAATGATTGCAAGGTGATTACATAATGAGAGGAACTACTTATAGGGACTTGCAAGAAGGCTAAACATGCATCAAAACAATTTCTCTAAGCATAGAACTAGCATGCAAGCTCACATAACCTGTCACCTACAGTAGCAAAATACTCAAGATATAAACCACTAATCACAAATCTAATTGGACAAGTGAAGGAGTCACATACCGGAGAACAAATGCTCCAAATCTCAGAAGCAAAGATGGTCCGAGCAAGGATATCAAAAATCGCGAGCAAGAACACGGGTATGAGCAATGAACTCGTGTTTTCTCGGGAGAGAGAAGGTAGTGGCAGGTAGGAGAATAGGTGGAGGGCTAGGGGTGTCCCACACCATGGCCAGGAGCGCCCCTAGTGTGGCCGCGCCACCAGGTGGTGTGCCTGTCTGGTGGGCCCCTAGGTCACTCCAGGTACTTCTGTGCCCCTCCTTTGACGTAAAATTTAATATGAATTTTTCTGGAATTTTCCGAGAAACTTTTATTTTTGAGAAATTTTCAGGTATTGATGAATGATTTTCCGGCAGAAAGATAATAATGGAATGATGCAATAACAAAACAAAACCTAAACTTCAGAAGTTCTAAGACACTCTAATATGCAAGCAGCTAACAAAATAGAAAAAAAATAAACTAAGTGAAAGCAAAAATTAAAAATGGATAAAATAAAAGTAAGCAAGGATAATCACGGTGAAAACATTGTTTTGTTCACTAAAATCCTTTTGTGAACAAGGTTGATCAGGTATTGTTACCAAAACAATTTTATATGAACCAAAACCTTGCATTTCACCAAATGATTATGTTACCTCAACCTTGATAGCAATAGTCCCAATCATAATAATTTCATAGTTTTCTCGTGGTATGGGACAATATATTTCTCCAACTTAGATGCCCTCAATATTTTCAATTGAATTTAGGCCATAAGTCTTATCAATCTTCTTGGGGAAATAGACAGTATGTTCCTTGTCATTAACATTAAAAGTTACCTTTCCTTGATTACAATTAATGACAGCACCTACAGTGTTAAGAAAAGGTCTCCCAAGAATAATAGACATATTATCATATTCAGGCATTTCAAGCACAACAAAGTCACTTAATATCAAGCAATTATGGGCCACTTGAACAGGAACATCCTCACATATACCAACAAGAATAGTAGTAGATTTATCAGCCATTTGCAAAGATATATAAGTTGGTATTAATTTCTCCAATTGAAGTCTCTTGTAGAGAGAAAAAGGCATAAGACTAACTCCTGCTCCCAAATCACACAAAGCAGCTCTAACATAACTATTTTTAATAGAACATGGAATAGTTGGAATCCCTGGGTCTCCAAGTTTCTTTGGAGCCTTACCATTAAAGGAATAATTAGCAAGCAAAGTAGAAATTTACTCATTAGTTATCTTCCTTTTATTAGAGACAATATCCTTCATATACTTTGAATAAGGAGGTAATTTAATAGCATCAGTTAAAGGAATTTGCAAAAATAAAGGTTTCATCCACTCACAAAACTTTTTATAGTGTTCTTCTTCCTTAGACTTGTGTTTCTTATCAGGAAAAAGGCATTGGTTTTTGGATCCAAGGCTCTCTTTCACTACCATGTTTCTTAGCAACAAAATCTTCCTTAGTGTATTTAGTATTCTTAGTGTGCCTTTTAGGTTCTTCAACTTCTCCTTTATTAGTAGCATCATTTTTCTCATTACCACTCTCAGTTTCAGCATCAGAGACAGATATATTGTTAGGATCTTCAGCAGGTTCATAAGACTCTACAATAGTTTTATGTTTCTTTTTCTTTCTCTTAGGACAAGTACCACTATTTTCAATTTGTTGAGAATCTTGCTCAATTATCTTATGATTCCCCTCAGGGTATAGAGGATCCTGAGTGGCAACACCACTTCTAGTTCTAATTTCATAAGCATGTTTTTCTTTAGAAGCAGTAACTAGCAAATCTTTCTGTACTTTAATAAACTGATCAATTTGAGTTTGAACCATTTGGAAATGTTTAACAAGCATTTTAACATCATTGGAGGTTGTTTCCACAATATCCCTCAACTCAATAATAGCTCTAGAGTTTTCCATTAAATGATTATGCACCCTCTTATTAAAATTATCTTGCTTAACAACAAAAATATCAAATTCTTCTAAGCATTGATCAGGAGGTTTAGAATAAGGAATATCACCTTCATCAAAAAGTTTGCAGAGAGTGTACCTCAATAGTGGATGAGTGGGAGATTGGCTTACATAATTCTTCTATAGGAGGTAAATTCTTCACATCTTCAGATTTAATACCCTTCTCCTTAAGACATTTCCTAGCTTCCTTCACCACTTCATCATTAAGTTCAATCACTCCCCTCTTCTTTGGTGTTGGCTCGGGCACAGTTAACTTAGGTGTAGTTGACTCATGTGTAGTTGACTCAGGTGAAGTCCAGTCATCATAATTCTTGCTTATTTTAGCCATCAATTCCTCAGCTTCTTTGGGAGTTCTCTTCCTGAAAACACAATCAACACAACTATCCAGGTATGTCCTAGATTTAGTCCATTATAATATATATCAAGAAGCTCATTTTTGGGTAATTAACAAACAGGCTGTGCATGAATCAAAGCACAAAACCTTGCCCATGATTCATGCAATATCTTCTTTTCTCCTTGTTTTAAATCAAAAAGTTCCTGCAATATGGCATGTCTAGTACTAGGAGGGAAATATTTCTGAAAGAAAGTATCAATCAAGCAATCAGGGCTATCAATAGACCCATGAGGTAAATTATTAAACCAAGCTTTAGCGTCTCCTTTCAGTGAAAAAGGGAAAATTTTAGCAACAAAGTAGGTGCGCATCTTAATATCATCAGAAAATAGGCCACTCATGGTAGAAAGCTCAGTCATATGTGCTACAACACTTTCATTCTTAGTCCCACAAAAAAGGTTCTTTCTCAACAATGGTTATGTAAGATAAATCAAGAGAGAAATCATAATCCTTATCTTTAATGTTTATGGGAGATGTAGCAAACTTAGCATTAGGAGATAATTTAGGTATAACAATATGTTTCTCAAGAAGACTCTTAATAGCACTTCTACCATGAGTGTTTTGGCATTCTTTAATAAATTCATCAGTCATTTCTATATATCTGTCTTCAATATCATAGCTCTCTCTAGACTCAGGTGAACTGACAGGTGTAGTAGTCTCTTCAGTAGGAGTTTCAGTATTTCCAGCTATAGTTCTAGCAATCGTAGCATCTGGGAAAGGACCTAACAAACCACTCTTATCAAGCATAGTAGAAGCAACATTATAAGTATCAGAAGTTTCAGATTCAGCATAAATAGCGGTATGTGTAGCATGTGTATGTGGTGGTGGTGTAAGGATCTTACTCATCACAGATGGTGAATCAAGAGCAATAGAGGTGTTCAGAACTGTACCTCTCCTTGTAGTGGATGGTAATATAGGAAATTTTCCATCACGAGTTTTACCCATGATGAATGGATAGCAACGAACAATAATGATCCCAAGTGAACTTGATAAATAGAGCTATGCTCCCCGACAACGGTGCTAGAAAATAGTCTTGACGACCCACAAGTATAGGGGATCACAACAGTCTCCGAGGGAAGTAAAACCCAATTTATTGATTCGACATAAGGGGAGCCAAAGAATATTTATAAGCCTTAACAACTGAGTTGTCAATTCAACTGCAACTGGAAACAATCTTGTTCGCAGTAGTTTATCAGTAGTAACAGTTTTGTAGTAGCAATAGCAAAGTGATAGAAGTAGTAAATGTAAATACAATAGTAACAATTGCAGTAAACAGTAGGATTAAAGCGCGGTAGGCATAGGGATGGATGGACAGGCGTTGCATGGACAAGACAATTCATGTAACAATCAAGACATAGGGTATTTGCAGATAAATAAGATAAAGCATCCAAGTACTAAATAATCATAGGCATGTGTTCCATATATAGTCATACGTGCTCGCGACGAGAATTTGCACAACATCTTTTGTCCTACCAGCCCGTTGCAGCGGGGCCTCAAGGGAATCTACTGGTAATTAAGGTTCTCCTTTTAATAGAGCACCGGAGCAAAGCATTAACACTCTGTGAACACACGTGATCCTCACATCATAGCCATCCCCTCCGGTTATCCCGATTCTTATCACTTCGGGGCCTTTGGTTCTGGACAATAATATGTGTATACAACTTGCAGGTAAGATCATAAACAATAATATCCTCATGAATCAATAACATGTTCAGATCTGAAATCATGGCACTCGGGCCCTAGTGACAAGCATTAAGCATAACAAGTTGCAACAATGTCAAAAAGCACTAACAATAGATACTAGGCATGATGCCCTAACAATCTTATGCAATTACATGAGCGATCTCATCCAATCCCTACCATCCCCATAGCCTACAGCAGGGGATTACTCACTCATGGATGGGGGAATCATGGATGGTTGATGGAGAAGTGATGGTGATGATGATGGCGATGATCTCCTCCAATTCCACGTCCTGGCAGGGTGCCAGAACGGAGTTTCTGGTTCTGAATCACGGTTTCTAGTGGTGGCGGCGCAACGGAACTCTATCTGGAAAAACATCGACCCCTCGTCTGTTTTAGGTCAGAGGGCGTATATAGGCGAAAGGAGAGGTCAAGGCGGAGTCCGAGGCGGCCACACCACCTCCTGGCATGGCCTGGCCTGGCTCGCGTGGCCATTTGGTGTGCCCCCCTCGTGGCCCTTCTTCGTCTCGTCTTATGGCTCCACGAGTCTTCTGGTAAAATAGGAGTTTTGCGATATTTTCCGGGATTTTTCCTGAAAGTTGAATTCCTGGACAAAAACGAGACACCAAAGCAATTATGCTGAAAACAGCATTAGCCCGCATTAGTTGTATCCAAATCACACAAATTAGAGAAGAAACAATATCAAAAGTGTTCGGTAAAGTAGATACGTTTTGGACGTATCATTCCTACATGGCAGAATGAATAAAGATTGTTCTACTCCTGAAGCCAATAAAGTCCCTTGCTGGAAGATGCATAGAATTTAATAGATAAAAGAATAGAATGGTGAGACCAAAACCATACACTCTACCTCTCATAGAGCACAAGTGGGCTCACTAGCTAGTTCCTTTCTTAGTTTCCATTAGATTAGATGTGATTAATAAGTTCATTGGACTTGCATTTCATGTATGAGTTACACATTGTGCAAGACAAAAGTAGGTATGAATCACACGCATTTAAACTTCTGCATTGGAGAGCACTAATTGCTTCTCAAATTTTGGCCTTCTCTTGCTCTCTTGTATTTCGAGCATTTTGATTCTCTTCAGGAACTGAAAACATCAATGATACATTGCAAATGTATCTATAATTTTTGATGTTCCATGCTTGGTTTTATCTACTTTCTTGTGTTTTGTCCACACTTTGGAGTACTTTCATATGATTTCTTGGACTAACCTATTAACAAGAGCCACAGTGCCGGCTGCCTGTTTTCTGCTGTTTTTGGTTCCAGGAAAGTCAGAAAAATGAATATTCTCGGAATTGGACGGGACAAAAGCCAAAGTCAATATTTTACTGAGGGGGACATGGAGCCAGAAGACGAGACGGAGGAGGGCCAGGGGCCAGCCACACCATAGGGTGGCACGGTCCCCCTTGGCCGCGCCACCAGGTGGTGTGGGCCCCTCCGGCCTCCACCGACCTTGCCCTTTCGCCTATAAAATCCTCCCGATGCAAAAACCCTAAATCGTCTTGCCTCCAACCACGAAAAGTTCCGCAACGCCGCTGCCACCGAAGGGGAGATTCGGGGGATAGAAAGTCTCTATTCCGGCACCCTGCCGGGACGGGGAAGTGCCCCCGGAGCCATCTCCATCGATCTCCACCACCATCTCCATCACCATTGCCGATTCCCATGATGAGGAGGGAGTAGTTCTCTCTCGAGGCTAAGGGTTCTACCGGTAGCTATGTGTTCATCTCTCTCTCTATGCATGATCATATTGTGATCATGAGCTTTGTAATCAAGTAGATCTACCTTGCTACTCAAGTGCTTTAATAGATCTCTGCTCTCCCCATGTGTGTGAAAGTGACAGCGTGCACACCATGGTGGCACTTAGGCTAGAGATTACAAATACTTGTTATGATTTATATTTGGAGTTGGATGTCTTTCTGAAATTGTGGTGTTTGTTGGACTGATCTAGTGCTCAAGGTGACAGTGTGGGGTTATCTAGATGGGAAAGATGAACTTTGAGGTGTGCTGTTATAGCCCTACCATCGATTAGAGTGTCCAACCGGAGAGTAGTTAAGAGTAGTATCACGAAGAGAAGATATTTATAAGAGAGAGTGTTCACTAGTGAAAGTATGATCCCTAGGCCTTGTTTCTAAACATTGAAACACCGTTTGCTACTAGATCTGTTACATGTTTGCTTGCTTCCTTCTTTATTTTAGTTTGCCTTTAGTATTTTCCACGCCATCAAGCTATTTTCTATCACCGTTACCACTTATAATTATCTATACCACTCGTATTTCACTATCTCTTCGCCAAACTAGTGCACCTATACACCTGACAAGTGTATTGGGTGTGTTGGGGACACAAGAGACTTCTTGTATCTTGATTGCAGGGTTGCTTGAGAGGGGATACCTTTGACCACTTCCTCCCCGAGTTCGATAAACCTTGGGTGATCCACTTAAGGGAAAATTTCTGCTGTTCTACAAACCTCTGCACTTGGAGGCCCGACAACTGTCTACAAGAATAGAAGTGCATAGACATCAAGCTCTTTTCTGGCACCGTTGCCGGGGAGGTAAGGTAAAAGGTACTCACATCCTCCGGTGTGAGTGCTCGAAGTTATTTCCTTTAGATTCTGCAATTTTGTCTTTTTGTTTCTTGTTTTCACTAGTTAGGCTTAATGGAAAACAACAACAAAATTAGAGAGCTTTATAGTATTTATCTTGAGTTAGGACATGAAGTGATTGAAAAGAAAATTAAAAAACCCATGGAACTTTCTTTGCATGCTAATAGCAATGTTATTAGTATGAATCTTTTGAACACCTTTGTTACTAATGCTATGGAAACGTCTAAGCTTGGGGAAGTTGGTTCTTATGAAAATGATCTTTTTAGTTCCCTAGTTTTAAGGAAGAAAATTTGCTCTGATGATACTTTATCTCCCATGTGTGGTAATTCTAATGATACTTGTGATATTTTAAATCCACATACTGAAAGTATCCCTTTTAAAATACCTATAAAAATTGTTGAACGTGTTATGAACAACTCTTATTTTGGAGATGGAACTGTCCATCCTGGTGATCATTTACTCTTTATACATGAATTATGCGGGTTGTTCAAGTGTGCAGGTATTTCAATGAACCAAGTTAAGAGGAAGCTATTCTATTTTTGACTT
This sequence comes from Avena eriantha, assembly GCA_910589775.1. Lineage (NCBI taxonomy): Eukaryota > Viridiplantae > Streptophyta > Magnoliopsida > Poales > Poaceae > Avena > Avena eriantha. The sequence goes on along the minus strand of OU342740.1, from coordinate 111,079,033 downwards.
AGGGGTTGTAACATCCCAAAACTTCAATCCAAGCTTATCAAGATCTAAATCATCAAAAATAGGGTTAACGAAAACTTTCCAAATTAAAAATGAAAGCATTCATGTGTATGTGCATTTAAAATAGGAATTGATTTGAATTGCCATGGTTCTGTGATTCTTTGGTTGTAAAATGATTCTTTGGTGATTTAAACATCATCTACATCATTCCTAAACTTCTCCTAAATAAAATCAAATAAAAAACAATTAAAAAGGAGGAATGGTCATTTTGGCCATTTTAATCCACTACACTACTTTGAGTGTTCCTAGCACTCATTTCTTAACAGAAAAAATTCTTGATCTTTGCACCCCTTGCTAGTACACATAATGAGGTACCAAGGCCCTCCTTTTGATCTGCTAAAAACATTCTTTTACTTATTTTTTTGGCATGTGAAAATTGAATCCAATGCATATGCATAGATCAACCCTATTTCAAAAACCATCTATTTGAGCTCCACTTTCAAAGCCCTTGCAACCAGAGACTACCTAGCACTAGTGGAGAACACTCAAAAAATTTCAACTCAAATTCAAAAGTTTTTCTCTTGCAGCCATTCTATCAAACACCTTGTGGGCACAAATCTGGCCAAATTCAAAACACTGTTTTGAGCAGTGATCTTGGTCACCATTTGGGCCTAACCCTGTCCCCTTGTTCCCCCAGTGCCAACCCTACCCTTTGCTAGTCCGGCCACACCCTGTGCACATGACCAAATGGTCATGGCCATTAAGGCCGAGCACCTCGCGCACCCCCACCGGCGACATCGCGCCATAGCAGCCGCCAGCCTCTCTCGCCATGTCTACAAGCTCGCTAGTGGTCCACCGCCACCGTCCAACCAGCCCCAGCCCAGAGATAGAGAGCAGAGCGGCCAGGAACCGCCGCGCCCAGAGCTGGTCGACCATGCGGACGCCGCCCGCAGAGCACGCTCTGTCCCCATGTGCACAGACCGCCCCTCGGTCACAGCCCGCGCCTACCGCTCCACCATGACCTAGGGAACACCCCAGACATCCCCGCTGGCCGCCCAATGCACCCCAGCCACCGCTCGCCGTCGGACCCGCCGCCTCTGCCACCCAGAGCGCGTGACGCGCCCGACGAGCACAGAGCCCGCCTTGCCGCGCCTTTAAGCCTCAGCGCACCGCCAGGAGACAAGCCACCGCCCCCTACCTCGAGCCACGCCGCTAGCCCCCTGTGCCGCCCTCGCCGGAGTCGCCTGCCCACACCGCTCGGTCTCACCGTCGAGCCTATATAACCCGGCCTCCCCAGCACCATTTCTCCACACCCACTCACTCCCCACCTCTCTCTGACCGTCCCACACCATTAGCCAGAGCAAGAGGAGCAGCAGCTCACCAGAATTGGAGCCGGAGCCGCCGCCTCTAGAGAAGAAGGGTGCCTGCGATTTAGGGCACCCCAAGCTCTGCCGCAACCGCACCTCGCCTCGCCTTCGTCTTCTAGTTCATTTGCCCGCCTCGCCGTCGTCGCTGGAGCCCTGGTACGTCCCCGGCAGACCCCCACCGAGCCGCTAGGGTTCGAGCTCGCCGGCGACCTGTTCGTCGTCGACGACAACCCTCGACCGTAGATCCCACTTCTAATCCTACGGCCCACAGCGCTCGTACCGTTTCGCGTGTTAAGTGTCGCTGACCAGCGGGACCCTCCTGTCAGCTGAGCCCCGCGCCGTGGAGCGCCACTGGGCCGGCCCATGTTCTTTCCCGCGCTAGCCCAACCGTTCAAAATTGGATTCTGGGAGTTTTACAAATCCAAATTGCATGAAACCAATTTTGCCTGAAAGGTATTGAAATGATCTATCCAGGCCCATTGGATTTAATCCAATTAGAGTTATAGATATATCCTAGTAAAAATAATAAACAGAAGCTTTTGCCACTTGCAACATTTTTATAAAATCAACCAAGATAGGTTTTGAGTTGATTCCAACTCTCAAAAATCACATTTCATCATATCTATCTAACTATGTAACAATATTAAGGTTTACATGTAGTGACTTTGGACTAGTACCAAAATAATGCTATATAGGCATTTCTAGTTACTTTAAATCATTAAATAATAAACTTAAACAAAAGTAATATTGGTCCAACCTTTAAATCTCATTCCCACATGTTAGAATATGTGGTGATGACATGTGTCAACATGATCCCATATTTTAAGTGGTGAATATTACATCTTAGTTAATTTTTCAATGAGTTGAAATTACTTTTCTAAATTAAAAAGATGAAACTAGTGATTTAAACTTGTGATGCTTGTGATGATAATAGATCATCAAATGTGTGTCTTAGAATGCTACTTAGCCTAGTTAAGTATTGTTTGGTGATTGTGTGCTCCGTATGTATTTATAGACGATAGTACCGACCAAGCTTTCGAGGAGGAGGAGTTCTACCAAGAAGAAGAAGAAGAAAACTTCAACCACTGCACTACCCAAGGCAAGATACTATTAGAAAGCTAGCACTATCCAAGTGCAAGCCACCATTAACAATGCAAGCTAACACTTGCAAGTATAATGCTTAGCAAGATAGGATCAAACTAGATGATTTAGCAAAGATGCTTTAGGCATGCTTTGATCACACCCCTTTGACTAGTACTACCCCAAGTCCTACTTACAAGTTTTACCTCCCTTAGCTTACACAAAGTTCTTTACTTGTCTTGAAGGTAGCATAAAAAGTATCAAACTTGACCTATTTAGAAACCTTTAGATGTCATTCTATGGCATGAGATTCAACCCATCTTTTCAATCTTAGCGAACACTCTTAACTTAGTAGTTTAGAATAGATCAAAAACTTGAATCATTTTAGATGGGAACACTTGGTGAAAATGAATTATGAAAACCTTGGAATGATGAGTCATTCTATTGAGATGTTTTGACATATGTTGAGAAACACAAAGGGTTTATAGTGGTGAAAATGTTGAGGCATGAGCCTTAACCCTTTTATAAAACTAATGGTTGGATTCGGATGCGATACCATTCCAAATTTACCGTACAACCACACTACCTAAATTGGGTAAGGCTTAGCTGGAAATTTATATGCATTAGTATTAGTTCCCTCGCGGGAGAGGTTTGAGCTGAGGGTACCTCTCAATGTTGTCCACCTATGCAGTGCCCAAGATGACAGATGGTCATGGTTGGGAGGCCATGCTCATAGGAGAGGTGCTTATACTAGGGTGTGTAAAGGGAAGGTTATGTTTGATTATCTGCATACTAAGTATGATGATTCAGGGTTATCCTTGACAGATGTATCGAATCTTGTGGTGAAAGTGTACCACCTCTGCAGAGTGTCAAACTATTCGAATAGCCGCGTCTGCGGTTATGGACAGATGGAATGGCCATATTGTTTTGTTGTCAAATGTTTTCTAAATAACTTATGAAATGAATGATGAATCTTGACTTCACCACAACAGGGTTGTGTTTATGACCCTACCTTCCCAACTTAAGTGATTCTAGCATTTTTTTATTTTATCTTTCTTTGCTTCATACTCAGCTTAGGTTTCAAACTTAACTGTATTGTTAAACTTAGATTTAGCACTTTAACTTAGAACTATAATACTTGTTAGTGGTAGTTTGCGAGTACTTAAAGAGTACTCATGGCTTTTGTCCCTGGCTATTATCATGGTCAGAATATGAAGGAGACTATAGCATCCCATCTGTCTAACATAGGTAATGCTACATGGTCTAATAATAAAATGCTACTTCCTACATATAATTGTTGGATCATGATTATATCATGCTCATGTCATCATGCCACCTTGCATTTGAGGATCATATAAAACCCTTTTTCTTTTGGTTCTTATCTCATATGCATTTATTAATTGTATTTGCCTCTTGATACATTGTAGTTGGTTCTTGATATATTGTTAATGCCCAAATTGAGTTGGGGGCATATATTTTTCAACTCCACCACCTTAACTTGTCACCACCTTATAATTCCACCGTCCTAATTATACATGAGCTTTTACTTTTCTCTTTGGCTTTTAAATCGAGCTCATATGTGTTGGGGTGGATCCACTTCTTTCTACTTGCTTCCATACATGATACATGTTGATCTCACAAGAAAGATTATGTGGAGAGCCACATGGCCACCTTTGCATGCTTTGTGAGTGGAATCCCTTGTCAAGCTTCCTTATGGATTATTTCGAATGTATGCTCATGTTGGGATATTTTTGAGGCTATTAAGCATCTAGTGGAACATACACACTAGCAAGTTCAAAATATATTCAAACATGGGCATCCTCCATCTACTCCACCTGGAACATCCACCTTAATTCTTTTGGCTTGGCCTTAGATCCATATTTTTGGAATGCATGTGAATAAATGCCATGAGACTTACTATTGTTTTCACAAGGATAAACATGGCATTTATTGATTATGCATGGGCCATGCACACATGCTCTTTCACATGACTTTCCCCTCTTACTTGATCTCTTGGTTTGTTTTGAATTTAAGTCAAACCCACCTTGCTAAACCCTACACCTATAGCATATGCATGTAAACTTGTGGGCATCTTCTCCGCCTTTGTGCTATTCCTTCCCGCATATTTTGAAATACCGTTTCACCTTTTCCGTGCTCCTGTTTTTTTTTAAAAAGGGTTTAAAAATTAGTGGCTTGTTTGATTATTTGAACAATCCAAAAATAAACAGAAATAAATAAAAACAGTGAGAGGGAGAGAGCTTACCTGCAGCCAGCCTGCAGCCAGCCCGCAGCAGCAGGCCGCAGCAACAGAAGGAGCCCAACCCCGGCCCAACCTTCCTATACCGACCGTATCGGTTCGAGACAGTCAAACACCGATGCCACCTCTGTTCCTCTTCTTCCGTTCGCTGACGCCGTCTCGCCCTGCTCTATCGGCAGAAAACGGAAAGGAGCCACCGCAGCGAGCAGGTCGCCGTCTCCGTCAGTCCCGTCACCTCGGTCTTATTAACCCCGAGCTGTGCCTCAATCCTCCGCCGCCGCAAGGTCGGGCTCCCCTCAATTCTTCCCTTCCCATGAGGCAACCAAGTCGGTAGTTTGAGCAGCTTGTCCGTGCCGACGCCGTGGTCGCCGTCGAGCGCCGCCGAGGTCGGGAATCGTCTCACCGCGCCTCCGCTGATCGTTCTGTGCTGCAGGAGGAGCCGGAGCAGCCACACCCTGTATCCCCGGCGACAATACCTGCAGGTCCGAGCCAAGTGCCATCATCGTCTCTGCCTCCGTCGCATCCTTCCGTCCCGACTCCGACACCTAGGGGAATTGGACGAGGTGAGCTCACTTGACCTTTTCCCCCACCTAGCTGCATCTCTCTTGTCCTGGTCGCACGTCCCCACCGCGGATGGTGCCCGCCGGTGCAGGCCTGAACTTGTCCCAAAGCCGAGCCAACCCGCCTATCTCTGTATTTTTTGTTCAGAACGAAATAGCGCAGCCGTCCGTCAGTTCTTTGGCCTTGTGCAGGCACTCTTTTCCGATGATTTCCCGGCCATGAAAGTACATCTATATCAAGTTTTCATCATGTCTATTCCAACTCGGTACATCCATCTACGTAGAACACAAAGTTTGTCCCGGAAAGGAGCGTTAGATCTCTCGGAAAACTCTTCCAAAGATCTGTCGATCTCACTGTTTTCAGCTGCAGTCAGTTGACAGTTAGACAGTTTAAAATGCCTCTGTTCATCACAAGATCCCGGGCAACCTGATCCACCTCTACCGAAACCTCCTAAACGAAAGTTCTAGAACTTTGCTCCCTCTACAACTTTGATTTTTTCCGCGACGCAAAATTCCCAGCGGATTCGTCGCCACCGTCGTCGGAAAACAATCAGATCCACCGCCAGACACGGCTGCTTTTCTGTTAGTAAGTAACAGCAGCCGGCGCCATTTTGCAGTTCGCCCCTTGCCCTTTTTCTAAGCCAACCCGTGGTCCCCCCGGAAGTCTTTGATCCCACACGTCAGCGGCCGAAGGATTTTTGCAAAAGGGCACCTCGGTGTCTGCTGTTTCACGACCGCGCCTCTCTGGATCGGCCGCGTGGCAAGCCCTGGCGGGGCCGCACGTGCGGTGGACCCCCGGACACCGGCCCCATCTGTCATCCGTACCGGCTAGCTCACCCCGCGGTGACAAAAGTTCCCGCGCCAATCCTGCCGCGCCACCTGTGCTGAGTCAGCGGCTGGCCCACCCGTCAACGGCTGTGGCTAGTTGTCCTCTGTGTGCGAAAAGTCCTGTGATCTGTTTCGGTTAATAAAAATAATTCCAGAAAATGTTTAATCTGTTTTAAATTCAGAAATTAATAACTTTTTATTAATAAATCCAAATAATACAAATGATATATGTTTTTAAATCATAAAAATGTGAGGATTTCAAATCTGCCATCCAAATTAATGTTTGACGAATTTAAAATTTTCGAAATTGTATAATTGCAATAAAAATGCCTTTTCTTAATAAATTAATAACTTTAAATCTATAGCTCCAAATTCGACAAATAATATGTCTAAATCGATCAGCGCGCCGAGCCCGTTCTAACTATGCATTCCATGTTCTGAATTGCAGCATGCATCATATAAATATAAAGTATACAGCAACTTATTGGGAGCAAAACATGACTAAAACTCAATAAAATGCTTTATTCTTGTACCCCACACCTCACCCATGCCATGCTACATTATTGCCATGTAAATTGTGCATCATTCATCATGGCATGCTTGTTTGCTTGTCGCATTTTAATTCATATGCTTGTGCACTTTATTTATGTTGGCCCTTGTTTGTTTGGTTCTTCTTCGAATAGACGCCAAGAAGGGAAAATATCAGGAATCCCAGGAGTACTACCCAGATTCGTCTCTCGCTTCAACTTAGCTGCCAGGCAAGCAGTACCACATGCTTGCATACACATAGTACCTATTGCCTCTATCTTATTCTTGCATCATTGGGTCGCGATTGCATTAAATTGAATCCCATGTACTGCATAGCCTTTACATTTAAACCCCACCGAAGCTTGTTTCTCCATCCCATGAGCCATTACTACATGAGTTGTTTGAGCCATGCGAGTCGTAGAACAGCATGTGTAGGGTATGTGAGTGTCTGATGGATAACGAGGTACCTAAACAACTTAACCTGAGTAGTAATGGGATAACTAATGAAAGAGGCACCTGTGAGCAATATCTGCTATTTGGTTTTTCAGGCTCACTTATGTCCCGTAGGACCCCGAGTACTTGATTCCTGTTCCTCGACTATTCGCACTATCCACATCCGGGAGGCCATAGACCCCCCTGAGCCAGAGCTTGATTCATTTCTATTTCTTGGGGCCACAAACTAGTTTGGGGTTTTATTTACTCTCCTGTACTTATGCCATGTTTACTGCTTTATTTAAGATTATGTGTGGAGCACCTGTACTACTTTGGATGCGGAGTGTTTTCGCGGTATAGACCAGCCCAGTCACATTTTCGGGTTCCTCGTCGTTTACAGCCATTGACGCAAACCTTGGGTCCATCTCGGAGCCGGCCAACTTCGTTGCGGGTATCTTAATGGGGTGGCCCCCTGAAATGTTTCCGAATCCTGTGATCGCTTTGTCGTGAATGCCTCGTTGGGTTTTGATTTGGTTTTTCCTAGGTTGATCGAGTGTGTGTTGCTATTTGTGCACCCCTACAGGGTAAATCTTTCTGAAAGCCATGTCCGTGGTTATGGACGACTTGGAGCACAGTTTCTCGATCATAGACAAGTATAACTAAAGTACCGATTTCAATTTGACTAGGTACCTGACTAGTAACTAGTGCAATACTCATGGAATGGTTAATAAAACTGCCAACGGATGGGTTGTTTGTCCGCTTTCTCGTTGGTAAGCGAGAAAGAGGATGGATCTGTTATTTTATACTGTTATAACTATTGTTACTAATTAACGGGCATCCAGCTATCAATGGTTAGGCGGATGGTTAGCGAGTATCTATAGACTTGTTAGTTATTATCTTTTGCTGCAATTGCGTCACCCTAGGTATATGTCCCCTTTAGAGGCATAAAGACTTGCTGAGTACCCCTAGGGTCTCACACAATAAATTGTTTGATTCAGATGAACAAGTGTATTCGCAAGATGGATACTGGGTGGAGGAGACAGAGGAGGTTGGCAACGATCACTCGGTGTAGAGATTCCGGGGATGGGGATCCGTGAGATCTGTGGGCGGGATGTGTTTATTTATGTGGCATCTTATGCCGATTTGCTTCTTATCCGTACTCGGATCTTGTTTTCCGCTTCCGCCTGATACTCTGATGTTTGATGTATGAGGAGCTATCCTAAAATATTATCTCTATCTAGGATATTTGGGATCTTGCCGTATGGCGTTGCAATATTTCTATTTCTTTTAGATGGAATGGCTCTGAGAACTGTTGTATGGTAGCTTGCATACATACTCACTTGTGTATGTATTTGATCTCTTCGCCTATTGCCTACGCCGCTCGCTCTTGTCCCGATGTCTTGGAAGTGGTTAGGACGGCCGACGGGTCTACACGTGGGCGGTCCTCTGGGCCCCCGCTGTACTATTTTAACCACTTCCGTTTCATCCAGGCTTGAACTTAGAGCGTAGGGTCCGAGGTAGTTACAATTGGTATCGGAGCCATCCCGCCCTTCAGGGTCTTAGCCAAATGGTTGTTGTCAGTCTAGCAAATATTTTTGGTAGCTATGTATACTAGGGAAAAACAAAACGTGAGAGTAGGACTGCTTCCATTTTTCTTCTTACCCACCCACCCACCCTTTTCTTGTAAGGAAGTGTAACGTTTTCAATTCTCTTCTAAAATTCAAACTAGGATTCACGTGTTCGGGGTTCCGTAGTACCATAGGTTGTGTGTGTGTGTGTGAATTCCTTGTCTATCTGTTGCATCCAAATGTTATCACTATCTGCCTTTTGGTTATCAACTGTTGGTACATTGCATACCGACAGTCCTTTGTAATCGGACGCGATCTATCCGATTCGTTGTATACCGGTGCGATCTGTCTTACTCTTTGTTATCTGACGCTATCTTGTTAGGGTGTTCGTTTACATAGTTAATAATCTTTAGGTTCATCTTAAGAAGAAGGTGTTGGGATATGTGTTTTACTTATTCATGTGCAGAGTAATGATTTGAGTGCGGGATGGAGTCGCGACCATACCACTACTCGTATCATTCGCTCTTGTATATTGAATGGGTAGAGTTACTAATCTTGATTCGTTAAGTGGGTTTGCGCATATAGTGGTATTTTAGTACCGAAATTTGCGGAATTTTTTCTTTGTTAGCTTGTGTACCACACTCCTTGTTCAGTCATGTGCGATATGCTTAATATCTTCGAGGTTCTTTGAACTTGTTGATATTTTAATATCATCTTAGTAATTTGTATCCTTTAAATCTTGGTTAATTCCGTTTTGGTACTATTTTGGATTATTATCATTCTCCATTATAGTACTGACTTGTGTTTTATATCAATCACAGGATGGCACCACCACGCCGTTCTGAGGAGGACATACCACCTGAACTGGGGGCTGTGTTGGCAAGTATTGCTAATGCCTTGGGAGCAATGCAGCAGAACCAACAGCGATTTGAAGAAAGTGTCAGGGGGAATGAGTTTGTTCCGCTACCTCCACCTCCCAAGCGAGGGGACATCAAGAGTTTTCTGAAGTTCAATCCATGCCATTTTGAGGTGTCTGATCAGCCACTTGATGCTGATGATTGGCTGCGTGAAATGTCAAGGTTGCTGATGACTGCGGATGTTCCTGAGCAAGAATGGGTAAAATGTGCCACTCACCTTCTGAAGGGAGATGAAGCTCTGTGGTGGGAAAATTACCTGAAGGAAAACCACTCTGGTTTTCAGCCTACTTGGGAGCAGTTCACTGGGGCTTTCAAAGAGCAATATCTATCAGAAATTGTCATGGAAAGGATGAAGGAAGTGTTTCTCAACCTCAAGCAGGGCAATGACAATGTCAATACCTATATCAGAAACTTCTTGAACCTTTCTCGGTATGGTGGCGATGAGATCTCTGATGACAAGAAGAAGCAAAAGAGGTTCAGGCAAGGGCTCAATGCATCTATCAAATATGCAATCACTCATGCAAGGCCGGGGTCTTTTCTGGAACTCCAACATACAGCTCTGAAGGAAGAAGCAAGTAGGCAAGTGTTTGAGGAGTCCAAGAAACACAGCCGCGACGCAGCAAGCTCTTCAGCTATGACAGCTCCTTCTAAGCGCCGCGTGTGGGTTCCTAACACCCCACCGTCGCTCCCGGCTCCACCAAGACCATCAAGCTACGCGGAAAGGCCACCAAACTCCTTCACCGCGGCTCCTAGGGGCTACAACCACAACTACCCTGGAGCGCCTGGCGGAGTCCCTGGCTATGATGCTCCACGTCCACCTGGTGCCTGTTATACCTATGGGAATCGGGGCATCAACACTGGAGTTGTCCAATGAACAACAAAGCTCTTCCACCACCACCTCCAAGACCTGCGGCAAGTTCTTCTATGGTTCGTGCACCTCCACCTCGGGCTCTCAACATCAACACCAAGCCTGGGTCTACTGTTGCTCGTGCCAACTGTGTTAACGTCGCTCAAGCCGAGCATGCACCTGGAGTTGTGATGGGTATGCTTCCTGTTAACTCAGTTCCTGCATGAGTTTTGTTCGATTCTAGTGCATCGCATTCTTTTGTTTCTCACAAGTTTGCAAATGAGAATGAGTTAGCAATGGATCCTCTCCCCAAACGTTTAATGGTCCTTTCTCCTGGAGCGACAATGGCATCTTCTAAAATCAGCCATGGCAATCAAATTGAGATTGGTGGTTCTTTGTTCCCGGCTTCCTTAATTATTCTGGGCAATTCTGACATTGATGTTATCTTGGGCATGGATTGGTTAACAGGAAATGCAGCTATGATTGATTGTGCTGAACGCTCGGTTTCTCTGAAAATTCCTGAAGGCCATATAGTCTATTCTCCAAGTCTGACTCCTACAATTCAGCTTTTCTCATTGGCGGCTCTGAACGATGATGCTATGGAGGCGATTCAGAGTGTTCCAGTGGTCTGTGAGTTCCCAAATGTTTTTCCCGAAGAGTTACCGGGTATGCCTCCTGACCGAGAGGTCGAGTTTGTGATTGAGCTTGAACCTGGTACCGCTCCTATCTCCAAGCGGCCTTATAAAATGGGTCCTGCTGAATTGGCTGAACTCAAACGTTAGCTTGATGAACAAGAGAAGTTGGGTTTCATTCAACACAATACTTCTTCTTGGGGTAGCCCAACCATCATTGTGAAGAAGCGAGACAAGACTGATAGACTTTGTGTTGACTATCGGGCTCTCAATGCTAAAACCATCAAGAATAAATATCCCCTTCCGCGGATTAATGATCTCTTCGATCGGCTAGCTAGAGCTGTGGTATTCTCTAAGCTTTATTTGAGAAGTGGGTATCATCAAATCAAGATTCGCAAGGAAGATGTTCCCAAAACAGCTTTCACCACCCGCTATGGCCTGTGTGAGTACACGGTCATGTCTTTCGGTCTTACCAACGCACTTGCCACCTTCTCGAGGCATATGAACTCAGTTTTCATGGAGTATCTTGATAAGTTCGTTGTGGTCTATCTGGATGATATCCTAGTCTATTCTAAGTCAAAGAAAGAACACGAAGAACACCTTCGGTGTGTCCTAAACAAGCTTCGTGAGAACCGCCTGTATGCAAAGTTCTCCAAGTGTGAGTTCTGGCTGCCTGAAGTCACCTATCTTGGTCACGTCATCTCTGCCAAGGGCATTGCCGTCAACCCAGAAACTGTTCGAACAATTGTTGGCTGGCTTCCACCCAAAAATGTCAAATAAGTCCGGAGTTTCCTTGGTTTGGCTAGTTACTGCCGTCGCTTCGTTCAGAACTTCTCGAAGATTGCGAGGCCTCTTACCGATCTCCTCAAGAAAGGCAAGAAATACCTTTGGTCTCCTACATGTCAACCAAGCTTTGGCACACTCAAAGAGAAGCTCACTTCCACACCAGTATTGATTCCTCCAGATACATCAAAGCCTTTCCAGATATTCTGTGACGCCTCCTTGCAAGGATTGGGTGCGGTCCTTATGCAAGAAAAACAAGTTGTTGCTTATGCCTCTCGACAGTTGAAGACGCATGAGATCAACTATCCTACTCATGACCTCGAACTCGCAGCAGTTGTCTTTGCTTTGAAAGTATGGAGGCACTACTTGCTTGGCAACCATTGTGAGATCTTTTCTGATCACAAGAGTCTAAAGTATATCTTCACACAACCTGATCACAACCTTCGTCAGAGGAGGTAGATTGAAGCAATTAATGATTTCGATCTGACAATCAACTACACTCCGAGCAAAGCTAATGTGATGGCCGATGCTCTCAGCCGAAAAGCTTACGTCAACAACCTCATGGTGGAAGAACAACAGCCTCTCTTGTGCGAGGAATTCCGCCAACTCAACCTTGAAATTGTGGACAAGGGTATCTTCTGAATCTTCTGGCAACCCCTCTCTTGGAAGAAAATATTCGTGCTAGTCAGCGAGGTGATGCTTACGCCAAAAACATCATCTCCAACATTCAGCTTCCGAGGTATGAGTCCTTCCACGTCGATGATCAAGGAGCTCTATTCTTTGAACACCGGATGTTCGTTCCGAACGACCCGAGATTGAGAGAGCAAGTTCTTAAGGAGGCGCATGATTCTATTCTTTCTATCCACCCTGGCAGCACTAAGATGTACATGGACTTGAAAACACAATATTGGTGGCCTGGGTTGAAACAATGTTGTGCCAAGTATGTCTCCGAGTGTGACGTTTGCCGCAGAGTTAAAGCTATCCATCAGAAACCTTCCGGTCTTCTACAGCCATTGAAGCCTCCGAAATGGAAATGGGAGAAAGTAGAGATGGACTTCATAACTGGTTTTCCAAGGTCGCAAAAGGGAAACAATGCAATCTTTGTTGTCATCGACAGGCTTTCTAAAGTAGCTCACTTCTTTCCCATCAAGGAAACAATTTCTGCAATTCAGTTGGCTGAGCTCTATATCAACAGAATTGTCTCTCTGTATGGGGTTCCTCTTGAGATCAACTCAGACCATGGAAGCATCTTCACTTCCAAGTTCTGGGGAAGTTTCCAAAATGCTTTGGGAACAAAATTGAACTTCAACACAGCTTACCACCCTCAGTCGCAAGGACAAGTTGAAAGGATCAACCAGATTCTGGAAGATATGCTCCGTGCTTGCGTTATCTCTTTCAGCATGAAGTGGGAAGAATGCCTTTCTTATGCTGAATTCTCTTACAACAACAGCTTCCAGAAAAGTCTAAAGATGGCACCATTTGAGGTTCTCTATGGACGCAAATGCAGAACTCCGATTGGTTAGTCGGGCGCAGGTGAAAGAACACTGTTTGGCCCCGACATTGTAACTCAAGCGGAGGAGAAGGTTCACAACATTCTTGAAAATCTGAAGGTTGCTCAAAGTCGCCAGAAGAGCAACTATGACATAAAGCACACGGACATGGAGTATGTCCCGGGTGATCTCGTGTACCTTCGTGTCACTCCCATGAGGGGCATGCACCATTTTGGTATCAAAGGAAAGCTGGCTCCTAGATACATCGGTCCTTTCAAAGTTCATGGAAGAAGAGGAGAAGTCGCTTATTCTCCTGAGCTCCTTGAAAAACTCAAGGTCCATGATGTGTTCCATATCTCTCAACTCAAGAAGTGCTTCAAGGATCCCGGCAGGACCGTGGACCACGAACTCATCAATCTCCAAGAAGATCTGTCTTATCAAGAACACCCCATAAAAATCCTAGAAGTCATAGAAAGAAGGACTCACAAGAAGTCCATCAAGTTCTGCAAGGTGCAGTGGTCGCACCATTCCGTTGATGAAGCCACTTGGGAATGCGAGGATGAGCTCCGTGCCAAGTATCCTACCCTCTTCGTGTCTTCTTCTTTTTCCTAGAATCTCGGGGCGAGATTCCTGTTTAGTGGGGGAGAGTTGTAGCATCCCATCTGCCTAACATAGGTAATGCTACATGGTCTAATAATAAAATGCTACTTCCTACATATAATTGTTGCATCATGATTATATCATGCTCATGTCATCATTCCACCTTGCCTTTGAGCATCATATAAAAACCCTTTTTCTTTTGGTTCTTATCTCATATGCATTTATTAATTGTATTTGCCTCTTGATACATTGTAGTTGGTTCTTGATATATTGTTAATGCCCAAATTGAGTTGGGGGCATATCTTTTTCAACTCCACCACCTTAACTTGTCACCACCTTATAATTCCACCATCCTAATTATACATGAGCTTTTACTTTTCTCTTTGGCTTTTAAATCTAGCTCATATGTGTTGGGGTGGATCCACTTCTTTCTACTTACTTCCATACATGATACATGTTGATCTCACAATAAAGATTATGTGGAGAGCCACATGGCCACCTTTGCATGCTTTGTGAGTGGAATCCCTTGTCAAGCTTCCTTATGGATTATTTCGAATGTATGCTCATGTTGGGATATTTTTGAGGCTATTAAGCATCTAGTGGAACATACACACTAGCAAGTTCAAAATATATTCAAACATGGGCATCCTCCATCTACTCCACCTGGAACATCCACCTTAATTCTTTTGGCTTGGCCTTAGATCCATATTTTTGGAATGCATGTGAATAAATGCCATGAGACTTACTATTGTTTTCACAAGGATAAACATGGCATTTATTGATTATGCATGGGCCATGCACACATGTTCTTTCTCATGACTTTCCCCTCTTACTTGATCTCTTGGTTTGTTTTGAATTTAAGTCAAACCCACCTTGCTAAACCCTACACCTATCGCATATGCATGTAAACTTGTGGGCATCTTCTCCGCCTTTGTGCTATTCCTTCCCGCATATTTTGAAATACCGTTTCACCTTTTCCGTGCTCCTGTTTTTTTTAAAAAGGGTTTAAAAATTAGTGGCTTGTTTGATTATTTGAACAATCCAAAAATAAACAGAAATAAATAAAAACAGTGAGAGGGAGAGAGCTTACCTGCAGCCAGCCCGCAGCAGCCCAACAGCAGGCCGCAGCAACAGAAGGAGCCCAACCCCGGCCCAACCTTCCTATACCGACCGTATCGGTTCGAGACAGTCAAACACCGACGCCACCTCTGTTCCTCTTCTTCCCTTCGCTGACGCTGTCTCGCCCTGCTCTCTCTCGGCAGAAAACGGAAAGCAGCCACCGTAGCGAGCAGGTCGCCGTCTCCGTCAGTCCCGTCACCTCGGTCTTATTAACCCCAAGCTGTGCCTCGAACCCTAGCATCGCTTCCTCTTCCTCCGCCACCGCAAGGTCGGGCTCCCCTCAATTCTTCCCTTCCCATGAGGCCACCAAGTCGGTAGTTTGAGCAGCTTGTCCGTGCCGACGCTGTGGTCGCCGTCGAGCGCCGCCGAGGTCAGGAATCATCTCACCGCGCCTCCGCTGATCGTTCTACGCCACAGGAGGAGCCGGAGCAGCCACACCCTGCATCCCCGGCGACAATACCTGCAGGTCCGAGCCAAGCGCCATCATCGTCTCTGCCTCCGTCGCTTCCTTCCGTCCCCGACTCCGAAACCTAGGGGAATTGGACGAGGTGAGCTCCCTTGACCTTTTTCCCCACCTAGCTGCATCTCTCTTGTCCTAGTCGCGCGTCCCCACCGCGGATGGTGCTCGCCGGTGCAGGCCTGAACTTGTCCCGAAGCCGAGCCAACCCGCCTATCTCTGTATTTTTTGTTCAGAACGAAATAGCGCAGCCGTCCGTCAGTTCTTTGGCCTTGTGCAGGCACTCTTTTCCGATGATTTCCCGGCCATGAAAGTACATCTATATCAAGTTTTCTTCATGTCTATTCCAACTCGGTACATCCATCTACGTAGAACACAAAGTTTTTCCCAGAACGGAGCGTTAGATCTCTCGGAAAACTCTTCCAAAGATCGGTCGATCTCACTGTTTTCAGCTCCAGTCAGTTGACAGTTAGACAGTTTAAAATTCCTCTATTCATCACAAGATCCCGGGCAACCTGATCCACCTCTACCGAAACGTCCTAAACGAAAGTTCTAGAACTTTGCTCCCTCTACAACTTTGATTTTTGCCGCGACGCAAAATTCCCAGCGGATTCGTCGCCACCGTCGTCGGAAAGCGATCGGATCCACCGCCAGGCACGGCTGTTTTTCTGTCAGTAAGCAGCAGCAGCCGGCGCCGTTTTGCAGTTTGCCCCTTGCCCTTTTTTCTAAGCCAACCCGCGGTCCCCCCGGAAGTCTTTGATCCCAAAATGTCAGCAGCCGAAGGATTTTTGCAAAAGGGCACCTCGGTGTCCGCTGTTTCACGACCACGCCTCCCCGGATCGGCCGCGTGGCAAGCCCTGGCTGGGCCGCGCGTGCGGTGGACTCGCCGGACGCCGGCCCCATCTGTCATCCGTACCGGCTAGCTCAACCCGTGGTGACAAAAGTTCCCGCGCCAATCCCGCCGCACCACCTGTGCTGAGTCAGCACTGGCCCACCCGTCAACGGCTGTGGCTAGTTGTCCTCTGTGTGCGAAAAGTCCTGTGATCTGTTTTGGTTAATAAAAATAATTCCAGAAAATGTTTAATCTGTTTTAAATTCAGAAATTAATAACTTTTTATTAATAAATACAAATAATACAAATCATATATGTTTTTGAATCAGAAAAATGTGAGGATTTCAAATCTGCCATCACCAATTTATTTTTTTCGAAATTGCATAATTGCAATAAAAATGCCTTTTCATAATAAATTAATAACTTTAAATCTATAACTCCAAATTCGACAAATAATATGTCTAAATCGATCAGCGCGCCGAGCCCGTTCTAACTATGCATTCCATGTTTTGAATTGCAGCATGCATCATATAAATATAAAGTATACAGCAACTTATTATGAGCAAAACATGACTAAAACTCAATAAAATGCTTTATTCTTGTACCCCACACCTCACCCATGCCATGCTACATTATTGCCATGTAAATTGTGCATCATTCATCATGACATGCTTGTTTGCTTGTCGCATTTTAATTCATATGCTTGTGCACTTTATTTATGTTGGCCCTTGTTTGTTTGGTTCTTCTTCGAATAAACGCCGAGCAGGGGAAATATCAGGAATTCCAGGAGTACTACCCAGATCCGTCTCTCGCTTCAACTGAGCTGCCAGGCAAGCACTATCACATGCTTGCATACACATAGTACCTATTGCCTCTATCTTATTCTTGCATCATTGAGTCGCAATTGCATTAAATTGAATCCCAAGTACTGGATAGCCTTTACTTTTAAACCCCACTGAAGCTTGTTCCTCCATCCCATGAGCCATTACTACAGGAGTTGTTTGAGCCATGCGAGTCGTAGAACAACATGTGTAGGGTATGTGAGTGTCTGATGAATAACGAGGTACCTAAACAACTTAACCTGAGTAGTAATGGGATAACTAATGAAAGAGGCACCGGTGAGCAATATCTGCTATTTGGTTTGTCATGCTCACTTGTGTCCCGTAGGACCCCGAGTACTTGATTCCTGTTCCTCGACTATTCGCACTATCCACATCCGGGAGGCCGTGGACCCCCCTGAGCTAGAGCTTGATTCATTTTTTATTTCTTGGGGCCACAAACTAGTTTGGGGTTCTATTTACTCTCCTATACTTATGCCATGTTTACTGCTTTATTTAAGATTGTGCGTGGAGCACCTGTACTATTTTGGATGCAGAGTGTTTTCGCGGTATCGACAAGCCCAGTCACATTTTCGGGTTCCCCGTCGTTTACAGCCATTGACGCAAACCTTGGGTCCGTCTCGGAGCCGGCCAAATCATTGCGGGTAGCTTAATGGGGTGGCCCCCTGAAATGTTTCTAAATCCTGTGATCGCTTTGTCGTGAATGCCTCGTTGGGTTTTGATTTGGTTTTTCCGAGGTTGATCGAGTGTGTGTTGCTATTTGTGCATCCCTGCAGGGTAAATCTTTCTGAAAGCCGTGTCCGCGGTTATGGACGACTTGGATCACAGTTTCTCGATCATAGACAAGTATAACTAAAGTACCGCTTTCAATTTGACTAGGTACCTGACTAGTAACTAGTGCAATACTCATGGAATGGTTAATAAAACTGCCAACGGATGGGTTGTTTGTCCGCTTTCTCGTTGGTAAGCGAGAAAGAGGATGGATCTGTTACTTTATACTGTTATAACTATTGTTACTAATTAACGGACATCCGGCTATCAATGGTTAGGCGGATGGTTAGCGAGTATCTATAGACTTGTTAGTTATTATCTTTTGCTGCAATTGCGTCACCCCAGGTATATGTCCCCTTTAGAGGCATAAAGACTTGCTGAGTACCCCTAGGGTCTCACACGATAAATTGTTTGATTCAGATGAACAGGTGTATTCGCATGATGGATACTGGGTGGAGGAGACAGAGGAGGTTGGCAACGATCCGAGGTAGGCCGACGGGTCTACACGTGGGCGGTCCTCTGGGCCCCCGCTGTACTATTTTAACCACTTCCGTTTCATCCAGGCTTGAACTTAGAGCGTAGGATCCGAGGTAGTTACAGAGACTATCAAGATGATGGCCAACAGGACGGCTATGATAACTAGGACTATCTGCCTTCGTCAGCATTGCCTGTGTCCCTGAAGATGGACCCCTCCGCTACGCTTATCTTTTATTTCCGCTGCTTGTTGTATTAAGACTGGATCATGAGATCCTTATTTGTGTAAGACCTTATGTATGGTTTGTAATGGATGATGTACTGTGATATCCAATCCATTATGTCTCGCAAAAATGGAAATCCTGGGATTGCGAGGTATGGCATAACGGGCATTTGGGATTAAAAATCCGGGTGTTGACAAGTTGGTATCAGAGCCATCCTGACCATAGGAGACCCTAGTTAGAATGGACGTTCAAACAAAAACTTAGTTTCAAAACCAAAGTGAGTATTTATGAAAAACTATCTCCTCTCTTACCCTTGGAAATTCTTGCTTTCTCAAAAATCATGTTCCTCAAAATTCTTACACTACTACTTAAAATTTTGACACACTTGATCACTTCACTAACTTCCTCATCCTTAATTCTTGTAGATGGAGTCTCAGTTCAGCAAGTTTTTCTAGTTGGGAAATGGAGGTCAGCTGATCTTCGAGAGGGATCTGGACTCACTGTCAGAGTTACTAGGACGCCCACATCCGGAGTTTCTTGGAGCTCAACTCCCAAGACCCCCAGGAGGAGACCTACAATGGCTAGTCACCGCAGATCTTAGAGGAAGCATTGAAGCACCAACTTCTGGGAGAATTCCGTTCTCTGTGAGAGAGAACAACTGGCTAGATGGATTAGCCAGGGCAATGCATGAAGCTCTCGCACGTCTATGTGCCCTCAGCGTCAAACAAGATCCAAGGAACTCGTTTTGCCCACTATGCAAGACGTGACTTCATGGGAATGCCAATGGAGATGCCAAGTCACCCAAAGTTGAGGCGTCAAGTGGAGAACCTTGACTTCTTGCTGCATGATAGACAGCAGGAACTGGACAATGCCAGGGAGTTAGCCAACCAGAACCGTGCCATTGCTGACCAGAAGGCCCAAACTTTCGCACTGCTTGTCCAGGATCGCCAGTCTCTTCTCCGCCAGCGTGCCAAGAAGGATCGCACCATCGCCCGTCTTTGCAAGAAGGTGGCCGACCTCGAGAAGACCGTCAAGGAATAGGAAGCTCAGCTTGCAGCCAAGGAAGAAGAAGATGAGGGTGAAGACATCCAGGGAGACATGGACTCTTACCTCAGCAACAATGATGACTTTCTGGCGGAGGATGCCGTGGACTTTTACACTGACGATGATGACTCCGGCTTCATCGATGATGAGTAGAGGCACTAGAGCACTGTCGTAGCATGAGATGTATCGATCTCACTGTATCGTAGCTTGCAGAATGGTTCTTTAAACCATCTATTTTCCCTTTTATTGTTGTGGTGTGTGTTGTATCGTGTGCCTGCTTGTATGAATGAAAATGAAGTTAGTTGAAAAACATGAGTCTAACTCAAAGTTTTAGCTTTGAAAACCCAAAACCCTGAACCTTAGAATTTCCCTCTTACCCCTATATCCATCTCAATCTTCAGATGACTCGTGGAAACCAAGGAGGGAGCAGCTCGTCACAAGACCCAATGCTACAGATCTTGCAGAATCTCATCGCTGACCGTGAAGCAAGCAGGGCAGAACGCCAAGCCAACTTAGCAACACTGCAGCAGATCGCCCAGATGGCTCTCAACAACCAAGGGCATGGAAATCAGGATCATCAAGGATCCAAGCGGAAGAACTTCCAGAATACCAATCCCCCAATCTTTAGCACCTCTAAAAACCCATTAGATGCTGATGACTGGTTATAGACCATGGAAAACAACCTCGAAGTTGCAGGAGTTGATGAAAATGAGAAAGTTCTCTTCGCCACCCACTATCTGGCAAGAGATGCAAGAGCTTGGTGGAATAGCATCCGCAATATGAACCATGGTCAAGTTATGACATGGGAAGCATTCAAAGTCAAGTTCAGCCGCACCCACGTGCCGCAAGGTCTAGTCAACAGAATGAGAGATGAGTTCCGCGAATTGAAGCAAGGGAGAATGACTGTGGTGGAGTATCGTGACAGATTCCTGTCACTTGCCAGATATGCACCTGATGAGATTAACACGGAGGCCAAGAAGAAGGAGAGATTCCTGAACAGATTGCATGACGAAATGCAGACTGTCCTCGTCAACATCCGTTTCCAGGATCTCGAAGAGCTAGTTGACTCTGCCATTCAGATGGAAGGGAAGATTAATCAGGCAAACGACAACCGCAAGCGTCGTATGATGCAACAGTCTGGATCCAACAGTCACCAGAAGTACCGTCCCAACCCTTCACCAGGATATACACCAAGGAACAACCGACCCCCAAGTTCTCGCCCAAGCTACCCCAACCGTAGCGGAGGCAATATGAAGTCCGAAGGAAACAATCACAAGTCCGGTAATGCCAACAATTTCAACCGTGCACCTCCCAAGAACAACAGCAACAACAACAACAACACTGCACCCAGAACTGGCAGCAATGTTGTGCCTGTCGCAGTCAAGGACAAGTCCCAGATCACTTGTTTCGAGTGTGGAGTGAAGGGTCACTACTCCAATGAGTGTCCCAAGAAGACTGCACTCAATGCCAATGTTAATGCCCCAGCTCAGCAGCAGCATCGTGTTCAACCAGGAAGGAGATTTGCCCCAGGGAACCCTCATAACCGCAATGGCCGTCTCTTCCACATGAACGCAGAAGAAGCCCAGGAAGTGCCAGATGTAGTGCTGGGTATGTTTTCTGTCAACTCAGTTTTAGCAAGAGTATTGTTTGATTCTGGAGCATCGCATTCATTTGTCACCAAAGAATTTGCATGCACTAGTAAGATTCATCCAACCAACCTGAAGCATGTCATGATAGTTCAAATCCCTGGTTCAACAACCAAAGCTAGAAAAATTTGCAAAGCAGTACCTATTAAAATACATGGGATAGATTTTTATGCCAACCTAATTGTACTTGGAACCAAAGGATTGGAAGTAGTACTAGGTATGGACTGGATGTCAAGGCATAAAGGACTGATATACTGTGCTAAGAAAGCCATCACCATGACCAGTAGTTCTGGAGTCACAGTAGAGCATATCTCTGAAACCTTACCCCGTCAATTCAAGTGCAACAAGAGTGTAGCCTTTCCCACCATAGACCAAGTCAGAGTAGTCTGTAAATATCCCGACGTATTCCCAGATGAATTGCCAGTCATGCCCCTGGATAGGGATATTGAGTTCATTATCAAACTAATCCCTGGAACCGGACCCATAGCACAGAGACCCTATAGCATGAACCCCTCAGAGTTAGTGCAACTGAAGAAGCAGTTGGATGCCATGTTAGAGAAAGGCTTGATTCAACCAAGCGCATCGCCATGGAGATCACCAGTGTTATTCGTCGGCAAGAAAGATGGAGGCAACTGTCTGTGCACAGATTACAGAAAGTTGAATGATGTCACCATCAAGAACAAGTACCCCTTGCCAAAGATAGAGGATATATTTGATCAGTTGACTGGAGCCCAGGTATTCTCAAAGATTGATCTTAGGACTGGTTATCACCAACTTAAGATTCATGAAACGGATATTCCGAAGACCGCCTTTACTACTCGCTATGGTTTATATGAGTATATGGTTATGTCTTTTGGATTAACTAATGCCCCTGCTT
The DNA here is from genome assembly GCA_910589775.1 of Avena eriantha. NCBI lineage: Eukaryota > Viridiplantae > Streptophyta > Magnoliopsida > Poales > Poaceae > Avena > Avena eriantha. Next base: position 111,056,864 of record OU342740.1, on the reverse strand, counting down.
ATTTCATGAATCTCATGAATAAGATCTTTATGAATTTCCTAGGTAAGTTTGTAATTGTGTTCATCGACGACATACTTATCTACTCCAAGTCAGAAGAAGAGCATGAGAAACATCTGAGAGTTATCCTAGAAACCCTGAGAGAGCATCAGTTATATGCCAAGTTCAGCAAGTGTGAGTTCTGGCTGAAAGAAGTAGGATTCCTAGGACATATTGTGTCTGCCGGAGGAGTCTCTGTTGATCCCGCCAAGATCAAAGATGTCGAAGAATGGGAAGCCCCAACCACTCAAACCCAAGTCCGTGCATTTCTTAGATTAGCGGGATATTACCGCAAGTTCGTAGAAGGATTCTCGAGCATAGCCCGACCATTGACCCAATTGTTGAAGAAGGACAAGAAGTTTGAATGGACAGACAAATGTGAAGCCAGTTTTTAGGAGCTGAAGAAGAGATTTATATCAGCCTCAATATTGGTCATGCCAGACATCAAGAAGCCATTTGATGTGTATTGTGATGCATCCAAGATTGGTCTAGGATGTGTATTGATGCAAGAAGGCAAAGTTATCGCGTATCTGTCTCGACAACTGAAGCAACATGAGCAAAACTATCCGACCCATGATCTTGAGCTAGCAGCCGTGGTTCTAGCATTGAAGACATGGCGTCATTATCTGATGGGTAATCGCTGTGAGATTTACTCAGATCACAAGAGCTTAAAATATATCTTCACTCAGAAGGAGCTGAATATGAGGCAAAGGAGATGGATAGAGTTAATCAAGGATTATGACCTTGACATTCACTATCACCCTGGGAAAGCCAATGTGGTAGAGGATGCTCTTAGCAGATTGCCGTGTAGGCTTAACACCATGATCAAGGAGAAGCAACCAAGTTTGTACGAAGAGTTGGAGCAGGTCAGGACGGAGTCAGTTAGCAAAGGATTCTTAGCTAGCATTGAACTTCAACCCATTTTGATTAGCCAAATCAAGGAAGCCCAGAAGGGGAATGAAAGTATCGACGGAATCAAACATCGTATTGGTACAGGAAAGGTACCTGGATTCACGGAAGACGAAGATGGTGTATTGTGGTACAAAGGACGTATCTGCGTGCTAGCAGATTCGGAGCTGAAGGAAGTTATCATGAAGGAAGCTCATGATACTCTTTATTCTATCCATCCCAGAGGAACGAAAATGTATCAGGACTTGAAAGAGCAATTTTGGTGGCACAAAATGAAGAGAGAAATCGGAAGCTACATCGCCAAGTGTGACATCTATCAAAGAGTCAAAGCAGAGCATCAGAGACCTGCAGGACTATTGCAACCATTGCAGATTCCAGAATGGAAATGGGATTCCGTCGGAATGGACTTTATCACCAGTTTACGTACTTCTAGTAGGGGAAATGACTCAATCTGGGTCATAGTTGATAGACTGTCCAAGGTAGCCCACTTTATACCTGTCAAGACAACTTACCAGAGTGCAAAGTTTGCAGAGCTATACATTGCTAGGATTGTTAGTCTGCATGGAACCCCCAAGACCATCGTATCAGATCGAGGAACCCAGTTTACCTCAAGATTTTGTCAGAAAGTCCAAGAAGGATTAGGAACCAAGTTGAACATCAGCATAGCGTATCATCCGCAAACTAATGGACAGACTGAGAGAGTCAACCAGATCCTAGAGGATATGCTTAGAGCTTATGTGTTGGAATACGGATCAAAATGGGAAGACTGCCTGCCTTTCGCAGAATTCTCATATAACAACAGTTATCAAGCCAGTTTGTAGATGGCACCATTTGAATTCCTATACGGAAGAAAGTGCCGTACCCCTTTGAATTGGTCGCAAGTAAGAGAGAGTCAGATCTTTGGACCCGACATTCTCCGGGAAGCAGAAGAGAAAGTTCACAAAGTCCGTGAGCACCTAAGACCGCCCAATCCAGACAGAAGAGTTATGCTGACAAAAGAAGGAGAGACCTGACTTTCAATGTCGGAGATTTTGTATATCTCAAGGTTTCACCATTGAAGGGAACTCAATGCTTTAGTCTGAAGGGAAAGTTAGCCCCCAGATATGTCGGGCCCTTCAAGATTCTGAACCGTCGAGGAGAAGTATCGTATCAACTAGAACTGCCTAAAGAGATGTCAGCCATCCATGATGTGTTCCATATCTCGTTACTTCGCAAATTTTCGGAAGTGCCCGAGAAGACCGAAGTTTTCAAGAACATCGATCACAGAGCTGTGGAAATCAACAATGACTTGACCTATAGAGAAGTACCCATCCGTATCGTGGAAGAAGCTTACAGAACCACCAGAACCAGGAGCATCAAGTTTCTCAAGATTCAGTGGAGCAACCATACTGAGGAGGAAGCCACTTAAGAGCGAGAAGATTACATCTGGACAGAGTTCCTAGATCTCTTTAGTTCCTAGTTTTCTTTGTAAATCTCGGGGCGAGATTTTGTTTAAGAGGGGAAGGTTTGTAACATCCCAAAACTTCAATCCAAGCTTATCAAGATCTAAATGATCAAAAATAGGGTTAACAAAAACTTTCCAAATTAAAAATGAAAGCATTCATGTGTATGTGCATTCAAAATAGGAATTGATTTGAATTGCCATGGTTCTGTGATTCTTTGGTTGTAAAATGATTCTTAGGTGATTAAACATCATCTACATCATTCCTAAACTTTTCCTAAAGAAAATCAAATCAAAAACAATTAAAAAGGAGGAATGGTCATTTTGGCCATTTTAATCCACTACACTACTTTGAGTGTTCCTAGCACTCATTTCTTAACAGAAACAATTCTTGATCTTTGCACCCCTTGCTAGTACACATAATGAGGTACCAAGGACCACCTTTTGATCTGCTAAAATATTCTTTTACTTATTTTTTTTGGCATGTGAAAATTGAATCCAATGCATATGCATAGATCACCCCTATTTCAAAAACCATCTATTTGAGGTCCACTTTCAAAACCCTTGCAACCCGACACTACCTAGCACTAGTGGAGAACACCCAAAAATTTTGAACTCAAAATTCAAAAGTTTTTCTCTTTTGGCCATTCTATCAAACACCTTGTGGGCACAAATCTGGCCAAATTCAAAACACTCTTTTGAGAAGTGATCTTTGTCACCATTTGGGCCTAACCCTGTCCCCTTGTTGCCCCAGTGCCAACCCTACCCTTTGCTAGCCCGGCCACACCTTGTGCACACGACCAAATGGTCATGGCCATTAAGGCTGAGCACCTTGCGCCCCCCACCGGCGACATCGCGCCACAGCAGCCGCCAGCCTCTCTCGCCATGTCTACAAGCTCGCCAGTGGTCCACCGCCACCGTCCAACCAGCCCCAGCCCAGAGACAGAGAGCAGAGCGGCCAGGAACCGCCACGCCCGGAGCTAGTCGACCATGCCGACGCCGCCCGCAAAGCACGCTCTGTCCCCACGTGCACAGACCGCCCCTCGGCCACAGCCCGCGCCTACCGCTCCGCCATGACCTAGGGAACACCCCAGACATCCCCGCTGGCCGCCCAATGCACCCCAACCATAGCTTGCCGTCAGACCCACCGCCTCTGCCACCCAGAGCGCGTGACACGCCCGACCAACACAGAGCCCGCCTTGCCGCGCCTTTAAGCCTGAGCGCACCGCCAGGAGCCAGGCCACCGCCCCCTACCTCAAGCCACGCCGCTAGCCCCCTGTGCCTCCCTCGCCGGAGTCGCCTGCCCACACCGCTCGGTCTCACCGTCGAGCCTATATAAGCCGGCCTCCCCAGCACCATTTCTCCACACCCACTCACTCCCCTGTAGCATCCCATCTGTCTAACATCTGTAATGCTACATGGTCTAATAATAAAATGCTACTTCCTACATATAATTGTTGCATCATAATTATATCATGCTCATGTCATCATGCCACATTGCATTTGAGCATCATATAAAACCTTTTTCTTTTGGATCTTGTCTCATATGCATTTATCAATTATAATTGGTTCTTAATAAATTGTATTTGGTTCTTGATAAATGCTTGATGCCCAAGTTGAGTTGGGGGCATATCTTTTATTTAACTCCACCACCTTTCTTTGTCACCACCCCATAATTCCACCATCCAACTACATGTGAGCTTTGCATTTTAATTGGGTTTACCTCTAGCTCATGTGGGTTTGGATGGATCCACTTCCATTTCTACATGCTTCCATATATAATGAATGTTGTTTTCATAATATCAAATATATGGAGCCACATGGCCACACTTGCATGCTATGTGGGTAGAATACATTCTCAAGCTTCCATATGGTTTGAATTTGAATGTGAGCATGTTTGAATACATATATATATGAGGCTATATGTTCATCTAGTAGAACACACACACTAGCTTGGCCATTTTATTTTTCGTGCATGCTTATACTACATCTATTCCATATGGGCAGGCAAGCTCCATAATTATTTTTGTAAGGCCCTTCTTCAAATTTTGAAGCATATTCAAATAAGTGACCATGTTATATTATAGTTGTTTTCACAACTAGTAGTTGGCATTTATTAAACATGCATGGGCCATGCAAGTTTGCATCATCTCCCTCCTATTGTGTTTTCTTTTGAATTTGTGAGAATCTTGTTGATTTAAATCCACTCAAGTTTGATCAAATTCAATTGCAATCTCAATAAATCATCTACTTTTCCCATCTATGCTCTATTTGAGATTTATTTGTTTTTCTTCTTTTTGTTTTGGAGCTTGTTCAAAAGCTTGCTTCAAGTCAGACAAAACAAGGGAAATAAAGGAAACCTAAACTACCATCTCCTGAACCTAAACCGAAGCTAAGCTAACATCTACACCTCACCACTAGCTAGCTCGTTCCATCCCAGATGCACTCGGTGCAGCCTCAACCTGGACCAGACCCATCGCACCCTCCCTGAACCAACCCTGCCCCTTGCTGTGGTCGATCTGGCCGATCGAGAGCAGCAGAGGAGCCTCGCCAACGCAGTCCTACTGTACCCTTTCTCCCTGCACCCTGGGCTCGAGCTGACCTAACCCCGCTAGCCGTTCCTATTTCCTTCTCCTTGGCACCGAGCACGTGAGCCGGCTGCCATGCCTTTGCGTGATGCTCCCTCTATCTGCCCTCCTGGGAAGAAAGCAGCCCCCAGTAAAGCAGCGCCCCATCGCACACACTCCTCTTCACCCTCCCCTCTCAGGAAAACCCTATCTGCCGCCATGGACACCTAAAGGCCTAGACGCCCGCTCGCCACCGTCGTCGCTGAGTACCTTTGTCCAGGGGTCGAAGCCGGTGCTGCTAAAGCCGATCTGATTAGGGAGCAAGGAGGAGAAGTAGTCCTGTGTCGCCACCGTCCCCACACTCGTCGCCAGGAGCTGCCGTTGTCTCACGGAACCCGCGCGCGCTACCTACCTCTGCCCCGGCACCGATGTCCTCCGGCACCAGCTCGAGCGTGTGGCCCTTGCGGTGAGGACCACCTCCACCCGGTGATCCCTGTGCCTCTCCTCTAGATCGCCTCTGCATCGCCTGCACGTGCTGCGGCCGCTGTGTCGCATCCGTGCTTGCCATCGGGTGCTCGTCGCGCCCTGCTGCTCTTCTGCGTGTCCGACGCGCGCGCAGGCAACTGCAGCAGCTGCTTGCCCCCTCTTTTCCACGTCGTTTTCCCCCTCTGTAGTCCACCTTAGCCGAGGCCACCTGAACAAAAGTTGTAGATCGAAGCACCCTCTTCATCTTTCCTTTTTGTGGCTTAGCATTTTTCGCCGCCGTTTAGCCGTTATCTTCCCCGGTAGATGCGCCGCCGCCGCTGTCTTCAGACGTGCAGGCATAGGGAGCAGATTCATAGCGCGACGCTGTTTCGCAGTAAGCCCCTGGAATTTTGCATCGCCAAACCGCAGCCCCTGTGTCCCCACCGGTCAGCCACCTATGGCAGTCTTACAAAAAGGCGCCCGTGCTTGAGGTTTTTCCAACCCGCGCTCCCTCGGATTCCCCACGTGGTAGGCCCCCCGCTGGCGCGCCCGCGTGTGGGTCTGCACGCCTGCGGGTCCCACTTGTCATCCCCCGGGGCTCGCTGATCCCACGGTGAGAAAAGCCCGCGCAGCCCGCTGCACCCCACCTGTGTTGAGTCAGTGGCTGGCCCACCTGTCAGCGTCAGTGGTTAGCTTCCTTTGCGTACAAAAAGTCTCTGATCTTTTTTCTGTTTAATAAAAATGATTTCAGAAATTGTTAAATATGTTTTAAATCCAGGAATTAATAAATTTTTATGAATAAATCCAAATAATGCAAATGATATATGTTTATGAATCAGAAAAATGTGAGGATTTCAAATCTGCCATCCAATTTTAATGTTTGGCTAATTTAAATTTTCGAAATTATTTAATTGCAATAAAAATGCCTTTTCTTAATTAATTAATAACTTTAATTCTATAACTCCAAATTCCACAAATAATATGTCTAAATCGATCAGCGCGACGAGCCCGTTCTAACTATGTATTCCATGATATGAATTGAAGCATGCATCATGTCATTATTAAAAATCAGAACTGTTTATGGCAATAAAACTTGACCAAATAATTAATCCTGCGATCGCTTTGTCGTGAATGCCTCGTTGGGTTTTGAGTTGGTTTTTCCGAGGTTGATCGAGTGTGTGTTTCTATTTGTGCACCCCTGCAGGGTAAATATTTCTGAAAGCCGCGTCCGCGGTTATGGATGACTTGGAGCACAGTTTCTCGATCATAGACAAGTATAACTAAAGTACCATTTTTAATTTGACTAAATACATGACTAGTAAATAGTGCAATACTCATGGAATGGTTAATAAAACTGCTAACGGATGGGTTGTTCGTCCGCTTTCTCGTTGGTAAGCGCGAAGGAGGATGGATCTGTTACTTTATACTGTTATAACTGTTGTTCCTAATTAAAGGACATCCGTCTATCTTTGGTTAGGCGGATGGTTAGCGAGTATCTATAGCTTGTTAGTTATTATCTTTTGCTGCAATTGCGTCACCCCAGGTATATGTCCCCTTTAGAGGCATAAAGACTTGCTGAGTACCCCTAGGGTCTCACACGATAAATTGTTTGATTCAGATGAACAAGTGTATTCGCAAGATGGATACTAGGTGGAGGAGACAGATGATGTTGGCAACGATCACTCGGTGTAGAGATTCCGGGAATGGGGATCCGTGAGATCTGTGGGCGGGATGTGTTTATTTATGTGACATCTTATGCCGATTTGCTTATTATCCGTACTCGGATCTTGTTTTCCGCTTCTGCATGCTACTCTGATGATTGATGTATGAGGAACTATCCTACACTATTATCTATAATTTAGGATATTGGGATCTTGCCGTATGGCGTTGCAATATTTTTATTTCTTCTAGATGGAATGGCTCTGAGGACTGTTGTAAGGTAGCTTGCATACATACTCACTTGTGTATGTATTTGATCTCTTCGCATGTTGCCTACGCCGCTCGCTCTTGTCTCGATGTTCTTGAAAGTGGTTAGGACGGCCGACGGGTCTACACGTGGGTGGCCCCTGGGCCCCCGCTGTACTATTTTAACCACTTTTGGTTCATCTAGGCATGAACTTAGAGTGTAGGGTCCGAGGTTGTTACATCCCCACCTCTCTCTGACCGTCCCACACCATTAGCCAGAGCAAGGGGAGCAGCAGCTCGCCAGAATTGGAGCCGGAGCCGCCGCCTCTGGAGAAGAAGGGCGCCTGTGATTTAGGGCACCCCAAGCTCTGCCGCAACCGCGCCTCACCTTGCCGTCGTCTTCTAGTTCATTTGCCCGCCTCGCCATCGTCGCTGGAGCCCTGGTATGTCCCCGGAAGACCCCCACCGAGCCGCTAGGGTTCGATCTCGCCGTCGACCTGTTCGTCGTCGACGACAACCCTCGACCGTAGATCCCACTTCTAATCCTACGACCCATGGCGCGCATACCGTTTCACGTGTTAAGTGTCGCTGACCAGCGGGACCCCCTGTCAGCTGAGCCCCGCATCGTCGAGCGCCACTGGGCTGGCCCATGTTCTTTCCCGCGCTAGCCCAACCGTTCAAAATTGGATTTTTCTTTTTCAGTTGAATCTAATTTCTGTCCACTACTTTAAAATTCAATTCTGGGAGTTTTACATATCCAAATTGCATGAAACCAATTTTGCCTGAAAGGTATTGAAATTGTCTATCCAAGTCCGTTGGATTTAATCCAATTAGATTTATAGATCTCTCCTAGTAAAAATAATAAAACAGAAGCTTTTGCCACTTGCAACATTTTTATAAAATCAACCAAGATATGTTTTGAGTTGATTCCAACTGTCAAAAATCACATTTCATCATATCTATCTAACTATGTAACAATATTAAGGTTTACATGCAGTGACTTTGGACTAGTACCAAAATAATGCTATATAGGCATTTCTACTCACTTTAAAACATTAAATAATAAACTTAAACCAAAGTAATATTGACCCAACCTTTAAATCTCATTCCCACATGTTAGAATATGTGGTGATGAGATGTGTAAACATGATCCCATATTTTAAGTGGTGAATATTAAATCTTAGTTAATTTTTCAATGAGTAGAAATTACTTTTCTAAATTAAAAAGATGAAACTAGTGATTTAAACTTGTGATGCTTGTGATGATAATAGATCATGAAATGTGTGTCTTAGAATGCTACTTAGCCTAGTTAAGTATTGTTTGGTGATTGTGTGCTCCGTATGTATTTATAGACGATAGTACCGACCAAGCTTTCGAGGAGGAGGAGTTCTACCAAGAAGAAGAAGAAGAAAACTTCAACCACTGCACTACCCAAGGCAAGATACTATTAGCAAGCTAGCACTATCTAAGTGCAAGAAACCATTAACAATGCAAGCTAACACTTGCAAGTATAATTCTTAGTAAGCTAGGATCAAACTAGATGATTTAGCAAAGATGCTTTAGGCATGCTTTGATCACACCCCTTTGACTAGTACTACCCCAAGTCCTACTTACAAGTTTTACCTCCCTTAGCTTACACAAAGTTCTTTACTTGTCTTGAAGGTAGCATAAAAAGTATAAAACTTGACCTATTTAGAAACCTTTAGATGTCATTCTATGGCATGAGATTCAACCCATCTTTTCAATCTTAGCGAACACTCTTAACTTAGTAGTTTAGAATAGATCAAAAACTTGAATCATTTTAGATGGGAACACTTGGTGAAAATGAATTATGAAAACCTTGGAATGATGAGTCATTCTATTGAGATGTTTTGACATATGTTGAGAAACACAAAGGGTTTATAGTGGTGAAAATGTTGAGGCATGAGCCTTAACCCTTTTATAAAACTAATGGTTGGATTCGGATGCGATACCATTCCAAATTTACCGTACAACCACACTACCTAAATTGGGTAAGGCTTAGCTGGAAATTTATATGCATTACTATTAGTTCCCTCGCGGGAGAGGTTTGAGCTGAGGGTACCTCTCAATGTTGTCCACCTATGCAGTGCCCAAGATGACAGATGGTCATGGTTGGGAGGCCATGCTCATAGGAGAGGTGCTTATACTAGGGTGTGTAAAGGGAAGGTTATGTTTGATTATCTGCATACTAAGTATGATGATTCAGGGTTATCCTTGACAGATGTATCGAATCTTGTGGTGAAAGTGTACCACCTCTGCAGAGTGTCAAACTATTCGAATAGCCGCGTCTGCGGTTATGGACAGATGGAATGGCCATATTGTTTTGTTGTCAAATGTTTTCTAAATAACTCATGAAATGAATGATGAATCTTGACTTGACCACAACAGGGTTGTGTTTATGACCCTAGCTTCCCAACTTAAGTGATTCTAGCCTTTTTTTACTTTATCTTTCTTTGCTTCAGAACTTAGCTTAGGTTTCAAACTTAACTGTATAGTTAAACTTAGATTTAGCACTTTAACTTAGAACTATAATACTTGTTGGTGGTAGTTTGCGAGTACTTAAAGAGTACTCATGGATTTTGTCCCTGGCTATTATCATGGCCAGACTATGAAGGAGACTATCAAGATGATGGCCAGCAGGACGGCTATGATAACTAGGACTATCTGCCTTCGTCAGCATTGCCTATGTCCCTGAAGATGGACCCCTCCACTACACTTATCTTTTATTTCCGCTGCTTGTTGTATTAAGACTGGATCATGAGATCCTTATTTGTGTAAGACCTTATGTATGGTTTGTAATGGATGATGTACTGTGATATCCAATCTATTATGTCTCGCAAAAATAGTAATCCTAGCATTGCGAGGTATGGCATAACGGGCATCTGGGATTAAAAATCCGGGTGTTGACAGGGGCAAAGCAAGGGAGTGGTATGAGCTACTAGATGATCCTCATCATTTGGAGTGGAAGGAACTTGAATCTCTCTTTTACTCTAAATTTTATCCTCCTCATGAAATTCATAAAGATAGGAATTATATTTATAATTTTCATCCTCATGATGGAGAAAGTATTGCCCAAGCATGGGGGAGATTGAAGTGACTAATGCTAAAATGTCCCATTCATGAGCTCCCCAGGAATATTGTTATTAATAATTTCTATGCAAGGCTTTCAGGACATTACAAGGACTATCTAGATACTTGTTTAGAGGGATCCTTCACGAGTAAGGAGGTCAAAGCTAAGTGGGATCTTCTTGAAACAATTCAAAGCAATACCGAAGATTGGGATAACAACAAAGGTAAAGAACCAGGTATAAACTATGAGTATGATTCCATTAAGTCTTTCGCTGAAACTACTGATTTTCAAGAGCTTAGTGCTAAATATGGTCTTGATCCTCAAATTCTTATTGATTGTTTTAGAACCTTTGCTTCTCATATTAATGCTCCTAAAGAAAAATGGGACATGTATCATGAGCCTTTTAAAGACACTTGCAGGGATAATGAAATTGTTATTAAGGATAGCAATGAACATGCTCAAACCTCTAAAAGTACTATTTCTTATAAGCATGTTAATTTTTGTGGAATACATAGACCTTGTGAGAATAATCAAATGGAAGAAGAATATTGTATCACCCACAAGAATGAAAAAACTAGAATGTGGTATAGGGCTTTAAATGATCTTGGTAAAAAAGTTTGTGCCCTTTATCCTTTTATTTGTGAACTTTTCTTTGAAGTGGGTCATTTCAATTTTCAATGCTCAGCCATAATAATAGCCCTTCTAATCCAATGAGTACTGCAAGTTTGTATTGTGATGACATGATCACTCCTAATCAGCATGATCAACTTACATTATTTTTGGGGTGTGAAGAGTTATCAAGAAAAACCTCTTTGGTAGATATGGGTGCTTTTGATATGAGTAGTGGCATGCATGGTTGTCATCTTGATTGTGTTGATAATTGCCACACAAATACTCTCTAATAATGAACCAGGGTATATGGAGAAGCTTCCTTTCAAGCCTCTCCCTCCTAAAGAGAAGAGGAAAAAGAAGAAGAGGAGAAGTAAAAGGAGAGAGGAAACAATATTTTCCCCTAAGCATGTTGCTCCTATTATTGTTTTTGATGAGTCTGAACTCGATGATGTTCCTATGCCTATTACCTATAGTAGGGATCATGATTGGGAAAAGCACACTACCTTTGATATTGAAAATCTCTTCGGTACCAATTCTGAAAATGATGATATTAATAATTGTTGTACTATTAGTGCTATCCATGATCCTTCCAATGATGATATGTTTACAAATGAACACACTTTGGAAGATAACTATTCTATTGCTTATGATGATACTATACCTCCAATATATGATGATTGCAATGATGAATATGATATTTTCAGTCCACCTACTATTGAGGAGGAAGTTAATTATGATTACAATATGCCTCCTATATTTGATGATTATGGTGATGAAAATAATAATGATAGCTATTTTGTTGAATTTTCTCCCACTACAATCAATAAGAATGACTATGTTTATGTGGGGAGTATTAATTTTTTAATGCATGTGGGTCATGATAAGAATGTTTTATGTGATAGTTATATTGTTAATTTTATTCATGATGCTACTGAAAGTTATTATGATAGAGGGAAACATGGTTTTATGTGTCTCAACAATATTAAGTTTCCCATCTTTCTATTCAAAGTCTTGAAGTTCCACTTGTTTTGCTTTCCTACGCTTGTTACTTTGTGCTTTCATGATTTGTTTCTTTACAAGATTCCTATGCATAGGAAGTGGGTTAGAGTTAAATGTGTTTTGAATTTGCTTCTTGATGCTCTCTTTTACTTCAAGTCATATTTCTTATGTGAGCATCTTCTCAAACTATCATGCCTAACTTAAAGGTGTTAAAGAGTAACCTCTAATGCATAGGAATCCTCTAATGCGGTTAGAGGTTACTTCTCTCTCATTAGAGGTTACTCTTTAATGCCTAACTTAAAGGCGTTAAAGAGTAACCTCTAATGCGGTTACCTCTGTAATAACCGCTCCTTATCCTTTTTATTTGCTTTTTGTGCCAAGAGTAACCTCTAATGAGAGAGAAGTAATGCTTGGGAAAGTTTCTGTCCCGAAACAGATTTCTGTGCTTCACCGTAAAAATTCGTGTAAAATCTCTGTATGTCCTTTTGAGGCGTGAATTTTTGTTCTTCTTCCCCAGCTTGTTTTCTAACTTTCGTTAGTTCAACACTTTTTTATTTGAGCAACAGCAGGTCTTCGAAAAAATTCGTCTTTACCTGCTACTCTGTTTTGAAAGATTTCTGCCATTATTTGCATTTGCTTCTTGTTGGTTCCTTTTTGAGTTCTTTTGCGGAATTGAGCTTTTTGAGGGAAGTGCTATAGTAGCTAGTGTTTTAATGGAAGTTTATTGGTGTTGAAACTGAACCTAAATACTTATTATCTTTAGTGCACTAATGTTGCTAATAAAGATTGTGTGAAGTTTAGTATGAAGGAAATTTTTCAGGTGTATGGAAGGAATGAGTAATGAGATGAAGGATGGACTAAAGCTCAAGCTTGGGGATGCCACGCGTGTCACCCCAAGAAATATCCAAGAAGTACAAGCTTCAAAGCTTGGGGATGCCCAAGGCATCCCCTTCTTCATCAATAAAAATCCCAGGTTTCTTCCAATCACTTCATTTTTATTGTTTCATGCACGGTTGTGTTGTTCTTGGAGCGTCTTCTTTTTCATTTTCATTTTGGTTTTTTGTTTGTTTTGTTTTCTTAGTTTTCTGAATAAATTGGTTAGACCCCCTCTTTCATACATTGGTTTTCAAATAGTTTGGTTTGGTTTGGAAAAGAGTAGGAAAGCTCATGTTTAAGTGGTAAAGAGAGCTTGTTTTTGATTGTTCCCTATGCTTTGTCATGCCATGCTTGATATTGTTTTGGCTTTATGCTTAGTATTATTTGCTGTAGCATTACTTGTTATAAAACAATTGAGATTGCTTATTGTGCCTTGGATGAATCATGCGTTGTTTTAGCATATTAAAGCATAGTATAGTGGTATTCTCCTGTGATGCTTTATTTGGGTTGACTTGGTGCATGCTCACACCATGTTATGACTATCCCAAGTCACCATAGCCTTTATGATCCTTTAGTTTTCAACTTGTAGTATCACTTTATGCTTTGATCAATGATGTTTTGTCGCTCTGCATGATTATGGCCATTATTGCTCTCTTAGTTTGTCGCTCCCAGTCTTTTGCTAGCCTCCATAACCAAGTATGAGTTCCACTCATGCATCCAACTCCCTAAACCAAGTTATTCCGAAGAGTCCACCATACCAACCTATTAGCTTATGCTATTCCAAGTATATTCATGCTTTTGTTTATCTTCCAAATTAAACTTGTTATGAGAAAACTAGTGATTAAAGCTCTCACGAACTTGATGGCACACTTTACTTTTTTGCATCTAATAAACTTGAACCATTGGGTCCTTCTTTATTGCGTATATGCTTGCGCTTTATAAGTTGAAATTAGCAGAACCATGTATCATGGGGAACACTTTCAACATTGCACTAGTACTTTGTAGCCCGTTGATATCATTTTCTTTTACTTATGGATCCCGGCGGTGTGAAATAAAAGTGGAACTTGTAAGATCATGGAGTTTGTATGTGTGTGATACATTGCAAATGTATCTATAATTTTTGATGTTCCATGCTTGATTTTATATACTTTGTTGTGTTTTGCCCACACTTTGGAGTACTTTTCATATGATTTCGTGGACTAACCTATTAAACAGTGCCACAGTGCCAGTTGACTATTTTCTGCTAATTTTGGTTCCAGGAAAGTCAGAAAATTAATATTCTCAGAATTGGACCGGACAAAAGCCAAAGTTGATATTTTCCCGGAAGACTCACGGAGCCAGAAGGAGAGTAGGAGAGGGGCCACAGGGTGGCCACATCACCCCATGGCGCGGGTCCCTCCAGGTCGCGCCAGGGCATGGTGTGGGCCCCCTGGCCGCCCACTGACCTTGCCCTCTGGCCTATAAGAAGCCTACCGAGGCATAAACCCTAGATCGTTAAGCCTCCAGCCACGAAAAGTTCCGCAGCGCCGCCGCCACCGAAGGGGAGATTCGAGGGACAGAAAGTCTCTATTCCGGCACCCTGCCGGGACAGGGAATTGCCCCTGGAGCCATCTCCATTGATCTCCACCACCATCTCCATCACCGTTGCTGATTCCCATGATGAGGAGGGAGTAGTTCTCTCTCGAGGCTTAGGATTCTACTAGTAGCTATGTGTTCATCTCTCTCTCTCTCTCTCTCTATGCATGATCATATTGTGGTCATGAGCTTTGTAATCAAGTAGATCTACCTTGCTACTCAAGTGCTTTAATAGATCTCTGCTCTCCCCATGTGTGTGAAAGTGACAACGTGCTCACCATGGTGGCACTTAGGCTAGAGATTACAAATACTTGTTATGAGTTATATTTGGAGTTGGATGTCTTTATGAAATTGTGGTGTTTGTTGGAACCATCTAGTGCTCAAGGTGATAGTGTGGGGTTATCTAGATGGGAAAGGCTTACTTTGAGGTGTGCTGTTATAGCCCTATCAACGATTAGAGTGTCCAACCAGAGAGTAGTTCAGCATAGTATCATGAAGATAATATATTTATATGAGAGTGTTCACTAGTGAAATTATGATCCCTAGGCCTTGTTTCTAAGCATTGAAACACCGTTTGCAATTAGATCTGTTACATGCTTGCTTGCTTCCATCTTTATTTTAGTTTTACTTTAGTCTTTTCCACGCCATCAAGCTATTTTATATCACCGTTACCACTTATAATTATCCATACCACTTGTATTTCACTATCTCTTCAACGAACTAGTGCACCTATACACCTGACAAGTGTATTGGGTGTGTTGGGGACAAGAGAGACTTCTTGTATCGTGATTGCAGGTTTGCTTGAGAGGGAATACCTTTGACCACTTCCTCCCTGAGTTCGATAAACCTTGGGTGATCCACTTAATGGAAAACTTGCTGCTGTTCTACAAACCTCTGCACTTGGAGGCCCAACAACTGTCTACAAGAATAGAAGTGCATAGACATCAAGCTCTTTTCTGGCGCCGTTGCTGGGGAGGTAAGGTAAAAGGTACTCACATCCTCCGGTGTGAGTGCTCGAAGTTATTTCCTTTAGATTCTGCAATTTTGTCTTTTTGTTTCTTGTTTTCACTAGTTAGGCTTAATGGAAAACAACAAAAAAATTAGAGAGCTTTATAGTATTTATCTTGAGTTAGGACATGAAGTGTTTGAAAAGA
Source organism: Avena eriantha (assembly GCA_910589775.1). Taxonomy (NCBI): domain Eukaryota; kingdom Viridiplantae; phylum Streptophyta; class Magnoliopsida; order Poales; family Poaceae; genus Avena; species Avena eriantha. The sequence continues at coordinate 111,041,234 of OU342740.1, read as the reverse complement.
AAATTAAAAAACCCATGGAACTTTCTTTGCATGCTAATAGCAATGTTATTAGTATGAATCTTTTGAACACCTTTGTTACTAATGCTCTGGAAACGTCTAAGCTTGGGGAAGTTGGTTCTTATGAAAATGATCTTTTTAGTTCCCTAGTTTTAAGGAAGAAAATTTGCTCTGATGATACTTTATCTCCCATGTGTGGTAATTCTAATGATACTTGTGATATTTTAAATCCACATACTGAAAGCATCCCTTTTAAAATACCTATAAAAATTGTTGAACGTGTTATGAACAACTCTTATTTTGGAGATGGAACTGTCCATCCTGGTGATCATTTACTCTTTATACATGAATTATGCGGGTTGTTCAAGTGTGCAGGTATTTCAATCAACCAAGTTAAGAGGAAACTATTCTCTTTATCACTTAATGGAAAATCAAGGGAGTGGTATGAGCTACTAGATGATCCTCATCATTTGGAGTGGAAGGAACTTGAATCTCTCTTTTACTCTAAATTTTATCCTCCTCATGAAATTCATAAAGATAGGAATTATATTTATAATTTTCATCCTCATGATGGAGAAAGTATTGCCCAAGCATGGGGGAGATTGAAGTGACTAATGCTAAAATGTCCCATTCATGAGCTCCCCAGGAATATTGTTATTAATAATTTCTATGCAAGGCTTTCAGGACATTACAAGGACTATCTAGATACTTGTTTAGAGGGATCCTTCACGAGTAAGGAGGTCAAAGCTAAGTGGGATCTTCTTGAAACAATTCAAAGCAATACCGAAGATTGGGATAACAACAAAGGTAAAGAACCAGGTATAAACTATGAGTATGATTCCATTAAGTCTTTCGCTGAAACTACTGATTTTCAAGAGCTTAGTGCTAAATATGGTCTTGATCCTCAAATTCTTATTGATTGTTTTAGAACCTTTGCTTCTCATATTAATGCTCCTAAAGAAAAATGGGACATGTATCATGAGCCTTTTAAAGACACTTGCAGGGATAATGAAATTGTTATTAAGGATAGCAATGAACATGCTCAAACCTCTAAAAGTACTATTTCTTATAAGCATGTTAATTTTTGTGGAATACATAGACCTTGTGAGAATAATCAAATGGAAGAAGAATATTGTATCACCCACAAGAATGAAAAAACTAGAATGTGGTATAGGGCTTTAAATGATCTTGGTAAAAAAGTTTGTGCCCTTTATCCTTTTATTTGTGAACTTTGCTTTGAAGTGGGTCATTTCAATTTTCAATGCTCAGGCCATAATAATATCCCTTCTAATCCAATGAGTAATGCAAGTTTATATTATGATAACATGATCACTCCTAATCAGCATGATGAACTTACATTATTTTTGGGGTGTGAAGAGTTATCAAGAAAAACCTCTTTGGTAGATATGGGTGCTTTAGATATGAATAGTGTCATGCATGGTTGTCATCTTTATTGTGTTGATAATTGCCACACAAATACTTACATACAAAATATTATAAAAGATGAGATCTTACCAAAATATGACATGACTAATATGTGTTTTGATCTTATTAATGAAAAGAAGGAATCCTCCAAAGTTTCTTCTATTGTGTCTAATAATAAACCAGGGTATATGGAGAAGCTACCTTTCAAGCCTCTCCCTCCTAAAGAGAAGAAGATAAAGAAGAAAAGGAGGAGTAAAAGGAGGGAGGAAACGGTATTTTCCCCTAAGCATGTAGATCCTATTATAGTTTTTGATGAGTATGAACTCGATGATGTTCCTATGCCTGTTACCTATAGTAGTGATCATGATTGGGAAAAGCACATTACTTTTGATATTGAAAATCTCTCCGGTACCAATTCTGAAAATGATGATATTAATAATTGCTATACTATTAGTGCTATCCATGATCCTTCCAATGATGATATCTTTACAAATGAACACACTTTGGAAGATAACTATTCTATTGCTTATGATGATACTATACCTCCAATATATGATGATTGCAATGATGATTATGATATTTTCAGTCCACCTACTATTGAGGAGGAAATTAATTATGATTACAATATGCCTCCTATATTTTATGATTATGGTGATGAAAATAATAATGATAGATATTTTGTTGAATTTGCTCCCACTACAATCAATAAGAATGACTATGTTTATGTGGGGAGTATTAATTTTTTAATGCATGTGGCTCATAATAAGAATGTTTCTTGTGATTGTTATATTGTTAATTTTATTCATGATGCTACTGAAAGTTATTATGATAGAGGGAAACATGGTTTTATGTGTCTCAACAATATTAAGTTTCCCATCTTTCTATTCAAAGTCTTGAAGTTCCACTTGTTTTGCTTTCCTACGCTTGTTACTTTGTGCTTTCATGACTTGTTTCTTTACAAGATTCCTATGCATAGGAAGTGGGTTAGACTTAAATGTGTTTTGAATTTGATTCTTGATGCTCCCTTTTACTTCAAGTCATATTTCTTACGTGAGCATCTTCTCAAACTATCATGCCTAACATAAAGGCGTTAAAGAAAAGTACTTATTGGGAAATAACCCAAAAGTTTTAGATGAGTCTTGGAAGTTATTACCTCTGTAATAACCTCTCCTTATCCTTTTTATTTGCTTTTTGTGCCAAGAGTAACCTCTAATGAGAGAGAAATAATGATTGGGAAAGTTGTTGTCCCGAAACAGATTTCTGTGCTTTACCGTAAAAATTCGTGTAAAATCTCTGTAAGTCTTTCTGAGGCATGAATTTTTGTGCTTCTGCCCCATATTTTTATCTAACTTTCGTTAGTTTAACACTTTTTGATTTCAGCAACAGAAGGTCTTCGAAACAATTCGTCTTTACCTGCTGGTCTGTTTTGACAGATTTCTATCATTTTCTGCATTTGCTTCTTGTTGGTTCCTTTTTGAGTTCTTTTGGGGAACTGAGATTTTTGAAGGAAGTGCTACAGTAGCTAGTGTTTTAATGGAAGTTTTATTGGTGTTAGAACTGAACCTAAAGACTTATTATCTTGAGTGCAATAATGTTGCTAATAAAGATTGTGTGAAGTTTTGTATGAAGGAAAAATTTAAGGTGTATGGAAGGAATGAGTAATGAGATGAAGGATGGACTAAAGCTCAAGCTTGGGGATGCCACGCATGTCACCCCAAGAAATATCCAATAAGTACAAGCGTCAAAGCTTGGGGATGCCCAAGGCATCCCCTTCTTCATCAATAAAAATCCCAGGTTTCTTCCAAATGCTTCATTTTTATTGTTTCATACACAGTTGTGTTCTTCTTGGAGCGTCTTCTTTTTCGTTTTCGTTTTGGTTTTCGTTTGCTTGGTTTGCTTAGTTTTCTTGAATAAATTGGTTAGACCCCCTCTTTTATACATTGGTTTGCAAATAGTTTGGTTTGGTTTGGAAAAGAGTAGGAAAGTTCATGCTTATGTGGTAAAAAGAGCTCGTTTTTTACTGTGGCCTATGCTTTGTCATGCCATGCTTGATATTTTTTTGGCTTTATGCTTAGTATTCTTTGTTGTAGCATGACTTGTTATAAACAATTGAGATTGCTTAATGTGCCTTGGATGAATTATGCGTTGTTTTAGCATATTAAAGCATAGTATAGTGGTATTCTCCTTTGATGCTTTATTTGGGTTGACTTGGCACATGCTCACACCATGTTATGACTATCTCAAGTCACCATAGCCTTTATGATCCTTTAGTTTTCAACTTGTAGTATCACTTTATGCTTTGATCAATGATGTTTTGTCGCTCTACATGATTATGGCCATTAATGCTCTCTTAGTTTGTCGCTCCCAGTCTTTTGCTAGCCTCCACCACCAAGTATGAGTTCCACTCATGCATCCAACTCCCTAAACCAAGTTATTCCAAAGAGTCCACCATACCTACCTATTAGCTTATGCTATTCCAAGTATATTCATGCTTTTGTTTACCTTCCAAATTAAACTTGTTATGAGAAAACTAGTGATTAAAGCTCTCACGAACTTGATGGCACACTTTACTTTTCTTGCCCTTAATAAACTTGAACCATTGTGTGTCTATGTTGTATATGCTTGCACTTATTTTTTGGGAATTAGCAGAACCATGCTGTCATGGGGAACGCTTTCAACATTGCACTTGGTACTTGTACCTAGTTGATATCATGCTCTTTTGTATATGTATGTCGTCGGTGTGAAATGAAAGGGGAGCTTGTAAGTCCATGGAGTTATGTATATGTGTTATAGAAACGCCTGGGCCGCTGGTCTAATCCATGCTGACATGGTGGAAACCTGCAGCGTAACCATAATGAGCTGTCTATGAAGCATTCTTATTATAAAAAAAGAGTCCTATATTGAGAAAAAAAGAGAAAAAGAAAAAAAGAGATATTATGAAAAGAGGAAAGAGAGAAAAAAGCACCATATTCCCATGGTAAATAAGAATATTGCTGATATGCTCGTTGTCTGCTTGCCTTGTCATTTTGATATGGGGATTCTTCTGTATCATCGGACAAGGGTTACCCCGTTGGAGGTTCTCTATGATACACATGTACTTACGATGACAAGAACTTACCCGTGACTAAACTTGAGTAGCATGAGGAGCGGCCCTCGTATACAAGGGACATGAGATTTCTAACTTATACTTCGTCAAGCATGTACACCATAGTTTGTTCGATTTAACCTTAATCACTTCAAGATGCTTATGATAGGGGCAATGAGAGCTGAAAGCTATAAGTACCATAATTTTTGGAAGCTCTTTATGAGACTTTAATCTCTACTTCCTTCTATGAAGGCCTTTCTTCCACCATTATATTGAGTCTCCACCTTCTACCTTTATGCACCTACTTTGAGAGCATAGTGGCCATTCTTAGTTCTTGTCCCAAGACTAGTTGATTGATGCATAACTTGTTATTGCTTGTTTTAAACTTTTGTATCTAGTCACTCTTATGAACTTTGAAGGTGTCCTATGCATTTATATTTGCTACTCTATGAGGGACAAGCTGAATACTATTATGCTATGTTTTCTTTATGTGAAACAAACAAACGTCTTGCAAAGCATTGTTATTCATGAATCTTTTGTTTATGCCTTTTCATGTTGCATCATAGTTTCTTTATCTTATTGCTAGAACTTTGTCTTTCATGTTATGATTGAAGTACTATGATCCCAGCTATCCATGTTTTACAAATACTTTGATCAAGTTTATGATGGTGCATGTCACCTCAAAAATTATTCTTTCTTTTTATCACTTACCTACTCAAGGACGAGCAGGAGTTAAGCTTGGGGATGTTGATACATTGCAAATGTATCTATAATTTTTGATGTTCCATGCTTGGTTTTATCTACGTTCTTGTGTTTTGTCCACACTTTGGAGTACTTTTCATATGATTTCTTGGACTAACCTATTAACAAGATGCCACAGTGCCAGTTGCCTGCTTTCTACCGTTTTTGGTTCCAGGAAAGTCAGAAAATCAATATTCTCGGAATTGTACCGGACAAAAGCCAAAGTTGATATTTTCCCAGAAGATTCACGAAACTAGAAGGAGAGTCGGAGAGGGGCCACAGGGTGGCCACATCACCCCATGGCGTGGGTCCCCCCAGGCCGCGCTAGGGCATGGTGTGGGCCTCCTAGCCGCCCACCGACCTTGCCCTCTGGCCTATAAGAAGCCTCCCGAGGCATAAACCCTAGATCATCAAGCCTCCAGCCACAAAAAGTTCCGCAGCGCCGCCGGCACCGACGGGGAGATTCGGGGGACAGAAAGTCTTTGTTCCAGCACCCTGCCGAGACGGGGAAGTGCCCTCGGAGCCATCTCCATCGATCTCCACCACCGTCTCCATCACCGTTGCTGATTCCCATGATGAGGAGGGAGTAGTTCTCTCTCGAGGCTAAGGGTTCTACCGGTAGCTATGTGTTCATCTCTCTCTCTATGCATGATCATATTGTGATCATGAGCTTTGTAATCAAGTAGATCTACCTTGCTACTCAAGTGCTTTAATAGATCTCTGCTCTCCCCATGTGTGTGAAGGTGACAGCGTGCTCACCATGGTGGCGCTTAGGCTAGAGATTACAAATACTTGTTATGAGTTATATTTGGAGTTGGATGTCTTTATGAAATTGTGGTGTTTGTTGGAACCATCTAGTGCTCAAGGTGACAGTGTGGGGTTATCTAGATGGGAAAGGCTTACTTTGAGGTGTGCTGTTATAGCCCTACCAACGATTAGAGTGTCCAACCGGAGAGTAGTTCAACATAGTATCATGAAGATAATATATTTATATGAGAGTGTTCACTAGTGAAATTATGATCCCTAGGCCTTGTTTCTAAGCATTGAAACACCGTTTGCAATTAGATCTGTTACATGCTTGCTTGCTTCCATCTTTATTTTAGTTTTACTTTAGTCTTTTCCACGCCATCAAGCCATTTTCTATCACCGTTACCACTTATAATTATCCATTCCACTTGTATTTCACTATATCTTCGCCGAACTAGTGCACCTATACACCTGACAAGTGTATTGGGTGTGTTGGGGACACAAGAGACTTCTTGTATCTTGATTGCAGCGTTGCTTGCGAGGGAACACCTTTGACCACTTCCTCCCTGAGTTCGATAAACCTTGGGTGATCCACTTACGGGAAAACTTGCTGCTGTTCTACAAACCTCTGCACTTGGAGGCCCAACAACTGTCTACAAGAATAGAAGTGCGTAGACTTCAGTGTGTTAGAGAAACGCCTGGGTCGCTAGCCTAAGCCATGCCTAATCATGGTGGAAACTTGCATCATCACCATAATGAGCACTCTATGAAGAATCCTAAATAAAAACCTATGCAAATAGCAAATAAAAAGATCACTGACATGCTCATTGTCTGCTTGCCTTGTCATTTTGATTATGGGATAGCTCATGTATCATGTGCAAGGGGTACCCGTTGGCGGTTCTTTATGATACATATGTACTTACAATGACAAGAGCTTACTTGTGACTAAAGTTGAGTAGCATGAGGTTCGGTCTTCATAAGTAAGGGGCATGAGATTTCGGTTTATAACTTGTCAAGCATATCCTCTTAGTTGTGTCACTTTAACCTTAATCACCTTCAAGATGCTTATGATAGGGGCAATGAGAGCTGAAAGCTATAGGTACCATAATTTTTGGAAGCTCTTTATGAGACTTGAATCCCTACTTCCTTTTATAAATGCCTTTCTTCCACCATTATATTGAGTCTCCACCTTCTACCTTTATGCACTTACTTTGAGAGCATAGTGGCCATTCTTAGTTCTATGTGCATTGTCCCAAGACTAGTTGATTGATGCATAACTTGTTATTGCTTGTTTTAAACTATTGTATCTAGTCACTCTTATGAACTTTGAAGGTGTCCTATGCATTTATATTTGCTACTCTATGAGGGACAAGCTGAATACTATTATGCTATGTTTTCTTTATGTGAAACAAACAAACGTCATCTTTTGTTTGTGCCTTTTCATGTTGCAACATAGATTCTTTGTCTTATTGCTAGAACTTTGTCTTTCATGTTATGATTGAAGTACTGTGATCCCAGCTTTGAATGTTTTACAAATACTTTGATCAAGTTTATGATGGTGCATGTCACCTCAAAAATTATTCTTTCTTTTTATCACTTACCTACTCGAGGATGAGCAGGAGTTAATCTTGGGCATGTTGATACATTGCAAATGTATCTATAATTTTTGATGTTCCATGCTTGGTTTTATGTACTTTCTTGTGTTTTGTCCACACTTTGGAGTACTTTTCATATGATTTCTTGGACTAACCTATTAACAAGAGCCATAGTGCCAGCTGCCTGTTTTCTACTATTTTTGGTTCCAGGAAAGTCAGAAAATGAATATTCTTGGAATTGGACGGGACAAAAGCCAAAGTCAATATTTTACCGAGGGGGACACGGAGCTAGAAGACGAGACGGAGGAGGGCCAGGGGCCAGCCACACCATAGGGTCGCGCGGGTCCCCCTTGGCTGCGCCACCAGGTGGTGTGGGCCCCTCCGACCTCCACCGACCTTGCCCTTTCGCCTATAAAATCCTCCCGATGCAAAAACCCTAAATCGTCCTGCCTCCAGCCGCGAAAAGTTCCCCAGCGCAGCCGCCACCGAAGAGGAGATTCGGGGGACAGAAAGTCTCTATTCTGGCACCCTGCCGGGACGGGGAAGTGCCCCTGGAGCCATCTCCATCGATCTCCACCACCATCTCCATCACCATTGCTGATTCCCATGATGAGGAGGGAGTAGTTCTCTCTCGAGGCTAAGGGTTCTACCGGTAGCTATGTGTTCATCTCTCTCTCTATGCATGATCATATTGTGATCATGAGCTTTGTAATCAAGTAGATCTACCTTGCTACCCAAGTGCTTTAATAGATCTCTGCTCTCCCCATGTGTGTGAAATTGACAGCGTGCACACCATGGTGGCACTTAGGCTAGAGATTACAAATACTTGTTATGAGTTATATTTGGGGTTGGATGTCTTTATGAAATTGTGGTGTTTGTTGGACTCATCTAGTGCTCAAGGTGACAGTGTGGGATTATCTAGATGGGAAAAATGAACTTTGAGGTGTGTTGTTATAGCCCTACCATCGATTAGAGTGTCCAACCGGAGAGTAGTTAAGAGTAGTATCATGAAGAGAAGATATTTATAGGAGAGTGTGTTCACTAGTGAAAGTATGATCCCTAGGCCTTGTTTCTAAACATTGAAACACCATTTGCTACTAGATCTGTTACATGTTTGCTTGCTTCCTTCTTTATTTCAGTTTGCCTTTAGTCTTTTCCACGCCATCAAGCTATTTTCTATCACCGTTACCACTTATAATTATCTATACCACTCGTATTTCACTATCTCTTCGCCGAACTAGTGCACCTATACACCTGACAAGTGTATTGGGTGTGTTGGGGACACAAGAGACTTCTTGTATCTTGATTGCAGGGTTGCTTGAGAGGGGATACCTTTGACCACTTCCTCCCTGAGTTCAATAAACCTTGGGTGATCCACTTAAGGGAAAACTTGCTGCTGTTCTACAAACCTCTGCACTTGGAGGCCCAACAACTGTCTACAAGAATAGAAGTGCGTAGACATCAAGCTATTTTCTGGCGCCGTTGCCGGGAAGGTAAGGTAAAAGGTACTCACATCCTCCGGTGTGAGTGCTCGAAGTTATTTCCTTTAGATTCTGCAATTTTGTCTTTTTGTTTCTTGTTTTCACTAGTTAGGCGTAATGGAAAACAACGACAAAATTAGAGAGCTTTATAGTATTTATCTTGAGTTAGGACATGAAGTGTTTGAAAAGAAAATTAAAAAACCCATGGAACTTTCTTTGCATGCTAATAGCAATGTTATTAGTATGAATCTTTTGAACACCTTTGTTACTAATATTACGGAAACGTCTAAGCTTGGGGAAGTTAGTTTTTATGAAAATGATCTTTTTAGTTCCCCAGTTTTAAAGAAGAAAATTTGCTCTGATGATACTTTATCTCCCATATGTGGTAATTCTAATGATACTTGTGATATTTGAAATCCACATACTGAAAGCATCCCTTTTAAAATACCTGTAAAAATTGTTGAACGTGTTATGAATAACTCTTATTTTGGAGATGGAGCTGTCCAGCCTGGTGATCATATACTCTTTATACATGAATTATGCGGGTTGTTCAAGTGTGCAGGTATTTCAATGAACCAAGTTAAGAGGAAGCTATTCTCTTTTTCACTTAGGGGCAGAGCAAGGGAGTGGTATGAGCTACTTGATGATCCTCATCATTTTGAGTGGAAGGAACTTGAATCTCTCTTTTACTCTAAATTTTATCCTCCTCATGAAATTCATAAAGATAGGAATTACATTTATAATTTTCATCCACATGATGGAGAAAGTATTGCCCAAGCATGGGGAGATTTTGGTGGTGCAGCAAGTTTCTGGCAATTGGGATGCCTTGGATGCCAACATGGCCCTTTACAGGTTCCATGTTCAAAAGATAAGCGGGTTCTTCGAGGGATGTGAATTTCATCACGTACCACGGATTGAAAACAAGGTAGCCGACATACTGTCCAAGTTGGGCTCATCCCAGAAACCAATCCCGCCAAACGTTGCTTTGGAGCACTTAAGAAAACCATCTATTACCCCATCACTGGAATCCGAGTCGATCTATATCCCAGCTCTCTCCGGGTCAAAACCTACACCTATGGAAATAGATTGGGGAGGAACTTCAGCAAACCCGCCGAACTGCTTCAGCAAACCCGGGGACTGTTCAGCCAAACCCGACTGAAGTTATGTCGGTGGATGCGATGGAAATTGATGAAGAACTTTTTCCCGTCCGACCTATACCCACCTGGGCCAAGCCAATATTTGATTTCCTGAAAGAAGGAATCTTGCCGAATGATGAGGTACTCTCAAGGAAAATTCAGAGAAGAGCAAAGGCCTATACCATCATCAATGCTGAACTATACAAAAGAAGTGTAACCACGGTGCTGCAGTGATGCGTTGACCCAGAGTAAGGGCTTGACATACTCGGAGATATTCATCAAGGAGAATGTGGGCATCATCCATCCTCTAGAGTGTTGGTGGAAAAGGCTTTTTGGCATGGATTTTATTGGCCAAGTGCCCTGGAACAAGCAGAGGATCTGGTAAGCAAATGCAATGGCTGCCAGAGATATGCCACAAAAAACCAAATGCCAATGTCGGAACTCAAAACTATTCCCATCACCTGGCCATTTGCGGTATGGTGCCTAGATATGGTAGGACCATTCAAGCCGGCTAAGGGAGGAATGACCCATATCTTGGTTATGGTGAACAAGTTCACTAAATGGATTGAAGTAAAGCCAATCAGGAAATGTGATGGGGCAACAGCAGTAAAATTCCTCAAAGATATAATCTTGAGATATGTCTATCCCCACAGTATCATAACTGATAATGGCACAAATTTTGCTGAAGGAGCATTTGCGAGGTTCTGCCGAGAGAAGAAGATCCAGCTAGATGTTGCCTCTGCGGCTCACCCCGCGTCAAACGGACAAGTGGAAAGATCCAACGGACTAGACTTATATGGGATAAATCCCCGGCTCATAGAGTCACTGCAAAGATCAGCGGGGTGCTGGATAGAAGAACTACCAGCGGTACTGTGGAGTTTATGAACAACTCCAAATTGATCAACAGGCTATACGCCATTTTTTCTAGTATATGGGGCAGAAGCTGTAGTACCAGCTGACATAGAGCATGATTCGCCAAGGTTCACCCAATACACAAAAGCCAAAGTGCGCGAAGCCCGACAAAATGATGTTGATCTGCTGGAAGAAGCCAAAATGATTGTTAAGTAAATTTTTTGAACCTCGGACTCGTGAGTCGAAAAAACGAATCAAGGTAGACGCGAGCTGAGTCAAAAATTGGGAGAACAAGAAAAGGAAACTCGAGGACTTTGCCCATGATAATCCGATGTTAGGAACTTAGTAGAAAACAACACAAATTGTAGAAAAATAAAACCAAAGTGCTTCAGTACAATTTCATCCGGCATACCGGGGATCTGAAAAATATTGTTAAGTGTTCTTTCATGCTCAAGAGGCAGGAGCAGAAGCCGAATCATTGGCCGACGGAGGAGGTACTTCAATGTCTGTGGACGGCGCACTGGCCTCGGCCTCATCTTGGGAATTGGCGTCCTCATCTTCAGAATCTTCGGCGTCATCACCATGTTCGGAGGCCTTCGCCTCGCCGTCCTCGTCCTCCGCCCCCTCAGCAATGTCGGCATCTTCAAATGCATCCAAGTAGCTCGGACCCTCATTCCAGGCATGGCAGAAGGAATACTGGATAAGCTTGTTGGTGCAGGCTTGGCGTTGAGCGATACACTTCAGATCATTGGACCACTTTCATCCGGTGCGCATATGGTCAAGCAGCCCCAAGTCTATTCCTTTGTACCATGAGAGGACGAATTGCAGTGTTGATCAACCTCGGCTCGTGCAGCAGACTCTCGCCACATGTGCAACTGAGTCTCGCACTCCATCAACTTTGCTATAAGAATAGCATTTCCCTTGGGAGTGGGCTAAGTGGGCCAGAAAGAGTTAAGCATCTGCATCGCTGCCAGCATGATGTCTGCCCCATAATTCCTTACCAGTTCCATGCGAGCAATGAGGCTCACTAGCAGATCCTCCATCTCATAAGGGATTGACCTGGCAGCAGGACCTGTGGGAATACCATGTTGCTGGCGAGACCTGGTTACAACGGTAGCAGCAAGGGAGTCACCCTCCGGAAACTTGCCTGAGAACAGAACAACAGAGGCCAGTAAGCAAGAGCACTAAATCCGAAGGAATAAGAATTGAAAAAGAGGAAGAGAAATCACAAGAAATCTGGAAAAGGAGACGATGGAGCTCGGCATGAACATTGGAGATCTTGTCCTGGAGTCTTTCATATTCAGAAGTCACCGACGTAAGTTTTCTGTCGGCTTCCTACAACAAGTCCTTGTCCTTGGAAATTTGCATGGTCAGGCGCTCATTTTCCTCGGTGAACTCCTGATCCACCTTATCTAGCTCGGATTTGTGGAGATCCTTGAGTCTTTGGATTTCGGCATTCAGCCGAGTAATCTTCGAGTCCTGGAGGCGCGGCCGAGCAATCTCGTCATCCTTTTTCTTTAGTTCAGCTTAGTGCTTCCCTGCTTGTTCGAGAAAATGTGTCATCATATCAGGAATGGGCACGCTGTCTTCAAGTGCAACTACAATAGTGGGTTAATCTGGCGGAGCCGAAGTATAAATATCTACCGAGTCAAGGAAAGAGCACACAATGGTCAAGATAACAAGACAAATTACCTTGGATTTCAGCCAGATTTTTTTGCATGATAATGTTCTGAGCCTCAACCTCGGCTGCATAATTCGGATAACAAGTTAAAACGGATAGTGAATCACTTGAATGAATGTGAATCAAAAGGGCTCAGGGGAAAGGACTTACCCTTCTCTTGGTGATCCATGGACAACTTGCTACATCTAGCACGAAGATCTTTGTATGAGCACAGCAAGCGCTGGAACTCAGCAGTTCGGCAGTTGGTGGTGATCTGAGAAACAAGACAATGTTAGTTCACAGGCGAAGATAAAGTAATTCAAAGTCTACAAAATCTAGACCAAGTGGAACTTAACCTGACTCTAGGTGTCTGGATATTCGAAGTCTACAAGATCCAGGCCAAGTGGAAGTTAACCCAGCTCTAGGTGTGGGGATATTCGAAGTCTACAAGATCCAGGCGAAGTGGAACCTAACCCGGCTCTAGGAGTGTGGATATTTGCAGTCTACAAGATCCGGGCAAGTGGAACTTAACCCAGCTCTAGGTGTGTGGATATTCGAAGTCTACAAGATCCAGGCAAAGTGGAACTTAACCCGGCTTTAGGAGTGTGGATATTCAAATTATTCAAGATTCGAGCCAAGTGGAACTTAACCCGGCTCTAAGTTTATCGCTATTTGAAAATGCTAAGGACTTACACTAAATTCTCTAGGAGCATCCGACCGAGTAATAAATTACTCCCTCGGAGGCTTGGGGACTAGTGGATATATCTATAAATATTCAAGTATGTAAAGCAGCATAGCTGAAGAAAAGGATTACCTCCATCATTCGGCCAACCAGAGAAATAGCTTTGGTAGCAGAGTTCATTTGAGTGCTAAACTCTGTTGGGCCAAACTTCTCCGACAGATCGTCTTGTGGATCAATGAACTCGGCATTGTTCCAGTTGTCCACATATTCAATAAGGGTCCGGATGTAGCTCTTGCCGCTAGGTGAATGCCTCATCACCAAGCCTTTGGCGTGGGCCTCCCGCCTCGCGGACTGAGCAGCAGCGGGACCAGTTGCTTACTGCCCTCTGATCCAGCGGCTGGAGACCCGCAAGCGGAGTCCTTGGCTGGCTCGGCAGCCTTCTTGAGCTTGCCGGATGATGCCGGGTGCTGGAGAAGAGCCAAAGCTGCAGAGCCAGATTGAGCGGTGGAGGCTGGCTGAAAGATATCGTTAATGGATACAGTGGATCCGAAGGCACCGGACAGAGAATTTTTATTAGAGGGCTTGGTTGCGGCTGTTGTTGCTGCTGGTCTTGGTGCTAGGACTGGTGCTGCTAGTGCAGCTGGTACAGCTGCTGGTACGGGTGGTGATGCTGCTCGTACTGCTGCTGGTGCTGGGGATGCTGGTACTGGTGCTGCTAAGACTGAAGAAACATGAGTTGAAGAAGAATTTTTTTGGGGCGGTGCCGATGAAGCTAGCCCCTTAGAGCTGGATGGTTGCGGCGAAGCAAAGGTGCTGGGGAGATCCGGCATTGCCATATCCTCGGCCGCTCCATTTCCCCCCAAATCAACGTTGCCCTCCTCATGACGAGGTGGGCTTTGATCAGGCGCAGCCGTGAAGTCCTCATGGATAGGACTTAGCAGACGAATGTTGTTGTCGCGAGGGGAGAAGAACCACTCCGGACCAGAGAAGAAATGCTGGGGCCGCTCTGGGAGATAACCCTGGGAGCGCCGGAGAAATGAAAAAACAGCATGTCAGAAAGAGAGATAAAAGGCAAAGGCAGAGATAAAAGGACTCAAAGGAAAATGGGAAAGGAACACGTGACTTACTCATCCGAGGTTGGGGGAGCCTGAGGTTTGGGTGCATTCCGGACCATGCTCTTGGCCGCGGGCTTAGCAAAAGCCTTGACCCTAGATTTCTTCTGCCTTTTCTTGGGCGGTGGCGCCTCCGAAGCTACGGCCGAGGTAGCCGTGCGCTTCTGGGATGGAGCAGCGACCGGACCACCTGTGGCGAGAGGGGGAACCTCGAGGACCTGACCGGCCAGGTTAGCTGGAGATTCGGACATAACCAGGAATGTGTAAGAGATGGGAACAGCGTTAAGTACCTCCAGAACCTCAACATCCGAGTCATCGTCATCTGGCCAATCCCTTAAAGAAGAGGCCTTACCAGAGGAACGCTTGGTGGTGTCCGGGGTAGGCAAGATCTTCTCCGGGTCAGGCTCCACCTCGTCAGGCTCGGCGCTATCCGCCACCCACTTGCTCACCAGGTCCTTGCCATCTTCAAGTGGTTCCTAGAGGAATCGCTAAAAGCAAAAGTATCAATGGTTGAGTTAGAAAAGTTGTCCGACATACTGAGAAAACCCGGAAAAAATGGCAAGAGAAAGATTTACCTTAGGAGGCGGGTTGGCCCGGGTAAAGGGTGCAAGCCCCCATTCCCAAGCCTCGGAGAACTCCTCCACGTTGAATATGGCCTTGACCCGGTGGAACACCGCGAAGTTGTTTAGCTCGAACGAGGATGTCTGGTAGGGGTCGAGGGGGCTGCTCAGGTAGCAGATCTTGTGGGGGAGCTTCCGAAGGGGGAGACCCAGCTACAGACAAAGGTGATCATGATATCCTCACCCCGCAACTTCTACTTAAGAAGCTCCTTGACCTGGCGGTCAACCTGATTCCCAAGCCATGGGCCGCTTCAGGATCTTCTCCCACATAGAGGTGCCTGGGACACCAATCTTGTAAGGGAGCAGTCGGATCAAGTCTACGTCCGTAGTATTCTAGACGTAGAAGAAGGTTCGGGCCCATCCTTTGCAAGACTCGAGGCTAGTGACCCGGGGAAACGCGGGGGGAGAAATTGAGGCCGCACCACATTGAGTTAAGTGTTTCTCGATGGGGGTGAGGTTCTTGTCAGGGACAACATCCTACGGCAGACCAAAGAATTTGATTCACATCTCCTTCGAGGGCCAGAGGACGATATACCCCTCAATGCCGGACGGAAAGGAGAAAAGAGAGGTAATGGCATTGGCAGGGAGATGGTGCGGTTGCAGTTGATAGGTGGAAATGAAATCATGGAAGAAATCAGAAATGGGTAGGCCAAAGCCGCGTTGGAAGTGGCAGAGAAAAACAAGGAACTCCTCTAGATTTGGAGAGGGAGTAATTTCTTGAGCGGCGAGGTGGTAGGCGACGCCCGCGGGGATGCAGCGCGTGGCATATATCAAATCAATGTCATCCTGGCAGACGAAGGCGCCAGCCCAGCCGCCACACTCAGGGGTTTCTTTCCCTTCTTCTTCCTGGGCGACGATGACGGCCTCCTCTTTGGTCATGGTGAGGCCGAGGTCCTCAAGAACAAAATCAGAGAAGAGGTAACCAACTACGGGGAACCTAGAAGTTCAGGGCCCGTGGCGAAGAACTTGAACGGAGGTGGCGACGTGGTCGCAAGGAACGGCTGGGCGCGGCAGTGGCGGCGCAGCACTAGCACGGAAGTAGTGGTGGCGGTGGCGTCACAACGGAGAAGAAGAGAGGCAGGGGCGCGCAATGTGGTGAACTTCCCTAAGATTTCCCCTGCCCCATATTTAACCACGCATTGCAGGCGCGTAGTGGGATCCTTCGATATGGCCCACTACATGCTGTGGCTGTGTGCGCAGCAAATGAACCAATCAAGCGCGAGCCACAGCAAGGGCACATGGAGCAGAAGATCCCATGATGTGATGCAATGATATAGTTAACAGGCGCTATCGCGATAGGACGTGCGAAGCATTTATTCCTAAGATTACTATAGTAGCCGGCGCAGTAAACAGGCACGACCCTTAAAATGAGGCAAAGTGATGATTACCCTCCATGTAGGACATAGGGAAGCGTATGAGAGAAGGAAATCTAACCCGGATACGTGAGCAAAAGCCCGACCAACAAGGAACAACTCAGAACAAGCCAAGGGAACGTCAAGGTGAAGAATCCGGATTACAAGATAACTCGGCTGAAGAAGCGCATATTCAGATAGGGAACCAGCTGTGGCCTTAACAGCTGAAGTTACTATGATCGCACCAGCTTCGGGGACTAATGTTGGGGTATACCCCTGGGTAGGTTCACGCCGGGGCATAAAGGCCGAGTTAGCCGAGGTACGACATGGTCAAAGTAAGTGCAGGCCGGGTCACCTCAAGGAAAGCCAACTTACGGAGTAATTCGGCCCGTGGGGCATTCGCCTAGCATTAATCCAACCGACATAAAACATATGTCGGCCATATCCATTTACTAAATTGTGTAGTACCCTCGTATCTGGGTTAGCCAAGCGCTAGCCGGACTACCACATGGCTTCCAAGAGAAGGAAGGAATCTCTCGCTGGTCAAAAGGTGGCCTTTGCCCGCTGTAGCGTGAGCGAAGAAAGGAGAGTAGAGGACCAGCGGGGCATGGCTGACAAAGGTGACGCGGGCAAAGCCGGCTGATGTAAGCCGTCTCTGGTGACGCCAAAATACGGGGGGCATGCGGTGCGATACGTCCAAACTCCGGACGAGCCGTTTAAAGCAATAAAGAAGCATCTAGCTTTAACCTACGACCATATTTGGGGAATATGCCTCCACGTAAGACCTAAATTTTGTACCCTGGGCTCGCCTATATAAGGAGCACCAGGTCCTCCATAGAAGGAGATCGATCATTTTCTCTATCTAAGGTAGAACTCTAGAGCTATGTTGTGGGGGGTAAGAGACCAAATCTCCTTTTCACAAACAGCTCTAGGAGCGTTTGTAACCACCATTGATAGAGCAAATATAACAACACCTGTGCGTGGAATCACCATGCTATCCCTCCCTGGATTCCCCTAGCGTATATTGGCCCCATCTTTAGCCTATCCATGGCACCTGCCGTGCCATCACCACGACAAGCAAGTCGAGGAACTTTTAAGGAAATGTATGGGTGTCAGTGGTACACTAGTAAGACACATATGTCGATATCTTAACTCAAAACTATACCTATCACTTGGTCATTTGTTGTGTGGTGTTTGGATATGGTCGGACCGTTTAAGCCGTCCAAGGGGAACATGACCCACATCTTAGTCATGGTGGACATGTTTACAAAGTGGATCGAAGTAAAGGCAATAAGAAAGTGTGCTACTGTCGTGTCATTTCTCAAGGACATTATCCTAAGATACGAATATCCACACAGTATCATATTAGATAATGGCACAAATTTCACCGAAGGAGCGTTTGCCTGGTTCTGTCGAGATATGAAAATTCGGCTAGATGTCAAATCAGTGGCCCACCCCGCATGGAAAAGGCAAGTGGAAAGATCCAACAGATTAATACTATCCGGGATAAAACCCCGGCTCATTAAGCCACTTCAAAGATTAGTGGGGTGCTGGAATGAGGAACTCCTAGTAGTATTATGGAGCTTAAGAACAACTCTGAATAGATCAAAAGGCTATACGCCATTCATTCTGATATATGGGACTGAAGCTGTACTACCAGCCGACATAGAGCATGATTCGCCTAGGGTCACCCAATACAGATAAGCCGAAGTGCAAGAAGGCCAGCAAAACGATGTTGATTTACTAGAAGAAGCGAAAGAATTGGCATTGTCTGGATCCACCATATATCAGCAAAATCTCCACGCTATCATAGCCAGAAAGTGAGCCCTGAGTCTTTCGGGAAGGTGATTTAGTAGTTCGGTTGGTGCAGCACAGTGCCGGCATGCATATGCTATCCCCCATGGGAAATACCATTCATTGTAAGCAAGGCACTACACAATTATGCCTATTACCTAATTGATGCACAACCACAAGAGAAGAACAAGGCGAACCGGTCAGGCGAAGAATCAAAGAGGCCATGGAACGTAGCATTACTTCGTCCATTTTACACTTAGAAGAAGTGTATGTATCTTGAACTCTCATATGTTGGCCCGTATGTCGACAATGAGCTTATCAATGAAACCTCAGCACCTCGAGCAGAAACTCAGGGACTTCCATAGTAGTAATTGTCATTTTCTGTATTTATTTTATACGTCGACTTGCTTAAATTACTTACACCCTTGGGAAATTAGTAGTGTGTGGGCACTAGAAGCTAACTCTTTGACTTGTTGCTGTCCAAAAAGATTTGGGTTCATGGCAAGCAAGAGAACAAGTTTGGAATTGAAAGGAACATGGAAAATGACTAAGGGAAGGAAAGTAATCGAGTCGATGTTTGTTTTTCAAACGTACCCCTATACTTACTTTATTTTTTTATGCTGAATTATTTTGAGCTAATCCTAAAAGTTTCAAGTATTGTTAGATCAATTTTTTGGACCTCGTACTCGTAAGTCAAACACCGAATAATGGTAGATGCGAGCTGAGTGAATAGATTGGGAGAACAAGAAAATAAAACTCGGGGACTTCGCCCAACTTACTCCAGCATAAAAACATAAGCTGTAGCAAAATAACACATTGTTCATTACATTTGCGCCTGGCATACCGGGGATCTAACGAACTTTAAAAGTTTATCTCTTCAAGGAGTAGTAGTTGCCAGGTCAACCGTAGCAGGAGGAGGCATGTTGTCTTTGGCATTGGCTACTTCGTCTTTGGCATCATCATCAGGATTTTCCTCGGCATACTCGACATCCTCGGCATAATCCGAATCTTCATGGTCATCATCCGTGTCTCCTTCAACATACTCATCGTCAATGGCCCCGAGGAAACTCGGCCCCTCGTTCCATTCATGACAATGAGAATATTGGATAAGATCATAGGCATGAGCTTGACGCTGGGTAATGCAGGCCGGATCATTTGTCTATTTTGATCCAGTGCGCGGGTGACCAAGCACGTTCAGGTCAATGCCTTCGTACCAGTACGACACAAAGGATAAGGCCGTGTCAGCTCCAGCATGCACAACAGATTCTCGCCATAAATTGATTTGCATGTTGCTATCTCGAAGTCTCTTGATCTACAGGGAAACTTCCTTGGGATTAGTTTCATCCGGCCACAGAGTATGAAGAGTGTTTATGTCAGCGACGAGGAGCCCCACCCCAAAGACCCTCATCGGCCCGAAGTGAGCCACAAGACTAGCCAAGGATTCATTAATTGCGACGTCTTCGGAGATAGGACCAGATTCAACTCTCTTCGCCCGTAGCTTGCGGATGGCTACATCAGCACGTGCTTTAGACTGAGTAAAATCCTCTGAAGGCACAAACAAAAAGCAACTCATAAGGTGCAAAAAGAAGAGATACCTTGGCAATAAAAAATAAGCTGGGCACATAAACTTACTAGTTGTAATACCATGAATCCGAGTTAGTTCGGCCAGCCAGTTACCCTGCTTCCTCTGAAGATCTGCAAGGGCGGTGTTCACCACCTAAAGTTTGGCCTCAGCCTCATGAAGAAGTCCTTTGCTTTTATCAAGATGGCCTATGAGCTGGACGTTTGCATCAGAGAACTCTTGATCTAATTTTTCAAGCTCAGTTCTCTAGAGGAGTTTGAGGTATTTATTCTTGTCACGGAGCCGAGCGATATCCTCATCCTTCTCCTTAAGTTGGGCCTGGTGTTGTCCTAATTGTTCGAGAAAATGGAGCATCATGTCAGGCAGGGGCATGCTACCTTGAAGAGGCACTGTAATATTTTTTGATCTGGCAGAGCCGAGGTATAATTACCTCCTGAGCCAGAATGAGAAAGGAAAAAAGATAAGGCGCAAAGGAAAGAATACATTTTAGCTTGGCCACCTCCTTCCTCAGCGCCTCGTTCTGCGCCTCCACATTGGCTACAAAATCTGAGTCACAAGTTAATTTGGCAAGCCACGATGAGGAGAAGTAAAATTGAGAATATCAAAGAGAAAATTTTACCTTTCTTCTTCATCTCGGGCAGCAAGGTTTTTTGCTTTGAAGAAAGCTCCTTGTGGGTGTCTATAAGCCGTTGAATCTCGACGGTGCGATGGTTGGTGGTGATCTGAAAAAGAAAGTGTTAGTTCATGAATAATAAGGTAAATTACCATTACTCAAGAGTCGGGCCTAGTGTAACTTAACCCGGCTCTACCTGAGTGATTGTTTGAAGTTACTCAAGACACGGTCCAAGTGGAACTTAACCCACCTCTAGGTGAGTGAATATTTGAAGTTGAAGGGGATCGACAACAGAAAACAAAAAATTTCCTACGTTGGTACCCCAAACCTGCCTAGGATCTATCTTTGTAGTAATGCAGTAACGGCCAATGCGTATAGAATACATACCCTTGTAGAACGTACGCGGTTAACGTTCTGAGGGGAACATGGTTGATGTAGTCGTACTCATAGCCGACCTCAAGGTCGCGAAGCTCCTCACAGGTCACCCCTTGCTCCTTTTTCATCGTGCAGCAGCTCCGGCACACGACATTCATCACCCCAAGTGTTGCGCCTCGGGTCTTCGTACACATCCGGTGCATGATGAGACCTCTGGCTCCCCGATCCCGCTGGGAGTGTGGAAGTTGATATTCGGCTAGGAATCCCTGTAGCGCAATGACATACTACATGTGTGCCTTGTTCGCACAACCCAAACTTTGGGCCATGGTCACAAGGGCTATAGAGAGAGGGAAGGAGGAAGTCAACCAAAGGACTTCTCCAAATCATGGTGTGTTTCATCCCACCCATGGGCACCCCTTTATATAGCGGGAGGGGGTGTGCCCTCCCCTTTGGGTTTCCCATGTGGGACTATTCAAGGGAGAGGGGGAGGCGCATGGGCCCTTAGGGCTTCATGGGCCAGCCGGCCAAGGGTGGTCCCCACCCTGCGCACAACCCTAGGCTAGCCGGGTGGGCCCCCTTGTGGCGGTTGGACCTTGGACCTCTTGGCCCTTCCCTCTTTTGGTTTTCCCTCATGGGCCTTTATTCACTAGGAAGTTTGGCCCATTAGTGGAATACCCCTTCAAATTAGATTTTAATATTATATTTAATATTAATTACACTAATTAATATCCAAATACATATTACAAAACATGATTCAACCTGAAAAACCTTTCGGTTCCCCTTTCTATATCCTCCGACCAACTTCGGAATTCTCGGAATGATCCCGGTCCTTTATTCTTTCTCCGAACTACTTCAGATTTCTCCGCGGAACGATTCCGGCTTTCTCTTTCTCTAATGTGATTTTGTCTTACGAATGATCGCTCTCATCATACCCTTAAGTGTATCCTCTCGTGGCTCGGGAATGCTCTAGACATGATCTGTATCAATGATCAATAGAGGGACCAGGGATATCCATCTGACCCCTATGCATTCCTGATGACAATGTCATTTGAACCGCTAAATGTAGCATCCAATTCCTTTTGTTTCTTGATTCAACTTGTCCGAGATCCGATCATTGGTATCACAT
Source organism: Avena eriantha (assembly GCA_910589775.1). Taxonomy (NCBI): domain Eukaryota; kingdom Viridiplantae; phylum Streptophyta; class Magnoliopsida; order Poales; family Poaceae; genus Avena; species Avena eriantha. The sequence continues at coordinate 111,019,259 of OU342740.1, read as the reverse complement.
ACCTTGTTCATTCTCGTTAACAAATTCTGTTTTCTTGTTACCGTGATATTACATCCCCGTGACCGAGTCACATGTTGCAACATTTATGGATGTAATCTCACCAAGCCGGCCGTATGTACCTTTACCCGTCATGTGGGTGAACAAATCCTGGTCTTGCAGTCACATGTCATCAACTATTCCTTTGGAATACCCAACGTACACCTTTATGGCCACCGTATTACCATATGACGGTTGATGCAGTCAAAGGAGCCTCGAGAAACAATGAGTAATATGAGCTCACTGTCTAAGGAAAAGGAGTCTAGGTATAGCTATTGCAACAATGAACTATATGACTTGACCATGTTCCAATCCTTTGAGGAATGTCCATCACATCATTCTCCAATGATATGACCCTGTTTTCAATTGGCATAAATGCCCATGATCTTGAAAGCCAGATCATCCTCATGAGCAACGAACTAGTACGAATAGAGGCTACTAGGGACTTGGTTGTTTCATACCACACATGTACAATGTTTCTACTTGGCACAGTTGTAGCACAATATGACACTATTATAAACTAATTGAGATATGACAATAAAAGCCTATTTATTATTTGCCTCTAGGGCATATCTCCTTCAGAAGTTACTCAAGTCCTGGGCCAAGTGGAACTTAACCCGACTCTAGGTGTGTGAATGTTTGAAGTTACTCAAGACCTAGGCTAAGTGGAACTTAACCCGGCTCAAGGTGAGTGAGTATTTGAATTTAATGAAGACCCGGGCTAAGTGGAACTTAACCCGGCTCTAGGTGAATGAATATTTGAAGTTAATAAAGACCTGGGCCAGGTGGAACTTAACCCGGCTGTAGGTGAGTGGATATTCGAAGTTATTCAGATCTAAGTCAAGTGGAACTTAACCCGGCTCTAGGTAATTAAATAGTTAAAGCTACACAAGAATCGAACAAAGTAAAACTAAATTCAAACACAAATGATTGTCTGAACAAAATATTGGCTAGTTTTTTGGCTAAGTTAAAATACTTCGGAATTGGGAGGGAGATAAGGAAAAATAGCACAAGTTAATTGCTAAGAGCATCTGACCGAGTAACATGTTACTCCCCCGGAGGCTCGGGGACTGAAAGATATATCTACAAGTAATTGTGCATATATAGAGAGATGGCTAAAAGGTTTACCTCCATCATTTTGCTAGCATAAGCAATGTCTTTGCTAGCAGTATTCATCTGCGCACCAATCTCCGCAGGACCAAACCTTGCCGGGTTACCGGAGCTGACATCAAGATATTCAGCGTTATTCCAGTTCTCGGCAAACTCAACAAGTGAGCCGAGGCTTCCACACTGAGAGTCCAAGTCAGGACTAACCCTTTCTCATGTGCGGCTTGGCGTGCGGCCTTGGTAGTAGCCGGACTAGAATGCAGCATGGTTTGCTTATCCGGAGTTGGAATAGAGATGGCGCTTCCATGTTGCATCATGGATGCAATGGTGCACTACCCAAACCCAGCCGTTGGTCATTTGGGTACAACCTTGGTCACTTCGGTATCCTTTTTAACCTTGGTCTCATCGGGTGTTCTTGGCCTTGGCGTCTGGCTTGGCTTGCTGCTGCGAAGCTAAAGGTTGATCTCCGGCTACCGAAGATCATGTGGGAGACTTATTGTGAGGTTTGGGTCGAGATTGGTCTTCTCGCCGAGTCTGGGAAGACTCGGACGAGGTAGGAGGTGCTTGTTGAGAAGAACTTAAAGCTGGAACTAGTTGAGGTTGAGATGGAGGTTGAACTTGGGTTGGTGCCGGAGTCATAGGCACCTTGGTAGAAACTTTCTCGGTGCCAATGTTGCTGGCACCATCACCTTCTTGTTGCTGCGGAGCAGAAGGGGCATTTTGCTGATCTGACATAATCATGTCCTTGGGGGCACCTCCTCCGTCTGTGCTGATGTTACCCTCCTCCTGAAGAGGTGGACTGACGTTCGGCGTAGCAAGAGAATTGTCCCGGACGAGGCTCAGACGGGAGCGTCATCACGATGAGGAGAAGAGGGAGTCTCGCGAAAAGGAGAGGCCATGTTGAGACCGCTCTAGGAGATGTCCCTAGGGCCCTATAGAGTCAAACATAATAAAATATCAAGTTATGCCAGAGAGAGAAACACGAAATACATATAAAATAGTCATGCTACGCAAAGAAAAAGAAAAGAAAGAAGGAATTACTAGGATGCGACAGGTGGATCCTTGGGTCTTGGAGCTCTCCGAACAGTGGTCTTAACAGGGGGTTTGCCGCCAACCTTGTTGGTGAACTTCTTGTTTCTTTTCCCGGCCCTAGATGGTTCAGAAGAAGGAGCCGGACATCATGCACTTGACCAGCCGGGTTAGCTAGAGGGGGGTCAGCGGGATAGGCATATGAGATAGGAACAAGACTAAATACCTCCAAGACCTGACAATCATCATCATCTTCATCGTCATCCGACCAATCCCTTAAGACTGAAGTCTTATGGAAGGGTTGGCTGGAGCCAGAGTCCGAAATAGGCATGAATGATACATTGCAAATGTATCTATAATTTTTGATGTTCCATGCTTGGTTTTATCTACTTTCTTGTGTTTTTTCCACACTTTGGAGTACTTTTCAAATGATTTCTTGGACTAACCTATTAACAAGATGCCATAGTGCCAGTTGCCTGTTTTCTGCTGTTTTTGGTTCCAGGAAAGTCAGAAAATCAATATTCTCGGAATTGGACCGGACAAAAGCCAAAGTCGATATTTTACCGGAAGACTCACGGAGCCAGAAGACGAGACAGAGAGGGGCCAGGGGCTGGCCACACCACCTGGTGGCACGAGCTAGGCCAGGCCGTGCCAGGGGGTGGTGTGGGCCCCTCCGGCACCCCCTTGGTCTCCCCTCCCGCCTATAAGAGCCTCCTGATGCATAAACCCTAGATCGTCAATAAAAAATCCACGAAAAGTTCTGCTGCGCCACCGCCACCAAAGGAGAGATCCGGGGGACAAGAAGTGTCTGTTCCGGCACCCTGCCGGGACGGGGAAGTGCCTCCGGAGCCATCTCTATCGATCCCCACCACCATCTCCATCAACATTGCTGATTCCCATGATGATGAGGGAGTAGTTCTTCCTCGAGGCTAAGGGTTCTACCGGTAGCTATGTGTTCATCTCTCTCTTTATGCATGATCATATTGTGATCATGAGCTTTGTAATCAAGTAGATCTACCTTGCTACTCAAGTGCTTTAATAGATCTCTGTGCTCCCCATGTGTGTGAACGTGACAACGTGCACAGCATGGTGGCACTTAGGCTAGAGATTACAAATACTTGTTATGAATTATATTTGGAGTTGGATGTCTTTATGAAATTGTGGTGTTTGTTGGAACCATCTAGTGCTCAAGGTGATAGTGTCCGGTTGTCTAGATGGGAAAGATGGACTTTGAGGTGTGTTGTTATAGCCCTACCAACGATTAGATTGTCCAACCGAAGAGTAGTTCAGCGTAGTATCATAAAGAAGAATATATTTATATGAGAGTGTTCACTAGTGAAAGTATGATCCCTGGGCCTTGTTTGTAAGCACTGAAACTTCGTTTGCAATTAGATCTATTACATGTTTGCTTGCTTCCATCGTTATTTAAGTTTGCCTTTAGACTTTTCCACGCCATCAAGCTATTTTATATCACCGTTACCACATATAATTATCTATACCACTTGTATTTCACTATCTCTTTGCCGAACTAGTGCACCTATAGACCTGACAAGTGTATTAGGTGTGTTGGGGACACAAGAGACTTCTTGTATCTTGATTGAAGGGTTGCTTGAGAGGGGATACCTTTGACCACTTCGTCCCTGAGTTTGATAAACCTTGGGTAATCCACTTAAGGGAAAACTTGCTGTTGTCCTACAACCTCTGCAGTTGGAGGCCCAACAACTGTCTACAAGAATAGAAGTGCGTAGACTTCAAGCTATTTTCTGGCGCCGTTGCAAGGGAGGTAAGGTAAAAGGTACTCACATCCTCCGGTGTGAGTGCTCGAAGTTATTTCCTTTAGATTCTGCAATTTTGTCTTTTTGTTTCTTGTTTTAACTAGTTAGGCTTAATGGAAAACAACAAAAAAATTAGAGAACTTTATAGTATTTATCTTGAGTTAGGACATGAAGTGTTTAAAGAGAAAATTAAAAAACCTATGGAAGTTTATTTGTACGCTAATAGCAATGTTGTTAGTATGAATTCTTTGGACACCATAACTGCTAATGCTATGGAATTCTAAGATTGGGGAAGCTGGTTTATATGAAAATGATCTTTTTAGTTCCCCAGCTTTAGAAGATAGCTATTCTATTGCTTATGATGATACAAAAACTCCAATATATGATGATTACAATGATGAATATCATATTTTCAGTCCACCAACTATTGAGGATAAAATTAATTATGATTACAATATGCCTCCTATATTTTATGATTATGGTGATGAGAATAATAATGATAGCTATTTTGTTGAATTTTCCCCCACCACAATTAATATATGCTTATGTGGAGAGTATTAATTCTTTTATGCATGTGGCTCATGATAAGAATGTTTTATGTGATAGTTATATTGTTAATTTTATTCATGATGCTAGGGAAAGTTATTATGAGAGAGAGAAACATGGTTTTATGTATCTCAACATTATTAAGTTTCCCCTCTTTATGTTCAAAGTCTTGATGTTGCACTTGTTTTGCTGTCCTATGTTTGTTCTTTGTGCTTTCATGACTTGTTTATTTACAAGATTCCTATGCATAGGAAGTGGGTTAGACTTAAATTTGTTTTGAATTAGCTTCTTGATGCTCTCTTTTGCTTCAATTCATATTTCTGATGTGAGCATCTTCTCAAACTATGATGCCTAACTTAAAGGCGTTAAAGAAAAGTACTTACTAGGAGATAACCCAAAAGTTTCAGTTGAGTCTTGGAAGTTATTACTTCTGTAATAACCTCTCCTTATCATTTTTGTTTGCTTTTTGTGCCAAGAGTAACCTCTAATGAGAGAGAAGTAATGATTGGGAAAGTTGCAGTCCTGGAACAGATTTCTGCGCTTCATCGTAAAAATTCATGCAAAATCTCTGTACATCCTTTTGAGGCGTGAACTTTTGTGCTTGTGCCCCAGATTGTTATCTAACTTTCGTTAGTTCAACACTTTTCTATTTGAGCAACAGAAGGTCTTTGAAAAAAAATCGTCTTTACCTGTTGGTCTGTTTTGACAGATTTCTACCATTATTTGCATTTGCTTCTTGTTGGTTCCTTTTTGGGTTCTTTTTGGGGAATTGAGCTTTTTGAGGGAAGTGCTAGAGTAGCTTGTGTTTTAATGGAAGTTTTATTGGTGTTGGAACTGAACCTAAAGACTTATTATCTTGAGTGCACTAATGTTGCTAATAAAGATTGTGTGAAGTTTTGTATGAAGGAAAAATTTCAGGTGTATGGAAGGAATGAGTTAAGTGTTTCTCGATGGGGGTGAGGTTCTTGTCAGGGACAACATTCTACGGAAGACCAAAGAATTTGATTCACATCTCCTTCGAGGGCCAGAGGCCGATATACCCCTCAATGCCGGACGGAAAGGAGAAAAGAGAGGTAATGGCATTGGCAGGGAGATGGTGCGGTTGCAGTTGATAGGTGGAAATGAAATCATGGAAGAAATCAGAAATGGGTAGGCCAAAGCCGCGTTGGAAGTGGCAGAGAAAAACAAGGAACTCCTCTAGATTTGGAGAGGGAGTAATTTCTTGTGTTTTAATGGAAGTTTTATTGGTGTTGGAACTGAACCTAAAGACTTATTATCTTGAGTGCACTAATGTTGCTAATAAAGATTGTGTGAAGTTTTGTATGAAGGAAAAATTTCAGGTGTATGGAAGGAATGAGTAATGAGATGAAGGATGGAATAACGCTTAAGCTTGGAGATTCCACGCGTGTCACCCCACAAAATATCCAAGAAGTACAAGCGTCAAAGCTTGGGGATGCCCAAGGCATCCCCCTCTTCATCAAGAAAAATCCCAAGTTCCTTCCAAACGCTTCATTTTTATTGTTTCATGCACAGTTGTGTTGTTCTTGGAGCGTCTTCTTTTTCGTTTTCGCTTTGGTTTTTTCGTTTGCTTTTGTTTGCTTAGTTTGCTGATGCAGTAGCAATAAATGCGAGAACTTTCATGCATTGGTTTTCAAATAGTTTGGTTTGGATTGGAAAAGAGTAGGAAAGTTCATGCTTAAGTGTTAAAGATAGTTTGTTTTTGACTGTGACCGATGCTTTGTCATGCCATGCTTGATATTGTTTTGGCTTTATGCCTAGTATTGTTTGCTGTAGCATGTCTTGTTATAAACAATTGAGATTAGTTAATTTTCCTTGGATGAATCATGCGTTGTTTTAGCATATGAAAGCATAGTATAGTGGTATTCTCCTTTAATGTATTATTTGGGTTGACTTGGCACATGCTCACACCATTTTATGACTATCTAAAGTCACCATAAGCCTTTATGATCCTTTAGTTTTCAACTTGTAGTATCACTTTATGCTTTGATCAATTGATGTTTTGTCGCTTTGTATGATTATGGCCATTATTGCTCTCTTAGTTTGTCGCTCCCAGTCTTTTGCTAGCCTCCACAACCAAGTATGAGTTCCACTCATGCATCCAACTCCCTAAACAAAGTTATTCCAAAGAGTCCACCATACCTACCTACTAGCTTATGTTATTCCAAATATTCATTTTTTGTTTACCTTCCAAATTAAACTTGTTATGAGAAAACTAGTGATTAAAATTCTCACGAACTTGGTGGCACACTTTAATTTTCTTGCCCTTAATGAACTTGAACCATTGTGTTGTCTATGTTGTATATGCTTGCACTTATTTTTTGGGAATTAGCAGAACCATGCTGTCATGGGGAACGCTTTCAGCATTGCACTTGGTACTTGTACCTAGTTGATATCATGCTCTTTTGTATATGGATGTCGTCGGTGTGAAATGAAAGGGGAGCTTGTAAGTCCATGGAGTTATGTATATGTGTTAGAGAAATGCCTGGGCCACTGGTCTAATTCATGCTGACATGGTGGAAACCTGCAGCGTAACCATAATGAGCTGTCTATGAAGCATTCTTCTTATAAAAAAGATTCCTATATTGAGAAAAAAAGAGAAAAAGAAAAAAAAAGAGATTATGAAAAGAGGAAAGAGAGAAAAAAGCACCATATTCCCATGGTAAATAAGAAGATTGTTGAGATGCTCGTTGTCTACTTGCCTTGTCATTTTGATATGGGGATTCTTCTGTATCATCGGGCAAGGGGTACCCCGTTGGCGGTTCTCTAGGATACACATGTACTTACGATGACAAGAACTTACCGGTGACTAAACTTGAGTAGCATGAGGAGCGGCCCTCGTATAAAAGGGACATGAGATTTCTAACTTATACTTCGTCAAGCATGTACACCATAGTTTGTTCACTTTAACCTTAATCACTTCAAGATGCTTATGATAGGGGCAACGAGAGCAGAAAGCTATAAGTACCATAATTTTTGGAAGCTCTTTATGAGACTTGAATCCCTACTTCCTTCTATGAAGGCCCTTCTTCCACCATTATATTGAGTCTCCACCTTCTACCTTTATGCACCTACTTTGAGAGCATAGTGGCCATTCTTAGTTCTATGTGCATTGTCCCAAGACTAGTTGATTGATGCATAACTTGATATTGCTTGTTTTAAACTATTTGTATCTAGTCACTCTTATGAACTTTGAAGGTGTCCTATGCATTTATATTTGCTACTCTATGAGGGACAAGCTGAATACTAGTATGCTATATTTTCTTTATGTGAAACAAACAAACGTCTTGCAAAGAATTGTTATTCATGAATCTTTTGTTTGTGCCTTTTCATGTTGCAACATAGTTGCTTTGTCTTATTGCTAGAACTTTCTCTTTCATGCTATGTTGAAGTACTATGATCCCAGCTTTGAATGTTTTACAAATACTTTGATCAAGTATATGATTGTGCATGTCACCTCCAAAATTATTCTTTTCTTTTTATCACTTACCTACTCGAGGACGAGCAGGAGTTAAGCTTGGGGATGTTGATACATTGCTAATGTATCTATAATTTTTGATGTTCCATGCTTGGTTTTATCTACTTTCTTGTGTTATGTCCACACTTTGGAGAACTTTTCATATGATTTCTTGGACTAACCTATTAACAAGATGCCACAGTGCCATTTGCCTATTTTCTGTGATTTTTGGTTCCATGAAAGTCAAAAAATCAATATTCTCAGAATTGGACCGGACAAAAGCCAAAGTCGATATTTTACCGGAATACTCACAGAGCCAGAAGACGAGACGGAGAGGGGCCAGGGGCTGGCCATACCACCTAGTGGTGCGGGCCAGGCCAGGCCGTGCCAGGGGGTGGTGTGGGCCCCTCCGGCACCCCCTCGGTCTCTGCTCTCGCCTATAAGAGCCTCCTGATGCATAAATCCTAGATCGTCAATCAGAAATCCACGAAAAAATCTGCTGCGCTGCCGCCACCGAAGGGGAGATTCGGGGGACAGAAAGTCTCTGTTCCGGCATCTTGCCGGGACAGGGAAGTGCCCCCGGAGCCATCTCCATCGATCTCCACCACCATGTCCATCACCATTGCTGATTCCCATGATGATGAGGGAGTAGTTCTTCCTCGAGGCTAAGGGCTCTACCGGTAGCTATGTGTTTATCTCTCTCTCTCTATGCATGATAATATTGTGATCATGAGCTTTGTAATCAAGTAGATCTACCTTGCTACTCAAGTGCTTTAATAGATCTTTGCTCTCCCCATGTGTGTGAAAGTGACAGTGTGCACACCATGGTGGCACTTAGGCTAGAGATTACAAATACTTGTTATGAGTTATATTTGGAGTTGGATGTCTTTATGAAATTGTGGTGTTTGTGGGAACCATCTAGTGCTCAAGGTGATAGTGTGGGGTTGTCTAGATGGGAAAGATGGACTTTGAGGTGTGCTGTTATAGCCCTACCAACGATTAGAGTGTCCAACCGGAGAGTAGTTCAGCATAGTATCATAAAGAATAATATATTTATATGAGAGTGTTCACTAGTGAAAGTATGATCCCTAGGCCTTGTTTCTATGCACTGAAACTTCATTTACAATTAGATCTATTACATGTTTGCTTGCTTCCATCGTTTTTTCAGTTTGCCTTTAGTCTTTTCCACGCCATCAAGCTATTTTATTTCACCATTACCACTTATAATTATTTATACCACTTGTATTTCACTATCAATTCGCCGAACTAGTGCACCTATACACCTGACAAGTGTATTAGGTGTGTTGGGGACACAAGAGACTTCTTGTATCTTGATTGCAGGGTTGCTTCAGAGGGGATACCGTTGACCACTTCCTCGCTGAGTGTTATAAACCTTGGGTAATCCACTTAAGGGAAAACTTGCTGCTGTTCTACAAACCTCTGCTCTTGGAGGCCCAACAACTGTCTACAAGAATAGATGTGCGTAGACATCAATGAACTGCTCGGAGTCTAGCTCCTCCGGATCTGAGGTATCCCGATCCTTGCCCCACTTGAGGGCTGGGTTCGAGGTGTCCTCTATTGTTTGTTGAAGGAATTTCTAAAAATAATAAGGCAAAACGGTCAAATAAATGATACATGTCGACATAAAGTGTAACTCGGAAAAAGGATCACATAAGAGATGTACCGTGGGAGCTGGCCTATCTCGGCTAAAGTTCTCTAGCCCCACTCCCAATCCTCGGTCAAGGGCGTCTTGAAGATGGACTTAACTCGGCGATAGATCTGGGAGTCGGAGAGCTCGATCGATGAAAGTCGGTTAGGGTCGAGGTGACCTCTCATGTGGCAAAGTTTGTGGGTGCGCATCTGCAGGGGTTACATTCGGCTCTAGATGAAAGTGAGCATTAGATCCTCGCTGGACATCCCCTCTATTTTCAGCTCAATGATGCGTTTCTTTAACAGGTCAACCAAGGTGCTTGACTTCTTGGGGATCTGGCTCCATCGATTCCTATCAGGGATGCCAACATAAAAAGGAGGCAGCTGAATCTTATCCTTCGGGGTATCGTTCTTTACATAAAAGAATGTCTTGGCCCACCGTTTGCAGGACTGCAAGACGGTAACCCTGGGAAATACGGAGTCTCACTGAGGAGAGATGGAGGCCTCCCCAAATTAGGTTAGAGACTTATCGGCAGGGCGAAGTTCCTTATCCGAAACGATGTTAGCCCAGAAACCAAAGGACTTGAACCATATTTGTATCGAAGGCCATAGGCCGAGATACCCCTTGATGCCAGAAACAAAAGCAGAGAGAGCCGATGGCATTCATAGTAAGATGATGAGGTTGGAGAACAAAAGTGGTGAGGATGGCAAGGAAGAAATCAGTGATAAGAAGGCCGAAGCCACAAGCAAAGTGGGAAAGGAAACCCACGAACTCACCGGGCTCGGGAGCAGGGACAAGTTCATCGCGTGGAATGCGACAGCTAACTCCGGAGGAAACGTGGCGGGTGCGGATGAGCCAGTCGATATCATCTTGGCTCAGCCAAGAACCAGCCCAAGCACCACGCTCATGGGCGGCGCCGCCCTCTTCATGCTCCTCCATGATGGTGACGTCTTGCGTCATCTCCAGATCCTCTGCTTCAGATGTAGAGTACGAATCATAGGGGAACTACTTTGCTTGACGGGGCCCCGTAGTGGCGGCAAGAAGCGGAGTTGCGGTGGAACGAGCACTACAAGAAAAGTTGGATTTTACAACAGACAATTTTCGTGGTTGAAGGCCTGTTTTGCGTGGCCAAAGAGTCTTCCGCGATAGATGGCCAAAGAGTCTTCCGCGACAAATGAATGAACCACAATTTTTTTGACTGTGGTGGATCGCACCCTTTAGCCACGGAAAATTGTTCTACCGTAGATTTGTTCGCCAACCGCGCTGACTGTTGATGTCACGCAAACTACTAGGTAGCAGCCGCCGTTAGCGCCCGGTTACAGCTGTTAACGGCCATAGAAATCATGGAAGAAGCAATGACCAGCCAAGGCCTGCTAAATACTAACTGGGCCGGCGCATCAGGGGATCCCAATAAGAAGATGGCCAGTTACTGTTTTGTCCTACACTGCTTGAAATGGGCCCAAAAATGCAGCTAACAGCGGCCCGCGAAATTTCAAGACTGATTCTGTTTCGGCCTATAGAAAGCCCATGTTCGTCCTACACTAGGCGGCCCATTAGCAGCCTGTGCCAAGTCGCTCTTGTAAACATAAGGCCTGCAGTCAGCCCATCACTGTTATCACAGCCCATCGTTGACCGACTACTGACGGCCCTTCTCTGAGATGGTCTGTTACTGTTCTGGCATGTTACTATTCTGGCCTTTTACTGTTCTGGTCTTTAGCTGTTCAGGCCCACAAACGGCCATTTACTGTTCTAGCCTGGTAAATTTGTTGGCCTATTACTACCCTCGTCCGGAAATTTCTCGGCCCGTACTCTTCAGGCTCGTCACAGCTCTGTCCTTTTACTGTTGCAGTCCTTTAGTGTTGTGGCCCGCTACAGTTTTGACATGTTACTGTTCTATGATTTTTGCAGTTTCTTGCCTGTTACTGTAATGGGTTGTTTCTATTCTAGTCTGCTACTGTTACTGCATGTTACTGTTACGGCTTGTTACTGTGGCGGCATGTTAGGCCTGTTATATTTATGGCATGTTACTATTATGGCCTGTTACCACATGCGGATTGGCCCGTTACGTTTATGGCCTTTTATAGTTTCGTCATTTATGAAGCCCATGCCAATATCATAAAACATGTATAATAATCAAGCATTTTTTACTATTCGTCATCGGCCGAATACACGACAGGACAGTAACAAAGCACAGTATTGTTCCCTAATCGACCTGCCTGGCGTAGTTACCGTAACGACTACCGCAATGTGTGGACAGCGTCAACTAAATTCCTACATGGCCTACGCGAGTTATCTAGATATTACATCAGCTACAAACTTTTTAAAATTATTAGATATTATCAACTCAGGGGAAAGAAAAATCAGCATTTCAGTTGACAATCAAGTTGATAGCAGAGTCCTCAATTTGCTTTCTCAATCGGTCACCTACATCTTCCATTGAGTGTGACAGCTACATTGGAGGAGACATGATCTTGCATCCCCCTCTTTGGTGGGGCTAGCAATAATTGCAGTCTGAAACTAAGTAATAACAAGTTAATACATCAAACAAGACAAACTACTCATTTGACTAATATGACAAGAGCTATGAACTAGAGTTTACAACTAGTCAATGGTTCATTTATTGACCAACACGTCAAACAAACATGACAAGCAAGCACACATTAAACAAGTGTGACTACCGTGAAACGAGCAATCCAAAAATGTGTGTATGCGGCTTAGAATTTCAGCAGATATAAACTAGCCAGGTCATTTTGAACAAATAAATATGGAAACAGTTCTATACCCTAAAATGCGAGATACGTTGGATGACTTGGAATTTGCGCAGAGCCACCAAATGGCATGCAGTTACTATAATAGCGTAGAATGAACTAGATAGAAATTATAACCGCATCATATGAGAACTTGTAGAGTAGGAATGCAAACCATGAATGAACTATATATTGTAGAGGATAGTTATGTCGTGACTTAGGAGAAACCAGACCTAGAACCAGATGTGAGATATAATGGCGTCGCTCGTGAACCTGTAGAACATGACAAACAAGTATTAGACAAGTGTGCCTAGAATGAAATGAGCAATCAAACAAAGTGTTTCTTCGAATTTCAGCAATTTGTATGGAAGTAGTGGCATCTCCTGAAATGCATAGAGTCATTGGGTAACTCAGAATTTGCGGTGAGCTACAAAATGGCAAGTAGTTACTATCATAGCTAAAAATCAACCAGATAGAAATTATAATGGCATCATAAGAGAAATTATAGAGCAGGAACACAAACCACGAGTGAACTACATAGTAGAGGACAATTATGTTGTTGCTAAGGACGAACCAACACCCGATAAGGAAGTATGGCATCCCTTGTGAACTTGTAGAATAGGCTATGCAAACCAACATGTTCATTGTTCCATTTTGAGCTCTATGAAAGAAAAGGAAATAGTTAGTGATGCAGCTTTTGAAGAACTAGATGGCATTATGGAAACAACAAAATTATAATCGAATTAGTACGAAGAGTTTAAACGGCTACTATAGCATAGCAGAACGATGCCAAGGAGGAAATAATAGCAGGAACTAATCTTAGGACGAACCAGATAGATTCAAAAACTGTAGAGCAGGGAATCCACACTAATATTTTCCACTCACTATAGATTTTGCAAAATTTACATGGTAGCAGGCAATTACTGGTGTATGGAGTAGCTAAGAACATGTGCATGAAAAAATAACAGACATGTGCATGACTTGAAATTTGTAGAGCAGCGAATACAAACCAACATGTCTAATGACCTTGCATGTATTGGCATGAAGAACATGTGTGCCCAGTGACTTGTATGTACTAGCACGATTACAAAAATGCAGTTCACTGGGACAGGCTTGAACCTGCTATACCGTTGACAAAACAAAAACGAGTTGGAGATTTGGTTAACCTTGGTCGGAGAGGCGTCTAAGCATGGTCGGTACCGTGCGAGTGATGTCCAGGTCACCGAGGGTGCTGTGGTTGCGGTGGCTGTTGGCGTCGGGGAAGCAGATCTTGGGTGGTCGATGCTGGCTTGAAAGCGGTGGATGATAGAGTCCCTGAGGCAGTTCTGGTGCAGTGAATGGCGACGGCCATGCAGCTGGTCTGGAGCGGTGGACACGGAACTCTTTGAACTAGATCACGCCCGATGGACACCAGTGAAGCGGATCCGGTATAGTTGGGTAGCTTTCAGCGGTGAGGAAGCAGAGCTTGGGCAGTCAATGATGTCGTTGGCATGGTGAATGACATCGCAGCTCCTAGATCTAGTGGGTGAGCATCGGTGAAGTGGCTGTGTGGCGGTGCACGAGACCGCAGCTCGAGCCGGTGCGCGTGGTGGTCGTGGAGGGGGCAGAGGAGCTTGGGATTTTTGGGAGGGCCGGTAGGAAAAACTGGGGGAATCGGGACCATAGAGGTGAGTAGAAAAAATAATTACGATCGTGCCCCCGAGCTACCGACTTTAGCATGCCCATTTGTCATCTGACCAATGGGTAGATTTGGAATTTTAAATTCTAAAGTTTTTGAAACGGAAGGGCGCGAAATGCTCCAAGTTTGGTGTGTGGTTTTTCTACTCCATTGAGAATTTGAATTTAGATTGCGCCCATCTAATAATAATAATTGAAAAATGGTACTCCCCGGTCGGTGGGATATTTTGGCTCAAAGTTTTTGAAATGGTGAGGCAGGAAATGCTTGGTAGGTGGGTGATTTTGCTACTCGATTGAGATTTTGAATTTGGCTAGCCTCCATCTACTAATTGAAAAAAAGGTAATAGACCATACACTATCTGTCCGGGAATTCAAGGCCGAGAGTCATATAATTTGATCATCCATAAACATTTTTTTGCACACAAACTTGGATACCTTCCATTCACACAGCATAGGCGGTAAATTTTGCCGCATGACTCAGATTTAAAATTTTCTAGCGTCCATGTAAAAATATAAAAATGGTACCACCTCAGTTGGTGATTTTTCCTAAAAATGTTTGAAACAGAGGGGTGCGAAATTCTTCGGGGTCGGTGGGTTATTTTCCTGCTCGATTGCGCTTTTGAATTTGGCTGTCGGCCAAGTGTTTATTACTAGAAAAAAAGTTGTGTAGGTCGAACGCCATCTGGTCAGGAATTTAAGGCGAGACTCAAATCAACTGATGCCTCCGATTCAAACAGGGTAGACGGTAGGTATTGGCGATCGAAAGTGATTTTGAATTTAGAGATTGTCCAAAGAATATTTAAAAAAATAGGCCGTTATCCCTCTATTTCAGGGATCCAAGTCAGGCAGAGTGATTATCTACCACACGTATGAAAATACAGATCTCCGATACAAGAATGTTTCTTAAACATAACAACAAACAAATGTCTGAAGTAGCTCTAATTCAGGCATGTGAAAATGGTGTGCAACTAAGGTCTACTAATTATTTAGGTGTCGGCACATACTCTTCTACAGGAAGCACTAACTAAATGGTAGTACTAATTTAGATCAAATAAAAAGCTTGCTGCGAAAAAAATACTACTACTACAGCATACTGTCAAAACACAAAGACTAACTAAAGTATATGTAGAACAAATAAAACAAGATTTCATCACGCATACACTACTATATAGAGAACACCATTTCATCATATAAAACCATGTTTTATCAGACACACATAGGCCCCTGAAACGAACAGACAACTCTAATATTCTAGCCTCTGCCGCTGTGACTGCAACACAAACAAAGGTGCCGCCATAGTTCCATCAGCTACCAAAACAAACATATATTACACTCCAACTCCACATAACACAACCTGGGCAAACACATGCTTTCCCAAACAAGCCTTGCTTGTTAATCCGAGTGTTATTTCATCTCCTTGATGTTGCAGTCTAAATCAGTTGTGTTGCTGATAGGACTTCCTTTTTCGTTTCCTTGATTTAGCACTCCAAATCACGTCGATTGCTAAAGGAAATGAACAAAATGATCGGCAAAATCATGGGTGTACAAAAATGCAAGGGTTGCACATGAATTACTGCACTGACCATGTGTCATAATGTAGGGATGTAAAGTACATCAATGTTTACGAGATCTGAACTTCTTAGACTTCATGCTGCTGAGATCTAATTCGAATACTCCCTCCTTCGCCCATATAACCACCATTTATCTATCCTCAAATGCGCAGAGTAACCTTACTACATCTTTCCCACCATATGCCCATGATTTCTCAAGGCTAAGGAGAGTATCCAACTCAACCTTTATATGAGGCACCCAAGATTCCCATTTGCTTGTTGATGATCTTGCACTAGACCACGTGTTTAGAGTGGATTCTCTTATAACCGCAAGGGCAACATCTCCATTATGCCCCTTAGCAATGACAAAATTGTGTCTGGACATATCATGTGTCTCATGGGGGCACTCAATATAACATAGTTTTGTTGTCACGTTATCAAAGGCAATTATGTATCTGGAGTTCACTGTTGGCCAGTACAAAATGTCCCCTATGAGAGTTGATGGCCTGCGATCAATCTTAGCCAGCATCTCAGCAGGTTCCATCCATTCCTCCCATTTTCCTAACTCTGATGAGTACCTCTGCACCAGTGCTTGGTTACCATTGGGTACTATCCAATCAACCCAGAAATTGCTGCAACAGTGTGAAGACAATTGCCCATGATTTCTGGAACAGAGAATTGTGCCGCTATCATACTCGCGTCTCCTCCAAATTGGTGGTTCTGGTATCACTGTTTCACTTCCACTAATTGGATCCTAGGCCTTTATCATGGTAGACCCTTGTAGATAATGAAGTAGAACCCTACTGTTGCGACATCAGAGTACATATGGTTTGTAGGCTTTATATACTTCCACTAGCCTATTCAGCTTCTAGAAGATGGATTAGTCAAGATTATGTTCTGTTAAGAATCGAGCGTCCTCGGAGCTGTTGGTGAAAAACCCAAGTAACGGCATTCCACTGTTGTGTGACAGGGTTAGCCTTTTGAAATCGTTGCTTCCCATGAAGTCCATCCAACAATTTTGGTCGACTGATGCCCTCAGTATGCAGGATGGGTGCGGAGGAAGCCTAACAAGAATCTAACTAAATACATCTCCTGGCAAGTCGTTGATTGTTGCATATGTTCTTCCACCGAAGCTGGTAGGATGACACAAATAGCACAAGTGCACCATCAGAATTAAGGAAATAGCACAATACACAATGCACAACCCTAAAAAAAGAATTAAGTAAAGACCACAATGCATCATACAATTTGATAGAAAAATTTATCATCAAAATTTCCTAAACTGCACGCATCTGAAAAACTACCTAAAAGGCAGAGTCTGCCAACAAAATAACTTAAACAACACAAGGAATTAACCAGAGTAGTACGAAAGCACCGCAAAATGCTTCAGCATGTCGAAACTGGGCAAAGGGAATGAAGAACTTTTTTTAGGTCACTTGGGAGGACAGAAAGGCCCCCACCTGAATTTTCAGGTTTTATCATAGAGAAGGGGAGAAAAAACGGACACAACTTCAGTGACTTGGTGAACCCATGTCTTATGGCGACTTTGCCTAGGATCCACCTTCCATCATAGATGAAACGTATGACAGTAGCTCAAATTTTGAACTAAAAAGCACAACTATTCAAAAAAATGACAAAAAATCAGTAAATCATCGGTGCCTAGGTTTGAATCCTGTGAAAGTTTCATCCCTTTCGGATCACTAGTTTGTGATTAAATAGAATTTTATGTTCCCAGTACTACTATATTAAACTAATATCCACTGCGTCTAGACAAACCGCGGAGAAGAATACACAAGAGAGGGAGGAAGTTAGGGAGACAAAATCCAACGCAGAACTTACAATGGGGTCGACGAGTTCTGAGCAGATGGAGCAGGCGCCGCTGACTAATGACGAGCCACAGCCATTGAAGCTGAAGAAGCATGACCACGATCTAACACATTCCTAGCATCCCACGTAGCCGTCGCTTTGGCAGCGGCACCCAACATAGCCGAATTTGTTCCAGCAGCAGCCGACGAGGATTTCGACTGCGCTTCCACCGCTTTCCAAGCATCACTGAACACTGCCAAAGACTCCGATGCGATACAACCATCGGCCTCCGCATCCGCTTCACATGTATCTGCTGGTGCTTCTTCGGCATCCACCTCTACTTTACAAGCATCCGCTGACGCTGCAAATGCATCCGCCAACGCCGATTCCATTACCTGTAAATGCCACCAGCTTATTTAGCTCGCAATGCCCAAAAATAAATGCATTCTATCCTTCACAAAGTCCGTAAAGGCTAGAGGTTGGGGACGTACATACCAGCGAACGGTGGTGCGGTGGTGTTCAATTGTGGAGCGGCGGGGACGGTCCGATCGAGGGAGGGTGGCCAAGCGGAGAAGATAACAATGGGGACGAAGGGAACACGACCGAGCTTCCTCGAACTCGAAACTAACTTTCACCCTACTATATATATATTTTCTGCAAACCCCGCTTTTTTTAGGGGAAACCCCGGTTGTATTAATAGTAGCAACAACATGACTAATACAAGTTTGTGCACTTGCCTTGCTCAGTTTCCCGCCTACGGACATCAAGTTTGTGCACTTATTCCTGTGATACAATCAATTGCTGGGTAAAATATTCTAGGTGGTAGAAGCCTACCCTTTCTATGACATCAAGATCTAGAGTCCAAACATCAACCTGAAATTCCACAATCTACAAGTTATGGTTTACTACCAGAAACATGCTAACAAATCACTCGCAACTGGCATTAACATTATCATTAATTGTTGCGACCTCGGATCGTGTAAGATCCTAAGTCCCTGTGATTAACATGCTAGTCCCTGGATCATTAGCTAGCACTCACAGTCGATGAAATATCATGTAAAACACAAGTCTTTATTACATGAATCGAATAATCCAGAGTTTACATTATTACAACAGAAGCAAAATATATACAACTTGGAGTCCCATCAATGCCACAGGCAGGTTGAGTGAAGACTCGCGATCCTAGCGCACCTTTCAACGATCTCCAAATTCTGCACATAAAACGTGCAGCCAAACGAGTTGGTCAATACTTTGAATGTATTGGCAAATTACACCAAGGAAAGAACAAGACTAACTCTACATGCAAGGCTAGAGTAGGCTTTGGGGTTCATTTGCGTAAAGCCAATTTTATAAATGTAATAAGAAAAGAGGAAGAAAGTTTTCCCTACTTTGTAAACTTTGATAAATAGTATAGGGTCAAATGGAACACGAGGATATTACTCACCAAGTGCCCAATCAACCTAACACTTGGATATTACACACTAGGTGACACTTGGATATTACGCACCAAGTTACTTGGATATGACACACCAAGTTCCCAAATTCCCACCTATTAGCAATATTACGCACGCCATAGGGTTTGGAAAACTTTTGTTTGAAAAGAGAGAGGAAGATCTTTCAGAGGCTCCATCCTTCAGATGCTCAAAATGTTCTTTTCCGTGAACTCGGCTGATCGATCAGATTGCAATACTCTCGAGAGGTTGTGCACTTTCCCCACAATCCACGATCAAGTCCTTTTACAGACAAGACCATGGCGAAGCCTTCCCTTAGTAGCCCCTCTACCAGCTGGATCCAACCGTGCCAAGAACCTCCAAATGTTGGTACCCCGGTGAGGTTTCCCACTAAGTACTAAGCCAAGACAGAGCCCATATGTATTGTGGTTGCACGGGAAGCTTCTGAATTCTGAAACATGGTAGACTTCTTTGATTCCTGGGCGGCCGTCCTCCACCAAAATCTCACTCGTTGTCCCGACAACCATTCCGCCCAGAAGAAAACTTAGTTTTATTTTGAAGGGGTTTTGGAGAAGAAAGTTCGCTCGTGAGAGCTATCATACTTAGAAAATTCTTGAGTCTTTCGAACCCTCCCAACGGTATTTGATATATATATATAGCATAGCAAGCAATACATAGTAAAACAGGGGGGAACCTATTAGGACGGAAAATCCTAAGTATAAAGCTACTCATGGCATACTACAAAACCGCACTTAAAAAAATAGTAATAAGAAAGCTACTAAAAACCTACACATGCATACTACAAGATTTTGAAGAGTAAAACATGCATAGTCAAAAACTGGGACATAACATGAACAAGTGGTGTAACTTGCCTTATGTTTGTGTTATGGGTGATGATTGAATTCTTCGGCAGCAATCGCACTCTCCGAACAATCTAACGCGAGGACAAAACAATTCCAATCAACACAATTACAAACATAACAACCACAACAATGATGAACACAAGCATGCATGATGATTTAATATTAGTTCTTTGAATGGTATTAGATCATATGATGCATGTAGGAGATCATTTAATGCAATAGGGCATTTGTTATTAAATCTTGATGACCAAAAAAAGGCTTTAGTAGTTCTGTTGCAACTTCTATCCTAATTGTCCAATTAAATTTGGTTATTACTTTTATTGGATAGAGGACATTAATACGGACCAGGAGGAATTGGATTCATCTTAATCGGAGTTATAGATCTTTTTCTAGGATTTATTTAGTGTTTAATGGAGTTTAATAAATCTGAATAGATCGTGCTAACAACGAACAAAACTAAGTACAGATCTGAAAACTACGCAAGATTATGAACTCAGGGACATATTACTCATATTTTTTGGATATGTAGATTATTTACTATGAATTTAATGATTTAAAAGGCCAATAATACTAAATAATTATTCGCCAGTAATCTATAAAGTAAACTTGTAATTTTATTCCAGAATCATGTTCTATATAATTTTTTGAATCCAGGGGTATATTATTTGCGATGTTTGGACATAGTATGAATTTTTTATGGATTTTACAAGTTAGATCTATAATCTGCAATTTTAAATTCGAACGGAATATTCCAGAGAATATTCCGCTGACTGGACAGGTTGACCGTGCAGGCGGACTGGGACTAGATGCTGACCTGACGACGACGTGGCGGTGACGAGCCAACTGATCGGGACGATTAAATCTCGACCGTCGGGATGAGATCCGGTGGCTAGAAGAGAAGTTGGCTCAAAATAGACCCGATTTTGCCTAACAAAGGACTAGAAGTAGATCTGTGTTAGAGAGATAAATCCGTAGGTCAAATCGAAAAACTTTGAACATGAAAGTTGTGGAGGATGATTAGATTTACCTTTTCACCAAAGGGATTTGGATACCAAGAAACGAGCGCGAGTAGATCTTGGAATTACGCCATCAGATCTGAAATATTGCGTTGCGAAATTTTCCGGCTGTGATGGATGAAAAGAGGTGAGGTTTGTCGGAATTGAAAGATTTCGACGAGATCTACAACTTTCGTGTTGAAGCCGAAGGCAGCCGACGAAGTTTAGATGGGTTTAGAAGCGAAATACGATTCGGTGGGGTGTAGATTCGGAATTTCGGGAAAGAGAAGTGTTATAGCTGTGGCTCCGATGGATTACTTAGGCTTTTATGATGATGGGAAGACAGATCTTGGAGTAGGAAACAAGTAGAAACAAACGGAAGTCAATTCGGAGTTGTAGATAAAAAGTTATGAGTGTTTGAATAGAGATAGGTTTAGAAAACAGATTTTCGCACGCTTTTTTAAAGCGGAGGTGGGATCGATCCTCCCGTGCTGGCTTTGCTCGGTCGGCTGAGGTGGGCCGGCCGGCGGCCCATTTCGTTTTTTTTTTCTTTTTTTTTTCTTTTTCTTTTTCTATTTTGGTATTTTCTTTATATCTTTTGCATACGAACTCCAAATGACATGATTCTTGTTTCTAAATTTTTCTAAAATTCCATAGATCATTATAAGATCATATTTATAACATTTTCACTAGTTTAGAGATGATTTATTTATAAATGTCTTTATATTCCTTATAGGAACATTTGGGTAAATCAACTATCGGATCTAGATATTAGAATTTGGATTCAATTTTTGGGAACTTTGCATGGATGCAAAGGAATGCTTATGAATGCTTCATGATTTTTGTTTTTGCAAACATTCACACAAATCCTAAAGCTAAAACTCAATTCACGCCTTTTTGCCTATATGGCTACTTAGGTATTATCAAAAAGGATATAGGGTTTTATGCATTTGGCCTTATATGGCTACTATGCAATATTTCTAAATAGCTTCTTAGGGTTTTATTTTAACCACTCAACCAAAAAACACAATGCCACAAATGCCCAAAACAACAAGTTCAATCATGTAACATGAAGGAACACATTCTTAACATCCAATGAAAATGAAGATGTCATGTTATCTTCTCTCTTTTCAAGCAAGTGGTGAAAATCATCTAGAATGGTTTCATAAATCGAAGTAGAGACTTTAAGGGTCAAATAGGGAAATTAGAATATCACTCCACCATAATTGGGAAAGTCATTTTATTCCCTCTCTTCAATCATCTAAGCATGGTTGGATATTTAAAGAATCAAATAGTTGACAAGAAAATGAAAACAAGTTGGATAGTCCTGTAAATCCAATCTCATACAAGTTTTCTAAATTCAAGGAAGAAAATCATAACAGAAAGTTTCTTTTCTTTGAGAAATTTCAACAAAGTCAAACAATTCAACCAGGTTATTTTATTAACTTTACATCCCAAAATTAGGAGAATTTTGGGATGTGACAAACTACCACCCTTAAAAGGAATCTCGTCCCGAGATTCGGGAAGGCTAGAAAGAAATAGGTTCAGGATACAGTAGAGTGCTACCACCCTTAACAATTGCATTTATTGGTTTTTTTTGATATCCGAGTGACAAGACGAGATTATAGTAGAACCACTTTAAATTCTTCCCAGGATATCATCCCTTGATGATAATCAATGGTGTGTTCCCTCTCCCACCAAGCTGCAACGTCCTCCTTTAGGAATTGGGTGGCATAATGAACCATTTTATTAACTTCAGTATTGGCATCCTTCATTCTCTATTCAACCTTGTGCATCAATTGCTTTGCATCGATGTTGCTCATACGTTTGGAGAAATTGAGTTCCTTGTCTTCCTTGACGGTATGGCCCATCTATCGAGTTGGCCAAGGTTTAGAGTAGGAACGAGTGGATTATAGAAGAGGAAGAAGAAGATTACCCCATACAAGCAAACAAACCAAACGAAATATCAAATTAAGCCAATTTCACTCAAACTATTTTTTTTACGCAAGAAATTGCTATGAGAGGGAACTACATTGGAGATAAGCATTTATCCTTGCGTTTCCTAAAACTTGAAGCACTTGCGTGTTGTTTATCTTTAAGGACTTGTAGCATCCTCCACCATGTGAGTGTTCTTCTTTTGATGGCACCCTCATTCAAGTTCTTCGGTTTGTCTCCCTTCTTCCGTCTTCAAGATTTAAGGTAGGGAGAGTAAAGTCTATCAAGAAGGACATGAACAACCCAGACAAACAATTTTTTTATTGAAAATAAGTATTATTTGCTGCTGTCAAGAAAACCACACAAATGGCAGCTCACAAATCACCGCATCTAATCGTAATGTAGTCTATCCAACTTTGGTTTCTAATGGGTCACTTGAAATCTTCATGATCTTCATAATCTTTATTGTCTTTGAGGTCTTCGGTCAATAACTTTAACTTAAGGCCTTCGATGTTTTTGGTACTTTCTTTGAAGTCTTCAATTCTCGTAGCTTCAGTCTTGAACATCTTCTACAGAGGTTCTCAAGTCCTAACTTGAGCAAGATGGTCTTCTCTAGAAAGGTAGTCTTGAGAGGAGTTTCTTCCTGAAGTTCATAGCGGTCATTTCTAATTTTGAAAAGAAGATACTTAAGAAATTTTAAACTCCAAAGATAGATGATGAGAAGTATGAGATTTTTTTTTCTGAAATAACTTAGAAAATATTAATCCTTAGGCTTTTCCAATGCTAGGTCCACGATCTACAGTCAGCTTATGCTCTGATACCATCTGTTGCGACCTCGGATCGTGTAAGATCCTAAGTCCCTGTGATTAACATGCTAGTCCCTGGATCATTAGCTAGCACTCACAGTCGATGAAATATCATGTAAAACACAAGTCTTTATTACATGAATCGAATAATCCAGAGTTTACATTATTACAACAGAAGCAAAATATATACAACTTGGAGTCCCATCAATGCCACAGGCAGGTTGAGTGAAGACTCGTGATCCTAGCGCACCTTTCAACGATCTCCAAATTCTGCACATAAAACGTGCAGCCAAACGAGTTGGTCAATACTTTGAATGTATTGGCAAATTACACCAAGGAAAGAACAAGACTAACTCTACATGCAAGGCTAGAGTAGGCTTTGGGGTTCATTTGCGTAAAGCCAATTTTATAAATGTAATAAGAAAAGAGGAAGAAAGTTTTTCCTACTTTGTAAACTTTGATAAATAGTATAGGGTCAAATGGAACACGAGGATATTACTCACCAAGTGCCCAATCAACCTAACACTTGGATATTACACACTAGGTGACACTTGGATATTACGCACCAAGTTACTTGGATATGACACACCAAGTTCCCAAATTCCCACCTATTAGCGATATTACGCACGCCATAGGGTTTGGAAAACTTTTGTTTGAAAAGAGAGAGGAAGATCTTTCAGAGGCTCCATCCTTCAGATGCTCAAAATGTTCTTTTCCGTGAACTCGGCTGATCGATCAGATTGCAATACTCTCGAGAGGTTGTGCACTTTCCCCACAATCCACGATCAAGTCCTTTTACAGACAAGACCATGGCGAAGCCTTCCCTTAGTAGCCCCTCTACCAGCTGGATCCAACCGTGCCAAGAACCTCCAAATGTTGGTACCCCGGTGAGGTTTCCCACTAAGTACTAAGCCAAGACAGAGCCCATATGTATTGTGGTTGCACGGGAAGCTTCTGAATTCTGAAACATGGCAGACTTCTTTGATTCCTGGGCGGCCGTCCTCCACCAAAATCTCACTCGTTGTCCCGACAACCATTCCGCCCAGAAGAAAACTTAGTTTTATTTTGAAGGGGTTTTGGAGAAGAAAGTTCGCTCGTGAGAGCTATCATACTTAGAAAATTCTTGAGTCTTTCGAACCCTCCCAACGGTATTTGATATATATATATAGCATAGCAAGCAATACTTAGTAAAACAGGGGGGAACCTATTAGGACGGAAAATCCTAAGTATAAAGCTACTCATGGCATACTACAAAACCGCACTTAAAAAAATAGTAATAAGAAAGCTACTAAAAACCTACACATGCATACTACAAGATTTTGAAGAGTAAAACATGCATAGTCAAAAACTGGGACATAACATGAACAAGTGGTGTAACTTGCCTTATGTTTGTGTTATGGGTGATGATTGAATTCTTCGGCAGCAATCGCACTCTCCGAACAATCTAACGCGAGGACAAAACAATTCCAATCAACACAATTACAAACATAACAACCACAACAATGATGAACACAAGCATGCATGATGATTTAATATTAGTTCTTTGAATGGTATTAGATCATATGATGCATGTAGGAGATCATTTAATGCAATAGGGTATTTGTTATTAAATCTTGATGACCAAAAAAAGGCTTTAGTAGTTCTGTTGCAACTTCTGTCCTAATTGTCCAATTAAATTTGGTTATTAGTTTTATTGGATAGAGGACATTAATACGGACCAGGAGGAATTGGATTCATCTTAATCGGAGTTATAGATCTTTTTCTAGGATTTATTTAGTGTTTAATGGAGTTTAATAAATCTGAACAGATCGTGCTGACAACGAACAAAACTAAGTACAGATCTGAAAACTACGCAAGATTATGAACTCAGGGACATATTACTCATATTTTTTGGATATGTAGATTATTTACTATGAATTTCGGTGGGGTGTAGATTCGGAATTTCGGGAAAGAGAAGTGTTATAGCTGTGGCTCCGATGGATTACTTAGGCTTTTATGATGATGGGAAGACAGATCTTGGAGTAGGAAACAAGTAGAAACAAACGGAAGTCAATTCGGAGTTGTAGATAAAAAGTTATGAGTGTTTGAATAGAGATAGGTTTAGAAAACAGATTTTCGCACGCTTTTTTAAAGCGGAGGTGGGATCGATCCTCCCGTGCTGGCTTTGCTCGGTCGGCTGAGGTGGGCCGGCCGGCGGCCCATTTCGTTTTTTTTTTTCTTTTTTTTTTCTTTTTCTTTTTCTATTTTGGTATTTTCTTTATATCTTTTGCATACGAACTCCAAATGACATGATTCTTGTTTCTAAATTTTTCTAAAATTCCATAGATCATTATAAGATCATATTTATAACATTTTCACTAGTTTAGAGATGATTTATTTATAAATGTCTTTATATTCCTTATAGGAACATTTGGGTAAATCAACTATCGGATCTAGATATTAGAATTTGGATTCAATTTTTGGGAACTTTGCATGGATGCAAAGGAATGCTTATGAATGCTTCATGATTTTTGTTTTTGCAAACATTCACACAAATCCTAAAGCTAAAACTCAATTCACGCCTTTTTGCCTATATGGCTACTTAGGTATTATCAAAAAGGATATAGGGTTTTATGCATTTGGCCTTATATGGCTACTATGCAATATTTCTAAATAGCTTCTTAGGGTTTTATTTTAACCACTCAACCAAAACACACAATGCCACAAATGCCCAAAACAACAAGTTCAATCATGTAACATGAAGGAACACATTCTTAACATCCAATGAAAATGAAGATGTCATGTTATCTTCTCTCTTTTCAAGCAAGTGGTGAAAAGCATCTAGAATGGTTTCATAAATCGAAGTAGAGACTTTAAGGGTCAAATAGGGAAATTAGAATATCACTCCACCATAATTGGGAAAGTCATTTTATTCCCTCTCTTTAATCATCTAAGCATGGTTGGATATTTAAAGAATCAAATAGTTGACAAGAAAATGAAAACAAGTTGGATAGTCCTGTAAATCCAATCTCATACAAGTTTTCTAAATTCAAGGAAGAAAATCATAACAGAAAGTTTCTTTTCTTTGAGAAATTTCAACAAAGTCAAACAATTCAACCAGGTTATTTTATTAACTTTACATCCCAAAATTAGGAGAATTTTGGGATGTGACAAACTACCACCCTTAAAAGGAATCTCGTCCCGAGATTCGGGAAGGCTAGAAAGAAATAGGTTCAGGATACAGTAGAGTGCTACCACCCTTAACAATTGCATTTATTGGTTTTTTTTGATATCCGAGTGACAAGACGAGATTATAGTAGAACCACTTTAAATTCTTCCCAGGATATCATCCCTTGATGATAATCAATGGTGTGTTCCCTCTCCCACCAAGCTGCAACGTCCTCCTTTAGGAATTGGGTGGCATAATGAACCATTTTATTAACTTCAGTATTGGCATCCTTCATTCTCTATTCAACCTTGTGCATCAATTGCTTTGCATCGATGTTGCTCATACGTTTGGAGAAATTGAGTTCCTTGTCTTCCTTGACGGTATGGCCCATCTATCGAGTTGGCCAAGGTTTAGAGTAGGAACGAGTGGATTATAGAAGAGGAAGAAGAAGATTACCCCATACAAGCAAACAAACCAAACGAAATATCAAATTAAGCCAATTTCACTCAAACTATTTTTTTTACGCAAGAAATTGCTATGAGAGGGAACTACATTGGAGATAAGCATTTATCCTTGCGTTTCCTAAAACTTGAAGCACTTGCGTGTTGTTTATCTTTAAGGACTTGTAGCATCCTCCACCATGTGAGTGTTCTTCTTTTGATGGCACCCTCATTCAAGTTCTTCGGTTTGTCTCCCTTCTTCCGTCTTCAAGATTTAAGGTAGGGAGAGTAAAGTCTATCAAGAAGGACATGAACAACCCAGACAAACAATTTTTTTATTGAAAATAAGTATTATTTGCTGCTGTCAAGAAAACCACA
The DNA here is from genome assembly GCA_910589775.1 of Avena eriantha. Classification (NCBI taxonomy): domain Eukaryota; kingdom Viridiplantae; phylum Streptophyta; class Magnoliopsida; order Poales; family Poaceae; genus Avena; species Avena eriantha. Next base: position 110,991,844 of record OU342740.1, on the reverse strand, counting down.
CAAATGGCAGCTCACAAATCACCGCATCTAATCGTAATGTAGTCTATCCAACTTTGGTTTCTAATGGGTCACTTGAAATCTTCATGATCTTCATAATCTTTATTGTCTTTGAGGTCTTCGGTCAATAACTTTAACTTAAGGCCTTCGATGTTTTTGGTACTTTCTTTGAAGTCTTCAATTCTCGTAGCTTCAGTCTTGAACATCTTCTACAGAGGTTCTCAAGTCCTAACTTGAGCAAGATGGTCTTCTCTAGAAAGGTAGTCTTGAGAGGAGTTTCTTCCTGAAGTTCATAGCGGTCATTTCTAATTTTGAAAAGAAGATACTTAAGAAATTTTAAACTCCAAAGATAGATGATGAGAAGTATGAGATTTTTTTTTCTGAAATAACTTAGAAAATATTAATCCTTAGGCTTTTCCAATGCTAGGTCCACGATCTACAGTCAGCTTATGCTCTGATACCATCTGTTGCGACCTCGGATCGTGTAAGATCCTAAGTCCCTGTGATTAACATGCTAGTCCCTGGATCATTAGCTAGCACTCACAGTCGATGAAATATCATGTAAAACACAAGTCTTTATTACATGAATCGAATAATCCAGAGTTTACATTATTACAACAGAAGCAAAATATATACAACTTGGAGTCCCATCAATGCCACAGGCAGGTTGAGTGAAGACTCGCGATCCTAGCGCACCTTTCAACGATCTCCAAATTCTGCACATAAAACGTGCAGCCAAACGAGTTGGTCAATACTTTGAATGTATTGGCAAATTACACCAAGGAAAGAACAAGACTAACTCTACATGCAAGGCTAGAGTAGGCTTTGGGGTTCATTTGCGTAAAGCCAATTTTATAAATGTAATAAGAAAAGAGGAAGAAAGTTTTTCCTACTTTGTAAACTTTGATAAATAGTATAGGGTCAAATGGAACACGAGGATATTACTCACCAAGTGCCCAATCAACCTAACACTTGGATATTACACACTAGGTGACACTTGGATATTACGCACCAAGTTACTTGGATATGACACACCAAGTTCCCAAATTCCCACCTATTAGCGATATTACGCACGCCATAGGGTTTGGAAAACTTTTGTTTGAAAAGAGAGAGGAAGATCTTTCAGAGGCTCCATCCTTCAGATGCTCAAAATGTTCTTTTCCGTGAACTCGGCTGATCGATCAGATTGCAATACTCTCGAGAGGTTGTGCACTTTCCCCACAATCCACGATCAAGTCCTTTTACAGACAAGACTATGGCGAAGCCTTCCCTTAGTAGCCCCTCTACCAGCTGGATCCAACCGTGCCAAGAACCTCCAAATGTTGGTACCCCGGTGAGGTTTCCCACTAAGTACTAAGCCAAGACAGAGCCCATATGTATTGTGGTTGCACGGGAAGCTTCTGAATTCTGAAACATGGCAGACTTCTTTGATTCCTGGGCGGCCGTCCTCCACCAAAATCTCACTCGTTGTCCCGACAACCATTCCGCCCAGAAGAAAACTTAGTTTTATTTTGAAGGGGTTTTGGAGAAGAAAGTTCGCTCGTGAGAGCTATCATACTTAGAAAATTCTTGAGTCTTTCGAACCCTCCCAACGGTATTTGATATATATATATAGCATAGCAAGCAATACTTAGTAAAACAGGGGGGAACCTATTAGGACGGAAAATCCTAAGTATAAAGCTACTCATGGCATACTACAAAACCGCACTTAAAAAAATAGTAATAAGAAAGCTACTAAAAACCTACACATGCATACTACAAGATTTTGAAGAGTAAAACATGCATAGTCAAAAACTGGGACATAACATGAACAAGTGGTGTAACTTGCCTTATGTTTGTGTTATGGGTGATGATTGAATTCTTCGGCAGCAATCGCACTCTCCGAACAATCTAACGCGAGGACAAAACAATTCCAATCAACACAATTACAAACATAACAACCACAACAATGATGAACACAAGCATGCATGATGATTTAATATTAGTTCTTTGAATGGTATTAGATCATATGATGCATGTAGGAGATCATTTAATGCAATAGGGTATTTGTTATTAAATCTTGATGACCAAAAAAAGGCTTTAGTAGTTCTGTTGCAACTTCTGTCCTAATTGTCCAATTAAATTTGGTTATTAGTTTTATTGGATAGAGGACATTAATACGGACCAGGAGGAATTGGATTCATCTTAATCGGAGTTATAGATCTTTTTCTAGGATTTATTTAGTGTTTAATGGAGTTTAATAAATCTGAACAGATCGTGCTGACAACGAACAAAACTAAGTACAGATCTGAAAACTACGCAAGATTATGAACTCAGGGACATATTACTCATATTTTTTGGATATGTAGATTATTTACTATGAATTTCGGTGGGGTGTAGATTCGGAATTTCGGGAAAGAGAAGTGTTATAGCTGTGGCTCCGATGGATTACTTAGGCTTTTATGATGATGGGAAGACAGATCTTGGAGTAGGAAACAAGTAGAAACAAACGGAAGTCAATTCGGAGTTGTAGATAAAAAGTTATGAGTGTTTGAATAGAGATAGGTTTAGAAAACAGATTTTCGCACGCTTTTTTAAAGCGGAGGTGGGATCGATCCTCCCGTGCTGGCTTTGCTCGGTCGGCTGAGGTGGGCCGGCCGGCGGCCCATTTCGTTTTTTTTTTCTTTTTTTTTTCTTTTTCTTTTTCTATTTTGGTATTTTCTTTATATCTTTTGCATACGAACTCCAAATGACATGATTCTTGTTTCTAAATTTTTCTAAAATTCCATAGATCATTATAAGATCATATTTATAACATTTTCACTAGTTTAGAGATGATTTATTTATAAATGTCTTTATATTCCTTATAGGAACATTTGGGTAAATCAACTATCGGATCTAGATATTAGAATTTGGATTCAATTTTTGGGAACTTTGCATGGATGCAAAGGAATGCTTATGAATGCTTCATGATTTTTGTTTTTGCAAACATTCACACAAATCCTAAAGCTAAAACTCAATTCACGCCTTTTTGCCTATATGGCTACTTAGGTATTATCAAAAAGGATATAGGGTTTTATGCATTTGGCCTTATATGGCTACTATGCAATATTTCTAAATAGCTTCTTAGGGTTTTATTTTAACCACTCAACCAAAACACACAATGCCACAAATGCCCAAAACAACAAGTTCAATCATGTAACATGAAGGAACACATTCTTAACATCCAATGAAAATGAAGATGTCATGTTATCTTCTCTCTTTTCAAGCAAGTGGTGAAAAGCATCTAGAATGGTTTCATAAATCGAAGTAGAGACTTTAAGGGTCAAATAGGGAAATTAGAATATCACTCCACCATAATTGGGAAAGTCATTTTATTCCCTCTCTTTAATCATCTAAGCATGGTTGGATATTTAAAGAATCAAATAGTTGACAAGAAAATGAAAACAAGTTGGATAGTCCTGTAAATCCAATCTCATACAAGTTTTCTAAATTCAAGGAAGAAAATCATAACAGAAAGTTTCTTTTCTTTGAGAAATTTCAACAAAGTCAAACAATTCAACCAGGTTATTTTATTAACTTTACATCCCAAAATTAGGAGAATTTTGGGATGTGACAAACTACCACCCTTAAAAGGAATCTCGTCCCGAGATTCGGGAAGGCTAGAAAGAAATAGGTTCAGGATACAGTAGAGTGCTACCACCCTTAACAATTGCATTTATTGGTTTTTTTTGATATCCGAGTGACAAGACGAGATTATAGTAGAACCACTTTAAATTCTTCCCAGGATATCATCCCTTGATGATAATCAATGGTGTGTTCCCTCTCCCACCAAGCTGCAACGTCCTCCTTTAGGAATTGGGTGGCATAATGAACCATTTTATTAACTTCAGTATTGGCATCCTTCATTCTCTATTCAACCTTGTGCATCAATTGCTTTGCATCGATGTTGCTCATACGTTTGGAGAAATTGAGTTCCTTGTCTTCCTTGACGGTATGGCCCATCTATCGAGTTGGCCAAGGTTTAGAGTAGGAACGAGTGGATTATAGAAGAGGAAGAAGAAGATTACCCCATACAAGCAAACAAACCAAACGAAATATCAAATTAAGCCAATTTCACTCAAACTATTTTTTTTACGCAAGAAATTGCTATGAGAGGGAACTACATTGGAGATAAGCATTTATCCTTGCGTTTCCTAAAACTTGAAGCACTTGCGTGTTGTTTATCTTTAAGGACTTGTAGCATCCTCCACCATGTGAGTGTTCTTCTTTTGATGGCACCCTCATTCAAGTTCTTCGGTTTGTCTCCCTTCTTCCGTCTTCAAGATTTAAGGTAGGGAGAGTAAAGTCTATCAAGAAGGACATGAACAACCCAGACAAACAATTTTTTTATTGAAAATAAGTATTATTTGCTGCTGTCAAGAAAACCACACAAATGGCAGCTCACAAATCACCGCATCTAATCGTAATGTAGTCTATCCAACTTTGGTTTCTAATGGGTCACTTGAAATCTTCATGATCTTCATAATCTTTATTGTCTTTGAGGTCTTCGGTCAATAACTTTAACTTAAGGCCTTCGATGTTTTTGGTACTTTCTTTGAAGTCTTCAATTCTCGTAGCTTCAGTCTTGAACATCTTCTACAGAGGTTCTCAAGTCCTAACTTGAGCAAGATGGTCTTCTCTAGAAAGGTAGTCTTGAGAGGAGTTTCTTCCTGAAGTTCATAGCGGTCATTTCTAATTTTGAAAAGAAGATACTTAAGAAATTTTAAACTCCAAAGATAGATGATGAGAAGTATGAGATTTTTTTTTCTGAAATAACTTAGAAAATATTAATCCTTAGGCTTTTCCAATGCTAGGTCCACGATCTACAGTCAGCTTATGCTCTGATACCATCTGTTGCGACCTCGGATCGTGTAAGATCCTAAGTCCCTGTGATTAACATGCTAGTCCCTGGATCATTAGCTAGCACTCACAGTCGATGAAATATCATGTAAAACACAAGTCTTTATTACATGAATCGAATAATCCAGAGTTTACATTATTACAACAGAAGCAAAATATATACAACTTGGAGTCCCATCAATGCCACAGGCAGGTTGAGTGAAGACTCGCGATCCTAGCGCACCTTTCAACGATCTCCAAATTCTGCACATAAAACGTGCAGCCAAACGAGTTGGTCAATACTTTGAATGTATTGGCAAATTACACCAAGGAAAGAACAAGACTAACTCTACATGCAAGGCTAGAGTAGGCTTTGGGGTTCATTTGCGTAAAGCCAATTTTATAAATGTAATAAGAAAAGAGGAAGAAAGTTTTTCCTACTTTGTAAACTTTGATAAATAGTATAGGGTCAAATGGAACACGAGGATATTACTCACCAAGTGCCCAATCAACCTAACACTTGGATATTACACACTAGGTGACACTTGGATATTACGCACCAAGTTACTTGGATATGACACACCAAGTTCCCAAATTCCCACCTATTAGCGATATTACGCACGCCATAGGGTTTGGAAAACTTTTGTTTGAAAAGAGAGAGGAAGATCTTTCAGAGGCTCCATCCTTCAGATGCTCAAAATGTTCTTTTCCGTGAACTCGGCTGATCGATCAGATTGCAATACTCTCGAGAGGTTGTGCACTTTCCCCACAATCCACGATCAAGTCCTTTTACAGACAAGACCATGGCGAAGCCTTCCCTTAGTAGCCCCTCTACCAGCTGGATCCAACCGTGCCAAGAACCTCCAAATGTTGGTACCCCGGTGAGGTTTCCCACTAAGTACTAAGCCAAGACAGAGCCCATATGTATTGTGGTTGCACGGGAAGCTTCTGAATTCTGAAACATGGCAGACTTCTTTGATTCCTGGGCGGCCGTCCTCCACCAAAATCTCACTCGTTGTCCCGACAACCATTCCGCCCAGAAGAAAACTTAGTTTTATTTTGAAGGGGTTTTGGAGAAGAAAGTTCGCTCGTGAGAGCTATCATACTTAGAAAATTCTTGAGTCTTTCGAACCCTCCCAACGGTATTTGATATATATATATAGCATAGCAAGCAATACTTAGTAAAACAGGGGGGAACCTATTAGGACGGAAAATCCTAAGTATAAAGCTACTCATGGCATACTACAAAACCGCACTTAAAACTCAATTCACGCCTTTTTGCCTATATGGCTACTTAGGTATTATCAAAAAGGATATAGGGTTTTATGCATTTGGCCTTATATGGCTACTATGCAATATTTCTAAATAGCTTCTTAGGGTTTTATTTTAACCACTCAACCAAAACACACAATGCCACAAATGCCCAAAACAACAACTTCAATCATGTAACATGAAGGAACACATTCTTAACATCCAATGAAAATGAAGATGTCATGTTATCTTCTCTCTTTTCAAGCAAGTGGTGAAAAGCATCTAGAATGGTTTCATAAATCGAAGTAGAGACTTTAAGGGTTAAATAGGGAAATTAGAATATCACTCCACCATAATTGGGAAAGTCATTTTATTCCCTCTCTTCAATCATCTAAGCATGGTTGGATATTTAAAGAATCAAATAGTTGACAAGAAAATGAAAACAAGTTGGATAGTCCTGTAAATCCAATCTCATACAAGTTTTCTAAATTCAAGGAAGAAAATCATAACAGAAAGTTTCTTTTCTTTGAGAAATTTCAACAAAGTCAAACAATTCAACCAGGTTATTTTATTAACTTTACATTCCAAAATTAGGAGAATTTTGGGATGTGACATTAATAGATCTCAGAAGGAAAAAATTGAAAGATAAAAAACGACCGCAAGTTCGAATAAGATGTCTGTTGTTGCCAAATATAGTCACATAAAGCTAGGCAAAATATATATGTCATAATAGTACATCAAATATATAGATTCGTGGACACCACACACTAGTAGAGAAAAAGAAAACAGTTATAGTACCTGACTTAACAAATAGTCATCCTCACAAGATACCTAAACCCTTCAAAAATGAAAGTAGAGCGGTCAATATGGTCTACATATTTCCTCATCTTTTGTAGGATCAGGACTATATGGGCATGGAGAATCTCAAATTTATGTTAGGGTCTCATCTACTTCTAGAGACGAATTGAAAAGATTGTCAGCTCGCATTCCCACTTGTTCCAAGATCCGGTCATACACCTGGCCAATCAGCTCGTCGCCATCCACATCAGGCAACTCGAGAACAAAGTTGTCATCCCCGAACTTTTGAAAATCAATAGCAGCATCATGAGCAACTGAAATTGATGTATTCCATCTTGTAGTCAAATTAGCTATCCGCTTAGTGGATGTGTACACTTCCTCCTTCAGGCGCCTAATATGTTCGTCCTAGTGTTTCACTTTCTTTTGAAGGCACCAAATCATGTGTCTATGAGCTTTGTATTTCTCTCGGAGACAGGAAATAGTCAAATCCTTGTAGTGACCAGCACCATTACGCCATGAGCAATATGAGTAAGGTGGAAACTGTAGATAACAAATCCTAAATTAAACCATATTCTCATTTCAAAAAAAAATAAACCAAATTCTCGTTTCACAAAAAAATCCAAATTCAGCTGCACACATCGTGCAAGCTCCATAGTGGTACCGCAAATGGCAAAGAACCATATAGGCATATTTCCCAAACATGGGAAACAAAACCGACATGAAAAGGGCCGTACTTTAGGGTTTGCCTTCTTAGCTGGCACATGAGCAGTCCTGGCCTTAATAATAAGTGGCAACATATCAGAATGACTTTGTTTCTGCAAATCATGATGCAACAAAAATGATCAGTATATTTTAGGGAACATTTTAAGTAATAAAGCGCTCTTTATCAAAAAAATGTTTTCATGGCCAAAGCGTAGGTTACTGAAATTCTAGCAAAGAAGATGAATACATAAAAACACTTGTCACTCGATAATGCCTCCTCCATGGGTGGGACATGCGCATGATGCTAAATTAAATGCACCAAAACTAGTAAATTTTAGGAAAGAACACATCAACTTCGTAATGCAAAGAAGGATACGTGCATTAATCTGATGCCAAGGATTGGGCGTGTTCCCCTTTAATGAAAAATATAATTTAAAGAACTCAGCAATGCAGGACACCAGCAAACAACAATCTGTTTATGAACGATATGCAACAAATTACATTTGCATTGTTCAGCAGAGGACCGTTCTGTGAAATAAAGCTAGGGGCAAGCTTCCCATGCTCATAAGACTCTTCTTGGCAGCATATACTTACCTATTTTTAGTGGACCTTATAACTAATTCCATGGCTACATCCATGGTGATCCCAGCTTCCTAATGTGGCATATAGGTCTACTATTTCAAATAGCAATCACATAAACAACTATCTGGATGGTTGCAGACTCATCGGAGATTGCACATATGCGATGCAAAGGTGGACGCTGCTGGGTAAAGAAGGTGCACGACGGGGGAGGTTCACAAATGTGCAAAAATGTAGCGATACACGTATATAGATAGAGATAGCAGTAATACATAAACCAGATCAATTAGTAGTAACCACAAACTCTAGACAAGCTATAAGTAGACTGTTAACTACTCCCATATAAAATAATCTAGTGTAATTTATCGTGGCAGTACTATGAGATGGTGAGTACTAGTAAACAAAAGGGGATTACTTAATTATTAGTGGAATCTATAGCCAGCCACCAAAAGCATCATAAGCATGCTAAATATCTGGATTGCATACCATACTTGGTTAAGAACCTAACGTCCAGATCTAATTACCCAAATCTAAGAGCATCTATCCTATTTACGACTTAGTGCAGTGAGTTGGAGACATCCGTTAAACCTGCATCCATCTCATCGGCATGCATCTAATGGCGCTCCTTCTCCTCCTCTTCGAGGTCATCGCGGATCTCGAGTTGTAACCACAGCGACATCATCGCACGCTACAACGAAAGTGAGTGCGGTAGATCTACCCAGTGGACGGACATGTAGTGCTCACATTCATAGTTGCAACCCAAGAACCTGCGGCCAAAGTTCATTCCCTCGAACGCGACAGGGCGCCAGGGCATAGTCACACCAGAGCCGGAGATCCGCATCGGTAACGATGTTGTACCACTTCGCATCTACCATCGGTGCCGGCATCTGAACACAGGCAACATCGTCGATCGAGACGGACAGAATAGAGAAAAACCCCAAAAGAAGAGAACCCATAAGCTGAATTCGAGAAAATAAATTGAGACCATGAACTCTGGCATACTTACCCTAACCCCGCCGCCTTGTGCATCAAGATCCCCCATCGTTCGCCGGACCGGCATGACTGAATCCACCGACATTGCTCGAAAAAAGAGTGCGCCTTCAAAGCCTAGCACAGAGTCTTCGTGGAGAAGGAAGAGGTAGGGGAGCTGGTCCTCACATTTGCTGGCTACTTCTCTATATTGGATTTAACTCGACGACTGATAACTAGGGGCCGCACTAGAGAGACCGTGGGCCCCCAAACATCACTCACCTAGTTTGACTTGCATTACATGGAGTACTTTTGGAAAACGGATCAAAACTCAATAAATAAACCAAAGGCCCCCCTCTCTTTTTCCAAAAACCCATTACAAAACGGAGACGCTCACAAATGCATACACACACTCACCCCTATGAATGCAGGTACGCACACCCTACACATATGAGCACTTCAGAAAGACTGGATCTTGAGACTGATCCTGCGGGGCTTGAGCTTGACAAATTCACCAGAGGCACCTCGCTATATATTGACGGGAACGTCGCTTCCCACTACCATCATAACCATCCTTCAAAGTCGAACACCGAGGGTTCGTGGCGAAGGAAGTGCTAGGGGGTTGGACCTCACATTCGTTAGCTGCTATGGGATGTAATTGAACCACTAATAATGTGGTCTCTGGTAGTGAGCCCATAGAACCTAGACATCAGTGACCATTACAATTACTTTGGGAAAACCGAGCAAAACTTAATGCAAACAGAAGGCCCATCTCTCTTATTTTTACGAAAATCCACTACAAAGCGCACACGCTCACAAATGCAATCACGATGTTAAGTCTTAAACATGTATCTTAATGGTGGAGTGGGTAGTGCTAATAAAAAGATTTTTTAAGTTGATTGTAGTGCTAGACTTATGTTTAAGAGAATCTAGTGGGAGGGTCCACTATTCAGTGGATAAAAGTATGTTTTTCTTTTTAGCATGGTTGTCTGGACCCACTTCAGTTCTAAACGCTGGACCAAAAGTAGTTTTCATAGCTACTTCTAGACACTGCACACGCCCTTACTATATGTAGCTTAGAAATTAAATAGCCTCGTGTCTAAGAAAATTGTAGGTTGCTTTGATAGTTTTTCAAAAAAGCTTTTGGGGGTACCCATCGGGGGGTCAATTAATATACCACAAAACATCAAGAGTTTTAACAATAGGTTTAACTTTTTGCTAAGATAGATTTTGCATCTTGACAAATTAACGAAATTAGGTCAAACTTGAGCTACAAGTAAGCACGGCATAGATTGCTCTTGAATTAAAGGTATTTTTGGAGGTCTATAGGTGCATTTTGTTGTAGTTAACAATTCCATCAGTATGAGTTTCCTACTATCTCATGAAAGAACATTCTCAATTTTCCGAGTGTGATGACGAGATTGTTCTTTCCCGTAAAGCAAGTATGAAGAATATGGATCTGAATGACACACGAGGCAAGTTTTCAGACATATATTATGGACCAACATGTTGCACTTACGATTTCCCATGTTTTATGAGTTCTCAAACTTCCTAGCTAACTTCACCCACTTGATTGATTTTATGCCGATTTATTGAAATTATTAGGTACAAATTGAACTGCCACAAGTAAATTGTAGGTTTCTTTGAAAGTTTGATGAAAGATCTCTCTTGGAGGTACCTATATATTGGTAGGAGGGGGTCAATTAATATATGGGAAACCACCAAGAGTTTTGATGATATATAGGTACGGTTCAACTTATTGCTAAGATTTTGCATCAATTTAATGAAATTAGGTTAGACTTGAGCTAGAAGTAAGCGTGATAGACTGCTCTTGAATTAAATGTCTTTTCAGAGGTAGATGGGTGCATCTTGTTGTAGTAAACAATGTCGTTGGTGTGAGTCTCCAACTACCAGGAAAGGATATTCTCAATTTTCTGAGTGATGTCATTATCATTCTCTCCCGTATAGGAATTCCAAGGAATATTGATCTAAATAAATGCCACAAGCTAAAGTTTTCACACGCACGCGCACACACACACATAGGCATGTGACACACTCGTATATACTATATGAAATGTGATTTAACGAACATTAAGTTGTTATGAACCAATAGTCTTGTTAGAGAAATAGACATACATTAAGTATATTAATAATAACTATCTACACATATTGAGAATACAACCTGATGTGCTATCAATTTTTTTGCTGGGGGGGGGGGGGGGGTTAAGGGGGACATGATGATACTAGAACATGGTGGAGTTTGCTCTAGATACTATTCAACACAAATCCAACTACTCTGAACCATTGGATCTACAGCCCAACAGTCACGATTGGTGCTATGGATCCAATTTAAAACTTCCTACCTAACTCCACCCACTTGAATGACTTTATGTCGATTTATCGAAAATAGGTCAAATTTGAACTAGTATAAGTAAATTTTAGGTTACTGTGAAATTTCTACGAAAAATCTTTTGGAGGTACCCATCGGGGGTCACAATTAATATACGAGAAACAATCCAACGAGATTTTTGACGACAAGTTAGATCAAGACTCACAAATCCAAACATTTTGCTAACTGTTGGATCTTATTTTCCATTCTTAGCATCTAGAAAGATTCTACTATTAGTCTAGATGAGAACGATGAACGCTAGTATGGGTAAACCTCAAAACACACACTTCATTGCTTTTAGGGTCCTTGTGCTAAATGCATGGACTTGGATACAATTTTCATTTTTTATGAGGTCCTTGATATGTAACTTGTACTTCCACCGACCGTGTTCACTCTCAAGCACATCGCACCTACGAGACCAACCATTATATCGTACATTCGTAGTACTTCTTATTATCTTATCTTTATCTTGTCTTATCTCTTACAATACCGTACCATACCACTCACTACATATAGTGTACGAATTAACTTTGAACATTGACTGTTGGATCAAGACTGGAAAATCCAAACATTGTTAATCGTTGGATCTTCTTTTCCATTCTTAGCATCTAGAAAGATTCTACTAATAGTCTTTAACACGATGACCGCTAGTATGCGTAAACCTATAGCTCAAAACACACACTTCATTGCTCAGTTTCAGGGTCGTCCTTGTGCTAAATGCATGGACTTGGATGCAATTTTCATTTTTTATGAGGTCCTTGATGTAAATTGTAATTCTACCCACCGTGTTAAATCTCAAAGCACCTCGCTCATGTGAGAACTTCCATTAGATCGGTCATTTGCAGTACTTCTTATCTTACCTTTATCTTGTCTCTTATCTCTTACAATACCATGCAGACCACCACTAAATAGTGTAAGGATTAACTTATTTGAACATTGACCATTGGATCAAGACTGGCAAATCCAAACATTGCTAACTGTTGGATCTTCTATTCCATTCTTAGCATCTAGAAAGATTCTACTGATAGTCTTTAACACGATGGGCAGTAGTATGCGCAAACGTCAAAACACATAGTACTTCATTACTCGATTTAAGGGTCCTTATGCTAAATGCACAGACTTGTTGGATGCAATTTTCATTTTTATGAGGTCCTTAATGTAACTTGTAATTCCACCGACCGTGTTAACTCTCAAGCACCTCGCTCTTACGAGACCTACCATTAGATCGGCCATTCGCAGTACTTCTTATCTTATCTTCATCTTGTATCTTATCTCTTATAATACCATACCACTATATATATTGTAGAGATTAACTTTGAACCTAGACAGTTGGATCAAGGCTAGAAAATCCAAACATTGCTAACCGTTGGATCTTCTTTTCCATTCGTTGCATCTAGAATGATTCTACTGGTAGTATTTAGCGCGATGAACGCTAGTATGTGCAAACCTCAAAACACAGTACTTTATTGCTCAGTTTCAGGGTCCTTGTGCTAAATGCATGGATTTAGGATGCAATTTTCATTCTTTATGAGGTCCTTGATGTAACTTGTACTTCCACCGACTGTGTTAACTATCATGCACCTCGCTCCTATGAGACTTACCAATGTTAAAAGAAAATTCAACTGCCCCAATTATCACACAAATTGGAACACGCTTTCTTATACGTAATACTGAAGTTTTTAGTACTAGGATTCCTAGCTAACTTCGCGCACTTCAGTGACTTCTTGTCAATTTAACGAAATTAAGTCAAACTTTAACTACATGTAAGTGTGACATATTGCTCTTGAATTAATTGTCTTTTTGGAGGTAGATGTGTGCATCTCCTTGTAGTAAACAATGACGTCGGTGTGAGTTTCCAACTATTAGGAAAGAAAATTCTCAGTTTTCTGAGTGATGATGAGATGATTCTTTACCATAAAGAAAGTACAAAGAATATGGATCTCAATGCCATAAGCCAATCTTCTAGACATATTAGCTATGTGGACCAATGTGTTTTACTTACGATTTCCATGTTTTATGTATTTTCAAGGTTCCTAGCTGACCCCGTCCACTTGTTGAATGACTTTATGTCGATGTATCGAAATAAAAGGTCAAATTTGAACTACAAGTAATAAATTGTAGGTTGGTTTGAAAGTTTTATGTAAAAGCTTTTGGGGGTGCCCATCGAGCGGTCAATTCATATATTAGTTGCGGCTGTTTGACTTCTAGCTACTAAGATTTTGCATCTTGAAAATTTTGAACCCCTTTTGAAAATGACTAGATGAAATAAGGAGAGAGGGGAAATGATTTTTCTATTCTCTATGGTCAACACTCAAGCTTGAGGTACACCTTAGGCTTAAACATACTTTATAGTTTCCACTATGTATAAGCTGAACCTTAGTGGATGCCACATAGTAGGTCTTATTAGGGTGTGCTTTTTATCTACTACTATAATGGAGCAGTTTTGAATTGGATCCATAGAACCAGTCCTGACCGTTGGGCTGTTAGATCCAATGGTTCAGAGCAGCCGGATTCGTGTTGAATAGTACCTAGAGCAAACTCCACCATGTTCTAGAACTATCATGTCACCAACCCCAAAATTTCAAAGCACAGTAGGTATATTCTCAATATGTGTAGATAGTTATTATTAATAGACTTAATTTATGCATTTTTCGGGTGGTGACATGATGATTCTAGAACACGGTGGAGTTTGATCTAGGTCTGTACTCCCTCCGTCCCAAAATATAAGTCAAACCTTACTAACTTTGAGAAAATATTTAGAAAAAAACATCTACATCTACAATATTGAATGGACATATTAAGAAAATATACTTTATGCTGAATCTATTGATATTAATTTAGTATTATAAATTTATATATTTTTGTGTATAATCATGGTCAAACTTAAAAAATGTTGACGTTTGACTAATCCTTAGGCACCTAATATTTTGGCAGAGGGAGTATTATTCAATACGAATCTAGCTTCTCTAAACCATTGGATCCAACAGCCCAAGGGTCAGGATTAGTGTTATGGATCCAATTCAAAACTGATCCACTATAGTAGTAGAGAAAGAGATATCTTACCTTACCACTATATAGTGTACGAATTACTTTGAATATTGACCGTTGGATCAAGACTCGTGAATCCGAACATTTCCAGCCGTTGGATCTTCTTTTCCATTCTAGCATCTAGAATATTCTATTAATAGTCTTCAGCATAATGAATGCTATGCACAAACCTCAAAACACACTTCTCCATCATACAAAATCTTCTCCCTCGTAGCTAATAATCATTTACTTCTACATGATCTTATCTTATCTTACCACTATATAGTGTACGGATAACTTTGAATGTTGACCGTTGGATCAAGACTCGCGAATCCCAGCATTTCTAGTCGTTGGATCTTCTTTTCCGTTCTAGCATCTAGAAGATTCTATTGATAGTCTTCGGCATAATGAATGATATGCACAAACCTCAAAACACACTTGTGGCATCACGCTAAAACCACTACTAGAAAATCGCTGTGTTTTTGTGCGTTGCATCATCATGACTGCATGCTCACGTCATCATGCCACATTGCATTTGAGCATCGTCATTATCATGCATGGTTTTTGTCTAAACTATTTTCAAAACGCCTAGTTTTGTTCTCTAAATATTCCTGTCTTTATTCAAATTAAAAACCCGGGATTCCGGAATATTTTATTTTGTCTACAAACAGATTTCAAACGCCCCATTTTAAACAAGTAAAATTATTCTTTTATTTTTGGGTGGCAGCCCGCTAGGCCCGAAAGCCCGGCCGGCCACCTCCAAACCCTAGTCTAAAAATATCTAATCCTAATTCTACCTAATCCTATCCTACCCAGCCTTCCTCCTCCTCACCCTGACCAATCCCCTCCCTCCACCTCACACCTCCACCTCACTCCAGCCTATCCCTGCACGCCACATCATCCCACCTATCCACCACACCACCCGCCTCCTCCCCTGGTCCCCGGGCCCCACCCCGCGAGCCGGCCCACTCCCCACCACCCCACGCGAACGCCTGGAAGACCCCCCACCGACCCCCACCGCACACACACACCTGCTGGGTCCCACCCGCCACCTGGTCCCGCACGAGACGCGCCTCGCGTCCAACCCGTCGCCTCCCTCGCCCCGCAGTGCAACCCGCAATTCCCACCTACCGCCGTAGAACCCGTACCCTGCCTCGCAACCTGTGCCAACCCCGCGCCCTAGACGCCTCGCCGCCCGTCGCCAGGAGCCGCGCCAGGGCCGCCAAGCTCCACACCGGCAGCGCGACGGCTCTCCCTGCTCGCCCCGCGTCCTCTCCAGCAGCTCATCTTGTGACCCTCTCTCTCTCTGCCGCGCCTCTGCCAGGCCTCTGCTTCTCCTGCAGCCGTGCATCCATCCAGCCACCACCTCGTCGAGCTGGACTTCTCGCGAGCTCACCGTCCAGCGTCGCCCCGAGCACCTTCTCTGTCGCCATGGCCGAGCGGCCATTCTCCATCCCCGATGTTATCGGACGTCACCTCCTCCTTCCGCGACACAGGCGCCGCCTTATGCCACGCGTGCCGCGCCTCCTCTCACAAGTTCCTCCGGCCGGCCACCCCACCGACGAGCCAATACCTTGCACGGTACCTCGCCCTACAGCCACCCTTGCAGCGTCCGTCCCGTCGAGCCCGGCCCCGCGCGCCCTGGCCGCCTTCTGTCCTGCAGGATGCCGTCTTCCGAAGCGCGCTGCTGGGCCTATGCTTCCTCCCCGCGGGTAGCAGCTCCGCCCCGCCACATCGAGCCGCCTCACTGAGCAGCCCCGACTCTGCTTCCCTACTCAGCGCCGCCTGGCCGCTGCCATGTCAGCATCCGCGTCGCCCTCGCCTCTCCCGCAGGTTGCTGTCAGGCACGCTGCCGCCAGCGGGCCGCGCGCTCCCGCCGTCCATTCCCCTGTAGGACAGCACCCGGTCGCTGTCCTCGACCCCACCCCAAGCTCTCTACAATCCATGCTCTAGCCTTCCTCATCTTGGATGACCTCCATCTCATCGCCCGGTTCTACATATGTTGTGCCACTCAATACCGTTTCAGTGTATGGGTGAGCTTGTGTGTTTGTGAGATGACCAAAGCCTGCACCAGGATCTTTGTATAGCTGCCTAGATGGAGCCACTATAGGATCGACACCGACAAGAACTTCTACCGGAGCCGAACCACGAGGTTCTTGACCTGGAACATCGAGATCGCCATCACGGACGACAAGCACGCCGACACGGGACTAAAGCCGCAGAACCAACAAGTTCACCTACACGGAACGCCAAGTTCTTCTAATCGGATCCGAAGACCAAACCCTGGCGCGCCAAGTTCTTCGACCCCAAGGCCACAGATGCGACAAGAACTTCTTCCCGGATCCGATACCCGAGAACCCAGACGCCAAGGTTGTCGACACGGATACGCCAAGTACTTCCTCGAGGATGCCAAGTTCTTCACCCCGAAAGCCAAGACCGACCCCATACGCGGACCCGACAAGATCTTAGCAACGACAAGATCGACATCGACCAGGGCGAATCCGATACGCCTTGACGCCGAACCAAGTCCTTCTTCCCAGAATGCCAAGCTCTCATTCCGTTGTCCGAGATCGATCCCCGTCGAACCCTGTCGAACCCCGAACCTCCCGGAGCCAAGATCTTCCGAGCCCAGATGTGTGAACCTTTTCCCGAGCCCCTATTTTATAAATGCTATATATAAAACTTTTTGCATATTAATTGTTCATCTCGCATGCATATCATGTGGGTTGGGGGCATTATGCCGATTCACCTCATAATTAAATATGGAGTCTATATGCGGGATATCTTTGTCTTATTTCGGACTCCATTTAAAGTGGTGTAGCGAACCGATGCCATGTGTTGCCTTGATAATACAACATTTAAATTGCGGGGTTTTCTAAACAACTTGAACCGTTTAATTAAATTGTCGGGACCCCGGTTTCGCTTAATATTGCCTAATTGCACCGCATCTGCATCATATCATAAGCATGCCGGATCTTCTACTGTAGTATTAAATATTGCATCCGGTGTTTCTTCAAGTGTTTGCTTCTTCGCGGATTAGGCCGATGAGTGGATGCGAGTGTCGATGAGTTCTCCGGATATGAACCTCCGGCAGTGTTTCCCAGGCGAGCATCTCTTCCCTTTTCTACCTATTTTGCATTTATAGTCTGTATTTCCTCCTGTTGATCTATTGCTACCCGTGTTGTGATGCTTTAGTTTCCATGCACCAGTTATATCCCGTGCAGCCTCTATATTTCCTTGGACACCTCCTATTACCTGTGTTTGGTAGATAGCTGGCCTTGCGAGTCGTAGTTGCTTGCTCAGGTGGGATCTTGTGTTGTCGAGTACCACAGTTGTTGGTACGCTGGCAGATGTTTATTGGTGGAGATGCTTATTGGAGGAGATGATCACGACTTTAAATACAACTATTAATATGCTAGATATAACTAATGCAGAGGCATCGGTGGGCAATAGATGTTATTTGGTTCTTCCACGCTCACTTGTGTCCCGTAGGACCCCGAGTACTTGATACCCGTTCCTTGATTTTTTGCACTATCCACATCCGGGAGGCCGTGGACCCCCCCTGAGCCAGAGCTTGATTCATTTCTATTTCTTGGGGCCACAAAGTAGTTTGGGGCTTTATTACAATACTTACCTATGCCATGCTTTACTGTTTTATTTAAGATTGTGCGTGCAGCACCTGTACTGTTTAGGATTGCGTAGTGTTTTCGCGGTATCGACAAGCCCAGTCACACTTTCGGGTTCCCAGTCGTTTATAGCCATTGGCGCAAACCTTGGGTCTGTCTCAGAGTCGGCCAACTTCGTTGCGGGTAGCTTAATGGGGTGGCCCCGTGAAATATTTATGAATCCTATGATTGCTTTGTCGTGAAAGCCTCGTTGGGTTTTGAGTTGGTTTTTCCGAGGTTGATCGAGTGTGTGTTGCTATTTGTGCACCCCTGCAGGGTAACACTTTCTGAAAGCCGTGTCCGCGGTTATGGACGACTTGGAGCACAGTATCTCGATCATAGACAAGCATAACTAAAGTAGTGTTATAAACTTGACTTAATACATGACTAGTAATTAGATTCAACTATAACGGAATGGACATTAAAAATGCCAACAACTGCTGGATCTGGGTTGTTTTGTTATATATGCCTAGTAAGTATTGCAACTCCAATAGAATGTGATAAAAGTGCCAACAACTGCTGGGTTTTGGGATTCCTCAGGACTATTATATCTGACTAGTAAATGTTCCAACTACAACGGAATGGTGATTAAAACTGCCCACTACTTATGCTATTAGGATGACTCCTAATATCTATATCTGATTAGTAATTACTGCAACTATAACGAAATGAGTAAAATTGCCAACTGTGTGAGTTCCTTGGTCCGACTTCCTCGTTTGGTCTTGAGGGGAAAATACCAGGATGGGTTTGTTTGGTGTTAGCTTCAGGTTGGATCCGAATAGGTCTTTCTTATCCCTCTCTGATAACCGCTAGTTGTATCGAGGCTCTATAGTTTGTTTAGTGCCGCTGCGCTACCGCTTCAGCCCACCATACCTATGTAGGCGAGAGCCGCCGAATTCTAACCTCGCCGTGTACTGGCCTCAGTACTGACGCTCCTCTTTTTCCTTCGCCCTTTGTCGGCACCCCTTTTGTTTTAGCAGGTTTAAGATCGACGTCGTTAGTAG